>JAGFMF010012168.1:22234-43626 GCA_019455555.1 Galemys pyrenaicus | reverse complement strand
CTGCACCCTATGTTTATAGCAGCACTATTTACAATAGGTAAGACCTGGAAACAACCTAAATGCCCAAAAACAGATGAGTGGATCGGGAAGCTGTGGTACTTATACACTATGGAATACTATTCAGCAATCAAAAAAGATAAACTAGAGTCATTCATAGAAACTGGATGGAACTGGAAGGGATTATGCTTAGCGAAATAAGTCAGAAAGCAAAAGAAAGATAATGGATGGTTTCCCCCCCTAGGAGGAATATAAGGGAACCAAATAAGGATCAACGAAAAGAAAAATAACAATAAAAAAAATAATAAAAACACAACAAAAACAAAAAGACAAGGACAAATTGGGGGCACTTAGTGGGGAGGAGAAGGGAGAGGGTTGAAGGCAGATAAGAGCACAAGGGACTGACGTGACAGTGCACTGGTGAAATGGGGATGGGGAATCCATGGGGTCTACATTTGATGTCAAATATATAAAGAAAAAATTTTTAAAAAATGAAAGATAAAGAGAAAATCTTAAAAGCTGTGAGAAAAAAGTAGTTGGCTGGCTTATGAAAGAATATTTTCAACATATTGAAAGGAAGTACCTGGCAAGTTAGAATTCCATATTTATTGAACATATCCTTTAAGAATGTAGGCAAAATAAAGATATTTTAGATGTGTATGAAAGAAAAGTCTAAAGGTATTCTTCAGGAAAATGATATAAGGAGCAATAAAGAGCAGAAACGGTGATAAAAATCTGGGCATGTCTAAATGAACATTGACTATAGTTTTGTGATAGATTCATATGTAATTATGATTCACAAAAACAACATTTTTATAATCAAGAAGAGTAAATAAAGCTTTAAGGACTAGAAGAAGTTAGTATATGTGTCTTATAGTTATGCTCTGGTAAGTCAAGAAGATAATTACTAGGGTTTACACTTAAAGAACAGAATAGTCTATAAGTTTTATTAATTAGTGGGAGGAAGAAACTGATTAAAAAATCCTGTCTATCCAACAGAATTTAAGAAGGGAAAGGGATCGAAAACTAATCCAGCACTTTTGGGACAAACAGAAAACATATAAAGAGGTATTACATATAAACCCTAATATCAGTAATTTCATTAAATGTAAAGGAATTAAGTATATCAGTTAAAAGGTAAAATTGGCACAGTGGGATAAGAAAACCAAAAGAGCCAAAAAGGATATGCTTTTTAAAGAGTCCTATCTATAGTACAAGGATATTAGCAGTTTTAAAAAATAAATGTCTATGTTAAAATATTAATACATAACAAAAACAAAGAAAGCTCTGATTATTGCGTTAATACCAGAAAAACAAATTTTACTGGAGACAAAACAGATAACTTCATAATGAAAAATTCAATTTTCTTAGTAATATATGCAAATTTAAAATTTGTATAATCTACTAACCTAGTCTTAGAAAACATGTTTACCAAATTATGAAGAGAAATGGAAAAGCCCATAGTCACAGCAGTTTTAAAAAACACTTTTACTGGAGTAAAAGATAGCCCCTTCAAGTCATGTAGTGATACTTCTGTTTTTAAAACATGCTTCTCCCACACTTTAGCATGGAAGGAAGTGGGTGTCACCTTCCATATTTTATTCAAAGGTTGAACCCTCTTAGGAAAGATTCACCCTAGAGATGATAAGTTTCAAAACTAATTATAGAATTTTTACTTACAATGGGTATCGTACCCGGTTATCCTGGATATTCAGAAATAGCTTATATACAAAAGAACTTAAGGATGCCACATTTTAAATCCAGTGAGCTAAATGATTTCTAAAGGGTTGTCCATGCCTCCAACATTTTCAAAAAATCAGCTGATCGCACTATCAACTCCAGCTCGCTGGAAGTGGACCAATCTTAGTATTTTGCTTCTAGCAGCGATGTGCACCTGATGGTTTTTTATAAATACCTGTGCAATCTCTCAGGCTTGCTGTTAAGCTTGTCACTGATTTCAAGTTTATCTCCTTGCTCTTTTCAGTTGTGCCTTCCCTTCCACTCCTTCCCTTCTAGCCCATCTCCCATTATTTTCGTCTCCCTCCTTTCCCTTTCTCGCTCTTCTCTCCCTCCCTCACTTTCCCTCTCCCTACCTTTTTATTTTTTTTTCTTTGTTTTTGGTTGTGTTTTGATCATGGGAGGGTCCTTTTATAAGGAAGGCTGTTTCTGAAAAGTCCTCTCTGATTTCCCAAATTTCTAAATCCTTGAGGATTTGTACCCCCCAGAATATGTCCAGAATATTATAGAGTGAAATGTCTTTCTTTATTTCATAAAGCAAAAATATTTGACCTAAGATTTATAAATTACATGACCAGCCTCAGTGAAGTGTAGCTATGAAAAAATAATAGGACAATATTAGCCACAAGAGGATGGTGGCACTATTTTGATGACAATATTTTGAAATGAAGAAGAAACTAAATCATCTCATATTGAAGATGTAAAGCTTAGTGTTCTGTCTGAAAAAAAAATAACTATATGATTTACTTGTCTCTTGATATCATAACTAATTTTCTCAAAGAGTTATCTACTTGCACAATTAAAGTAGAAAACAGAGTTCATTTCCATTTGCAGCCTTCTTTTCTTCCCCCCTGCAACCCACTTCATGTTGTTATTACAGGGGAGCCTTACTCCTTTCACAAGACTAGTGTAGTTACAGAGCATTAGTAAAGCATTTCTGGGAGAGGAAAAAAAAATATAATGTGTGACTAGTTACATTTTGAATTTTGAAAAACTTAACTATACATTATTATCACAGTACTGAATTAAAAGGAAATGGTGGAAATGCTGGAATATAATCAACAGTTTGAGTTTTTATAGGGTTGATCTTTCTAAGATATGGGACTTTATGTCTTGTTATTACCATTTTGGTATCAGACTGAGAGGAAAACAACATCATATACCCTACATAATCCGACACACAAAAATCCAGATATGTATATTTTATAAATATGTTACCTACCTAACATTATATGGCATTGTCTTCTAACTGAACAGCTCATAAATGAGCATATAATATTGTGATTTTAATACCCACATGCTAGCTTACATGTCTCTTTAAGAAACAAAATAGTTCAGCTTTTCACAGATATCCCTAATCTGTGAGAAAATAAAATACAATTTAACTCAACCAAATAGCAGCCTCCCACGTATGTTAACTGGAATACCAGACCATCTAAAATAAGTCTTCCAAAAATAGAAAACATTTGTGTGAATTTTAAAAATTATTAGAAAAGGAGACTGTAATAGTTTATATGTTCTATTTAAATTCCACTTATGGGTTATTAATATTATTTTTTGTCAATAACATGGAAGATTGGTCACTGTTTTCAAAAAAGACTTTCTTTTCTATGTTGAGTGTTAAATCATACAATTTTTTAAAAAACAGACAATCATTGATCCAAATAAGGCAAAAAAGTGATACTCTTTAATGTCACAAGATGATTCTCTCTGACTCTTCCATGCTTTCTGATGTGGTTATTTTCAGCAATTACCGCATTGCCTGTGTCTCAGTCATAATACTATCTGTGTAAGTCAACATTAGCTACATGGAAAAGAACAGCGCATGACTTAAAAAGGACTCATTCTACCTTATCCACACTTTATCCCTTCACAGCTGTCTCTTCACAGTAGCCTGGGGATAATATTCCAAGCACACTTACAATTTTAAATTAGAATGAATGGTCTAAAACCCAAAAGAAGAGATGCATATCATATCTGGAAGATTCTATGGTAAAAATGATCTTGTAATTTCCTACCACGTATGGGAAGGCATTTTTTACATCTCCCAAGGAGATTCAATCACATCCAATTCAATGTCTAAGACACTCTTTACTATATAATGAAGCAAAGTGCACTTCACCATGTACTTAGTTGAGGACTTATTTTGTTGTAGGCACACTGCAATATGATAGTTACAAGGAAAATTGAGAAACTTTTTTTTTTGTATTTCTAAATTTTGGGGAATACTTACTATTTGCCAAGCACTGAGCTAGATCCTGAGAGTACCAACACCCGAGCTCAATTTCATTGTTTTCATTCTAGAGTACTTACAATGTAAGGTAGTTTTCTTTATGCATTTAACGCTCCATAGACTCATAAATGATGGCCCCACATAAAACACCAAACATACATTTTCTAGCACCATTATTTTTATCATCTTCCTCTTATTTGTTATCATATCTGCTTGATATGATAACAGGTGTTGTATAGCAGTGTCACTTATGTCTTTCTTGATCATAAATGACAATTACAGCAATAAAAATATTCAATACTCCATGTAATTACTAGGTGCATGGCATTGGGCTAAGGCTCAATAGAAATTATCTTTTTAAATAGATACCAAAAACTCTATCAGGTAAGAACTACCATCATTTAAATTTAATATAAAGAAATTGGGGTTCAGAGTGATTTACTAAATCTCTGAGTTAACCGGACTAATAAAGATAGTCATCTCAATCTCAAACTCAGGTGTATGACATGGAATAGTGATGTGGAAGGAAGATTTTCCTGTACCAATTGCGTTTTCACAAATCAGGGCAGTTGGAACTGATTTTTAAAAGAGTTGGATCAGCAGTTTTTGTTTTTTTCCCTTTTCAAACAAATTTAGTAGATAGATGATTGATATATATTGTACTCCCATATTAGATAACTGATCGATAGATATTAGATAATTTCACTTCCATATAAGAAGTCAGGGTGACTGAATTAAGACTTGGCTGACATCAGTTGTAACCATGGATGCATACCCTCCACCGACACATTTAAACCTCCCATGTTTGTTTTATATATAAAGTCTTAATTCCACCTTGTTGAGCTTACTTCCTCACTTTCCTGAGGATAAAATAAAAGACTGTTTGAGACAGCACTTTGGAAACCAAAAAAAGCTTCTGTATCATCAATAAAAACGGGGGGAATGGGAGGTGGGGAAACGAAGGACAGCAAAGTGGCCAAGCTTTATATCTCTGAAGTGTTATATTTCAGAAGTTCAAGGCAGGGTCAGATGCTGTCAAATAAAAGCTTTGTTCTGTGAAATATTTATTCCCTGAGAAATTTTCCTAGCAAAGCTGAAAACACAAGAATTTATCCTAAAAGAAGAGGCAATGGGTGTGGTGGTTATGGAAGTAGATTTTGAGGTCAGCCTGCTTTGAAATGGGTTTGGCCATTTCATTATATACGTGCCTGTAAAAGTTGTTTAATATCTCTAAGCCACTATCCTATCTATAAAACAGGAATAGTAACAGTTATCCAAAAATATGATAGCAAGAATTAAATAAAAGGAATGTATGCAAAGTGCTTGGTATTGTGTTGGGCACTGTGTCTGGCACAGAGAAAATGCTCAATAAGTGGTTTTTGAAGTGTGAATTGCAGGGTGATTTTCTACCAATGCACTTGTATTTCTTTGTTAAACTGTGGGCCCAGCCTTAGTGATTTCAGGCCATTTTAGGTAAATAGAGAACACAGGCAGATAAAGGTGCTAGGGAGAAACCCAGGCAGATTTATTGAACTGGAGCAAAGTGTATAGGCAGGAAATGAGGGTGGGGTGCCAGCCCAGATGCACAGAAGGAGGTGATGCAGAAACAAGAATCACACACAATCCAGTCTTAAAGGACTAGGGGAGAGAGGTCAGAGGCCACAAAGATGGAGTTTAACAATAAAAGACACTGCTTGGGATTTTTAGGAAAAGAAGACACTTAAAATGAAAGAAATCCTCCTGGGAATGTGGGATAATTTTGACTTCTGGGTAAATCAACAGCAATGTTCCTGTTCAGGATGAAGTTGTTTCACAAACCTGCTCCCCAGATCCAATTATTCACAGTCCTCTAACAGAGTTCTTGTCCTGACAGTGAATTAATCATTACTTCTGAGGCCTGAAGGTAAAGGGGGACTATTTGAAGAGACTCTGGATGAGGTGTTCACAGGAATTTTGAAAACACCAGGCCCTTAAATGCTGTACCATCTCTAAAATCCATGGTCATGTTTACCCAGGAAAGAATCTCAGATTTAGAAAGCCAGAGAACACAGAGAGGCTCACCTCTTCTCTTTACCTAGATTATTTTCCTCCAAGATAATTGCAACAATAGTTTTGAAAAATAGGTCACCTAGATTTCAAAACTATTTGTTTTAAGCCATCTGGGACTGAGAAAGATTTGAAATTAGCTGTTCTTGGTATTACGGCAGAAACCAGACAGAACACATCTCTTTGCACATCTGCCAGCATTGCAGCATTGTTCAGGGTATTTGATATTCAGAAGATGTATCAAGATTTCGAATCTTAGAGAAACAAACCACTCAGAATTTCAATTAGGATCAGTGTGTTGTGAATACAAAATATCACTGTAGCAAATCTTAACATTTTGGGATATATCGGTTTAAAAAACAGTTCCAAGTCAAATCATGCTCTTCATGGGCGATCTCTTCCCCTATCCCTAGTTGTTCTAAGAAAGGTGACTAATATTGACTTCTGATTTGCATCTCCAAATTCCTACTATCCTAGGTGTCCTGGTATTGTTCAGTGATTTATTCTCAGTACATTTAACTGACTTTGTATAAGTTGATTAAATGGCACCAAAGTAAACAGGTCATGTGACTCCATGTATGTCCCATTGCACAAAACATAACTATAAAAAAGATGAGTGGCTTCATTTGGAAACACTGTCAGTGCTGTGCCTTCCCCCATCTCGCTAGAGGAATGCACAATGTTCTTCTCTTCTGCCACGTTTGTGGGGCCTCAGAGTTCTATTCCTAAACACTATCATCAACACAGAATACAACGATGGCTCCCTCACTTATAAAAAGTGGACTGCATCAGCCTTTCAAACATGACCATTTTTGTTTCAAAGGTGGGAACAGGGGGAAGCATAAGGATTATTGTGATCTTTCATGTAATAGTAAAAATAATAACAATAATAATGGTGGTACTACAGCTCTAGAATACTATAGTAATCTAAAAGATTAATAGTAGTTGTTACTACGTGGTAAAGATGTTTTTGGCAATATGTCATTGAATCACAAAAGTCTGATGAGGTATCAGTTCCAGTGTTTGAGTAAGGAAACTAAGGCTTAGGAAGGCTAAGTAACTTGTCCAGTGTCACACTGGTACTTCTTTAGTTTGGGATGTAGTATTTGGGACTGGGATTTAAACCTGCATCTATCTGACCTTTGAAATTTCTCTTAATCTCAGGTTACGATATTTCTCTTTCATCGTCTTAAATTTGACATACCTAACATCATCCTGCCATTTGATCTTAAAAGGTTATATCAGCATTCTTCCATCTTCCCAGCATCTTCGCGGATGTATCTAAAGTTAAAAATCTTTGTAGTGCTTATAGTATTTTAAAATGGACAGTTTGCCTGTGAAAAACTCTTAGTTGTAATTAAGGACGGTTTAGGTGAGGATTTTTAAAAATCTATTAAACTCTGAGATTCTTAAGGGGAGAGCTGGTTATCATTTTATCTCCATCGACAAGCAAACGGTTGACAGGTAGGTATCACCAAGTAATGCATATTGAACCAATGCAAAGGAGGAAAAAGTGCTTTTCTTGTGATAATACAATTCACTTTAGTTATGAGAGCAGCTCAGATACAGATCAAATGAAATAGGCAACATTAGCCTATGCTGGGCTCTGTGTTTGACAAGGAGGGAATGAACAAAGGAGTCTGTATTTATGTTTATGCTGTTACTGCACTACCTCATTCCTGCCTTTCCTAATTGTCTTTTGTGCTGGCATTTTCCACTTTGTTCCCTATGCTCTTTTGTTTTCCTATTTATTCTTGATCAACTTTCCACTTTTCCATTTACCGCGCTGTTTCAGCATCTTTGTACGTAAGGTTATTGACAAAAAGATTGCTTTCCAAGAAGAACAACAAAAATTGATTTTAGGGTAAGATTTACAAACTACACACAGATCATAACAAACTGCTAATAATCTGCTCTCTAATGAGTGTGAACAGAGTATGACTTTCCATTTGTTACAGAGAGGTGTGTGAGGCACCCTGAGGGCCTTAGCTGGCGTCTGTATGAGAAGGAAATGCTCTGCTGCGAGAAAGGCCACAAAACCCTTCTTCCTAAGCAGACTTTCTGTCAACTTTGCAAGCTTCCATGCAGACAGCCAGAGTGGGAATCCTCTGAAGATGGATTCCTAAATACTGGGGTTATACTGGGGCTAGCCCTTGGAGGAGGAGCTCCTCCAAAATCTGTTAATCCATTGTTTTCATTCACTGAGTATCTAACCTGCCAGACTTAGTCTTAGTGCAGGCTCTGCCAACATTGTTAACTCGGTCAAACAAATCAAACTTTTAGTTCCCTTGTTTTAAAAAAAAAAGCATATGGTGCCAAACTCAAATCATCAATTTAGAGAATATGGAGTTTTTCAGTGAAACCTATTTGAAATGTTACTTGTTATTCATGCATCATCTTCCAAATGTCTTCACCAACCCAATCTCAAATTTGTTAAGGATCAGTCATAGTTAAGTGGCCATCTCTAAATTGTATTTGTTATATGATAATAAATGTTTTTAATGGATGCATTTTCTTACAAATATTGATCACTCAGTGTAAACATATTCCTATGAAAAGTCAGTGCAGTGGACTAGAATAAGCATGTCTAAAAGTCACGAGTTTGATAGTCCTGATTTCGGTTTGGAGTCTAATTTATCATCTACTTTAGGTAAGACTGTCTCCAATCTGAGCCTCAGGGCAGAATAAATGAGTCAATTCCTGTAAACTAATATATTTTTTCTCACTTCTCATTCCTTAGCCTGGTTGTAGAAAGAAAGTAAACTGTTCTTTACTTAGAATTCTCAGGAGGTGGGGTTCATTTAATTTCCTGATTGATTAAATAAAATTAAAATGTTATTTCTATCATTGTTAAAAGCATTTCCAGAAGATGAGTCCATTTGATTTAAGGGTGCTAAGGGGGTATCTTAGAGTTAATTTCATCAAAACCTTAGATTTTCAAGATTGTTGAGTACTTATTGTATTTTCTACACAGACTTTATGTGAATTCTGTATTGTTTTAATCTTAAAATACTAGAGATATTCATGTAGCTGGTAACAACTGATATATGATAACAATAGTTCAATAACTGGTTAACAACATGACATACATAATTTATAAGACTCTACTTCTCTTCTAGAGGGATGGGCATTTGTGCTTTTAGGGGAAATATTTGCTGACTATCTGATGGTAGGCCCAGCAATCTCCACTAAAAAAGACAAATTTAGAAAAAGAGATAGAATCTGTCCTGAAATATTTATCATAATACAAATTTTGAATGCTGCATTTAATTTTATTTTTTTAGATTTAAGTATTACCCCATCTTACAGAATGAAAATACTTCCCACTTAAATACCCAAACATAGTCTAATAAAATTAATTATAGGGCTGAAGCACATGATTATCACTACTAGCTTTGATGTAACTGTGCTTTCTCAGTATTATAAATCAGGACTATATATGAAGAAATAACCTTTTACTTTGTCATTTTTAGACTAATTCAAGTACTTTTCTAGAGAGAGGAAGAAATGAAGAAAGAACTCATTAGTGAAGAGTACTCAGATTTTAATTTCCCTCAAATGAGACGGTAGTAATATAAATTTAGAAATGAAGTCCTCAAAGTTTAGAAATGTTTACACCAAGCATGCTCTTCTCAAAATGTTCCTACTTTTGTAATCTCTAAAGTATATACTCTCACAATGAATGCATTCCAGCTATGATAATTTCTAGGGTTACTTATTTAACTAATCTATGCAAAGATTGGCTCCAGTACTGCTAACTGATATTAATATTCTAATTATGGAATAAGGTTCCTTCTTCTATTAGAAAACAACATTCTAATCAAATATGGTCATGGTTCCTCTTGATTGATTAAGTTGGGTGATTTAAATGTCTCAGTTAATACAAATGTCTTATTGAACACACAAGTGCACATATATATTGAATACTCTTTTTTCCAAATGTCATTGTGAGTTTAAGAAGTAATATCTTGAAGACAAGAGATGTTTAAGTTGTGTATTTTATAAGAAAATTAAATGTGTAGAAATTCAGTGTATAGATCAGGCAGACAATTACTAGTACTGAATCTTACTTTTGAAGTTCCTTTATAAAACAGTTAGACTAATAATGCATATGTTAGTATATATTAAGTTGATGACTAAGACCTGGGCTTTGGAAGGGATAAAACAGTATCAAATACTGGCTCTGCCATTTACCAGATGTGATTTTGAGTGAGCTACTTTTCTAAGTTTTAACCTTCACATTGGAAAAGGAGAGATAAAAATGTCAACTACCTCACAAAGTTGTTATTGGGATTTGATGAGATTATGAGATGATCCATGGAAGAATGAATGTTAATATTAAAATTTGAAGTAAGGCAGAGATATCATAGATGGTAAAAATCAAGGTGAAATATGCCAGATCAAAATAAATGTTTCAATACAACAAAACAAAAGTAAACTCATAGATACAGAGAACAGATTGATACTGACCAGAAGGGAAAAAGTTGGGGTGGAGAGGGAAATGGGTAGAAGGTCAATTGTATGGTGATGGATGGAGTCTAGTATTTTGAAGGTGAGTACACTATAATGCATAAATATATCAAATTATTACACAGCACACCTGGAACTTATAAGATGTTATTAATGCTATTTTACTAACATTGCTTATAATTATATTTTTTATTTTTCAGATGAAATAGCTTTCTAAATATTGGTGACAAAGAAAATTATTAACTTTGAAAACCCACAGCTATGTTATCATTAAACCACTTTTGAATAATAAAAAAAATACATTTTCAGTGTATACTCAGAACCAGTTTCATGACACTTGGGACTTCTTCACCCGTGGATCTACAAACCAGATGCAGAGTATAAAGTTTCAAGGTGAAAAAGAGGAAGGTTTTGTTTAGCTGATTCTGGAAAAGAGGCTTCAGAGGATGGTACATCACCTTTGCGCCTTTACCCTCAGCAAAAGGGATGAGGGGTGTCTGTTCTTTCTGTGACGCCTATGAGGGGCTTTATTGCACCCACTTGGAAAGCTTAATATTTCGGAACCTTAGAGGCAATGAACTTGACTCCCACCGAGTAAAGTTGGAGGGCAGCAGAACAGCCTTTACTGGAAGTGGTTGAGTTTCTGCTGTACATGTTCTCTTCACTAGCAGATCAAGGGCTGAGTTTACCATCAAATTTAAGCCATGAGAGGAAAAACTGGCCGAAGGTATCTTCACTTATGCCCAAGAGCACCTCCAGGGTGGGGCAATGGGACTGTACCCAGAAGCATCCAAGGGCAGTGACCTCCAAGACAAGTGGGAGCACTGTCTGGTCCATGAGAATGAGAGCTCCAGAAGGCTGTGGAAGAACCTTTGACAAACCAACAAAAATGTCCACAAGACAGGAGATTCAAATTCTTTTCTTCCCTGGGAAAGAAGAAAAATGATCCAGAAAAGGAGAGAACATGAAGCCCTCTTGGAACAGGATCAGTCCAGTGTAACAACTCTCTCTTGCCCCTTTCCAAAGCTTCTCATTCAGAGGGAGTTGGTGGGTGAGAAATAGACAAAAACAGTTAAAAAACTGCAAGAGGACAGCCTCCATTGTGAGTGGGAGAAAATTCAACATCAAATCAACTTCAGAGTTGTGATCATACACTGGAACTAGGCAGTCTAATTTCTAAAATGAGACTGTATGTTAAACAGATCACATGTCTTTCTTTTATTTAAAGCACAGCAGAAAACTCATTACCCCTGCCCATTTCCCATCCATAGTCCCAGAAAGATTATGTGTAGAATGTAAATTTTAAAGGGGACAATGGGAAATAAAAGTGTTCTACTTTGTTTCAGAGCTGTACTTGTTTCAAGCACAACTGATTATGGGTATGAACAGCTCTCTCTCATTTCATCATCAATTGGAAATGCTATTTATAGGACACCAGCACCTCATTCATACAATCCTATGCTGCCTTTATTTTATTTTTTTTTATTAATTATATTTGACACATTTGTATTCCCCAAGGAGTACCCACCACCATTCCACCCGTGCACCATCACCTCAGTCCCTTGTGTTCTTTCTGCCCTCATCCCCGTCTTTGCCCTCTCTTCTTTCCTCCCCGCCCATGGTCCCTTTGGTTTATCTTGGCTTTTTGGTCTTGCTGAGTTTTTTGTTTGCTTTTGGTTATAATTGCCCATTTCTTTGACTATGCTGCCTTTTCTTAAGTCACACTCCTAACCTGCTATTCTCGTTTTGGTCAGATGCCACCATGTAGATGGCGTGCTTGTTACATGTACTCCAGCACAATGTCATGTCAGAATAAATACTATGTCAAGTGAGAGACTATAATAACACTAAGATCTAAGGCCTAAATGTGGAATTAGAACGGAAGATGCACATTAATCACTTTAATAGAAAGATGAAAATGAGGACTAATTGCCATTACATACATACATAAATGTGTGTGTGTGTGAGCAAGAGATCTATAACCAGTGTGTTTTGAATACTGACTGCACATTGTTGAGGGTGAGAGGTGTCAAGGAGCTAGCCAATGTAGCTGTGACAAGTAGGTCTGGTCATAGTCTAGTTCTCAAATGACAAGCTATTTCCATGAAATTTCCTTTTTCTGCCAGTTCACTGAGAACTTTTTCTAGGCTAATACCTGGTAACCATCTGGATGGACCTTCCTTCCCCACAATGCCAATTTCTCCAGTGATACCTAGCATATCCACATTTCCGTAAACTTCTGTATGTCTTAGAAATAGTATGGAATGGGCACAACAACCCTGAAATATTTTCTTCCAGAAATTCTCTGACACAATGAAAGGGCAAAGCTAAAGTTCAGCTAGCAGGCTTTGAATTCACAGCCAGAGCTTATCACAGGGTCTGGCACTCGGTAGGGACTCCACAAACGACAGTTTGGGAAAAGTGTCTCATTATCATTACTGTAATATATCTTGATCAGCAAGTATCACATATAGGATGGGTGAACGGAACAGTCTCTAAAATGAGCTATAGATTCTTTTTATGTCACTCCAGTGACTGCGCCCAGTAAGACTATTTATTGCAACCCCTCAAGGTATCCTAGACAATTAACCTCTTCACACAGACCTGACTTAGGGTGTCTAAGACCAGTGGCCTGTACAGTGTGCTCTGTCCAGTCAGGCCGGGAACTGCATTATAACTACTTCCTACTGCAAAACCCCTATTAACTAAGATGGAAAATTATCAAGCTAAATTAGGGGCTAGGATATCACTACTGAAACTCTTTTTAATCTTACCTAATTTTTTTTAATGCTTTGCCAAACTTAAAAGCATTTGCAAGAAGTATAAATAATTCCAATAACTGCACTGCAAGAAAAAAAAAATCATACATTTACTTTCCTTATTTTGTTCTGCTTCAGAATGCAAATGCTAAAATGCTTCATTTTAGAAAACAGAATTTTTAAATAAAGAGCCATTATTATGTGTCTGTTTATTTGAATTTTATTACTATTTTTTAAATTTTCTAAAATGAACACATATGAATTATTTACTATATAGGAAGGTAAAAGTTATAAATATATACTTTTTATGAGAAGCAAGGAATTTTGCTGGTAAATTTTGCATTTTCTGGTAAATTCATCAGAAAATGAAGAACTCTGTTTTACAGTATAATTGTCTGTATAATAATATATTTGTTACTTAATACCTATATATTTGAAGTAGTGAAGTTTTCTTTTAATATTATGCACCTGTGTGTTCATGTAATATATATGCACATATATACACGTATAGACACACATATATGTATATACATATTTGCTATATATGTATATACATATATTTGCTGTATATGTATTTCAGGGAAAGAAAATATAAAGAAAACTGATAAGAGATGTACACTATTCTAGAGTTTAACTAAAGGAACATAATTTTCTTTTAGCAATGCAGTAGAAAGTATTTTCCTTCTAGCTTCAGGGACAGTCCATGAGCTATAATTAAATATTGAATTAGTGCTACCGGTTTAGAATCAATGGTCAGTACGATCAATGCCTGACCCTGAATGAAATGTGAGTAAGGGCATCAGCAACACTGCTGAAAAGAAACTCTACTCAAGACAGACTCCATTTGCTGCTCCAGGTCACTGAGCTTTAACAATCAAAGTGACAGTCACATTAATGCTGAGCAAATTATAAAAGGTCCACCTTAGGATTTCATTTAAACACACACAAATACAAACACACACACACACAAGTTTCACAATATTAAAAGAAAACAGCTTTGCCACTTCAAACCACACTGCCAAACAGCTTATTGTTATTGTTTGATATTTTGTTACTTGTGGCCTTCTCTCTGTCCTCCATAGCCATATGGATCACACACATTTTTAGTCTATCTTATTTTTTAGTGAACTTTTTGTGAGACTGTGGTGGGCTGCAACATGTTTCCTAAGACAACCATAGGTCCCTGGAGCTTTCAGGAAAGCAGGGCTAGCCAACACTGACCTATAAACTCAAAGCACATAGTGGACCCTGATGCTTGTTTATTCATGGCAACTCAGGTGCAGAGCAGGCCCCTCTTGTCCTTGGCCTCCCAGAATCATACCCTCTGACATAGTGATCTCTATGTAAGTCAACTTATAGTGAACTCTTCAGGGCCAAGGAACATTTTCATGTTTGTTTTCATCAATCATTCTTCACTTATTCAAGAAATATTTATAGACCATTTACTATATGCCAGGTCTAGGGGCGATAACCATTAACATTTGGTTCTTATGGGATTCATAGTCTTGTGAGGGAAGAGAGACAATAACAAAATAAACATGTACAGAGTGTGGCAGGTAGTAGCAACACTAAGAAAAAAAAATAGAACAGGCTAAGTAAGAGAATTGGAAGAAACGGGCTTATACAGCATAGTTAAGATAATACATTGTAGGTGTTCAATCAATGCTGGCTCAAAGTGAATGAGCAGATGTAAACCATTTGACACTTGTTCAGTGTCACAGTGTCATTTGGTTGGTCTTTTGAGAAATGGGACCTGCATTTAACAATATTCTCCTGGCACAAATGTTTCATTTTTAACATATTTTGAGTTGCTGATCAGATCTGCATTATTTTGGTGGTAGAAACGAATTAATTATTGACATGTGAAAATGGCTAGAAAAATGGCTATCACCATGCATGGCATATCCTAGGTAATAGTGCAAGACTGGTTGATTTATAGTGCTGAAGATCTGAAATAGGACTACATTTTGATTCTCCCTCTTGAATCCTCTACCATCCCAAATTTCAATGGCTTTCACCCTGTGAGAAACACTTCAAATCACAATTGTAATCAGAATCAATCTGAGTGCCTACTGTGACAAATACATGAATTGCTATTAATTCCTTAGGCCATCATCTTAGGAATCCTCACACAGATACTCACTGATCCTTTTTCCTACAATGAAATATACTTGGGGAGGTTAACCTGCCTGCCCTGCATCATTCAGCTTGTAAACCAAAGCCACCCGAATGAGCAAGGCCAGCACTCCTCATCACTCTCAAGCTCGCTCTCTAAATAAACCTTATATTACACATTTAATTTGAAATAGCCTTCATGCAGAAGACTGGTTAGCCTATTAAGGACACGAAAGTCACTGAGGGTACTTGAAAGGTATTTTGAGGATTTCAGTGAAATCTGGGTATCCCTCATTATAAAATACAGCCATTAGACTTTGATCTCAAAGGAAACTCAAAACCCACATAATTTAAAATCTCCTCTGTTGACTGATGTGATAAAGTTGACATAGGGAAATACAAAACCTAGGTTAGTAGGTCATCCTTACTGTCTCTCTGTTACCTACAAAAATAATTCATATATCAACTACTTGAATGGACAGTCTAATTCTACTCAGTTTTCATTTGTGAGTGCTCTGTAGCACCTAGTATTCTAATGAGTGTAGAGCACCTGTTTAGAGGACTTGTCTGCCTTTTCTTGTTTCTAGTCTATAGTTTTACACTTGAGTCGGCACTAATTTCCTTGTGAATTCTCCAAAGCAACCAGAAACTCTTGAATCCCTTAACCTCATAGTGGTTTTCTTCTCCAGAAAGATCAGTCTTGAAAAATAGACCCAAATTATGCTCTTGTGTAGGGGCTGGCATTTTCCCAAGGTTAATCAAAGCCTGAATTCAACATCCCTTCCCTGCAGCAGCCAGCTGTTTTCCTCTCAGTTTCTCTTCTTTTTTTCTAAAAAGCAACTTGCCTCATTTGTTTCTCAAAGAAAAAAGACAAATACATGAGCCAACACAGTGAACTGGCCTGTTCCCAAAGGGAGTTGGAGATCTTAAGGAGAGGACTTAGCAAGGCTAATAAAAAAAATTTCCCAACTATATTTGGCAAAGGAAGATTCCTCTCCAGCTTGTCACATCGTCTTCTGTGATGACAGGGAATCCTATGTCTATGATTAGGGGTCCGCAAATTTCAACCGAACCCTTCATATGATATTATTAAAATCATATTCAATTATTTTAAATTCACTAGAAAAACATTCTTTGATGTTAATAAATAAATTTCAGATAACTCTAAAGGCAAGTGAAGCCAACACTACTTCCATTTGGAATGCTCCACTTACATTAAATGAATTGGCTCTCCGAAAGAATTCTCCAAAATTTGTTATATATTTTATGTGTATATATGAAAGTGTTATTTATTTGTGTATTTTAAACATATTCAGTCCACTGAGATCTTTAGAGGAAATTTGCAAATCAATCACAGCTCATTATAAGGTTTTGTGTTTTAACAAAAATTTTAAATTTTAAGATGGATGTTTTCAACCCTGCCCTGGTATCTCTGTGATTAGACAGCTCCTCATGGGGACACAGCATCAAAGTTTAAATATGAACCCCTTTGTGGAAATGAGGTGAAGCATCAGTCCCTACTGTAGGCCCAGTGAGTGCTCCTTCAGCACATCTGGTGATCCTCTGAGAAAATACAGACAGACCAGCCTTGGGGGATGAAATGGCACAGATTTATAATAGCAAACACCAACCACTGAAGGATGACACATCAGTAAAATATTAGCCAGTGCAGGAAAATGAAGACCAAAACTCTTAAAATTATTTGGATAACTCAAGACCTATTCTTCTCTAGATTCCCAGGCTTTTAAATTTTGTTAGATTCTGTGTGATTAACTGTTCCTTGCCTAACTAAAAAGAAACTACCCAGAGTAACAAAATCTTGACTTGCAGTCTTTGTATTGACTGTCTTTGAAGCAAAGATTTTTCATGAGTGTCCACCTGGAGGGTCAGAATACTTATCCTTCCCTCCTCATTCCAGGCCACTATGGAGCTTTTAGCTCTTAGGTTTGATTTTTTAAGGCCTTTTACTCTCTTTTATTATTAACAATTTATGTTTCATATCTGTGAAATGAGTCTGCAAATAAGATTCTCCACTCCCCTGTTAAGTTCTTTTTTCCTTGGAACTTAAAGATTAAAGAGCCAATTTTCTTGATTGTGTTAGCAAAACAAACAAAATCACAAACAGTCTTGGAGTGATGTCATTAAGAATTCAAGATACAGGGCATCAACTTTAGTGCTTTTGTGACTTATTTTTGTAATCTTGTTTGTTCAGAAACTGTCTGAGACTCAAATTCATTGTCTATAAAATAATGCATAGGATTTTGGTGAATATTAATATATTTATATAGTGTTAAAAGTAGATGTCATGGCCTTTATATTAATGTAGAAAGGCATTTATAATTAATATAATTATAAATGATTTATAATTAATATTTCTTATTACTCTGTTTAATACACCTGAGGACTCAGAGATCTGAGTTCTAGGGATATGATAACAAATTAATGAAATTTTGAGTAGAGGATCCAAGTTGAGAAAACCAAAATAAACATTGGCTGAAAAAAAGTAGACTTTTATACGTATCAGTCTCAGAGGAAATAGGTACAACTTCTCAGGATTCTTGAGGGGCATCCAAGTTACCCCAACAAAGCAAAACCTTATCAAACCTCAAGGCCTTTCATTCAGAGATGCCCATTTGAGGTATTTCCTTATTTAATCTTGATGACCAAGGATGTATCCATAGATAAAAAAGAAGATGAAGATCAATAGACCATGAAGATGAAGATTAAAAAAAAACCATGAAGATCAATTTCCAATCTGTCACAAGAATAACAACTTTCTGGAGTCAACTGCTCTTCTGGGAATTAGGCGTCCTTACACTTCATTAATAATTGTTTATGGGCCTCCCTGGTGGCGCAGTGGGTTAAGCAATGCACTATGAAGCAAACCGCAGCCACTGCAACACGAGTTCGATCCCTGCCCCTGGCCAGAGAGGGGACCCACATGGCGCGGCAGACCTCTCCTGCTGTGCCCGCTGCTCCCCTCAGCAGTGTACTTCCGTTGGTCTGCCTGTTCTGCTCCCCGCTCTCTGTGGTGAATCCTCTCACCCCCCCACATCTCTGGCCTGTACCCCAGTGCTTGTGTGCATAAATAAATAAATCTTTAAAAAAATAATTGTTTATATATAAATATATGAATATATGTAAATATAATATAGAAAATATGATAAATGATGAAATAAAAATAGATACATTTATAAATTTCTATTACATATACACAGAGTATTTCTCATGAAGTCTGAAACATAAAGTACTCAAAAAACATCAGCTAATTCCATTACTGCAGAAATACCTGCCAAAATTCCAACCAACTGCATAGCTCTATATTTTCTTCATTTAAATACACAAATCTTTATTCATTCATTAGTCTAATACTATACTTTCTTTGTTTTTCTAAAAACAATGATTACGCAGAATTCCCCACTTACCTAATTTGAGGGATTGCTGCTATTCACATATTGATAATTGGTCATTTATAATTGGTGACCCAGTCATTAGTCTGTCAGTTTGGTTTAGGATTCCTACATGTTTGAACATTTATAAATCACTTATTCTGCTAATAAAAAGTAAAATCATCAAATAAGCCAGTGCACATACATTAGTTTTTGAAGGCAGGAAATTAAATTTTCCTCCTTATAGTCTTTAGTGGGACCAACCTTCATGCAGAAAAAGCTATCCAGTGCTTATTAACAACCATGTAGCATTATAGTTTGTGGGATATGAAAAGACTCCATGTAAAATTACGGATGTGCCTTATTTGCCCACCTGCATAGGATCTACATTTTTTTATCCAATAGAGCCATTAAGAGCTCTTAAAAATAAAAAGTTCTTTTCAATTTTGGTGGTGCTAAGCTGCAAAGAGAGAAGGCTGAATTACAACACTGGGATCAATTGTTCTGAAAATGTGAGGGCTCTAGTAATAGACATTGTTAACTATCAAAGGTGTCAATAAACAGTGAGAGGTGACTTTTTGTCCTGACATAGGCTCCAGGCCACCTGGTCTACCTCAGGACCTTGTCAGATGCCACATAAACTAATTAAGTATCTTTTTGCTTATCTCCCTTTTCCACATTCTGCTTCAAGTCCATCTTCAAGGTTCTATCCAAATTACTGCCTAAGAGTATCTTTTTACTCAAAATCAGTAAGGGACTTCTTCTTCCAAGATTACTTTAATTCTATTTAACCACTCTAATGTGTTTTATTTTCTTTCATTTATTTAATAGAATAAATGGGTGGCCAGAGGTATGGGGGTGAAAGGACCCATCAAAGAGAGTTGGGAGCAGAACAGGCAGATCCACTGAAGTACAACACCAAGTAAACCACTCTAATGTTTACCCCAATCTACCCTTTTCCAGAATTACTGGCTCAGACATGCCTCCTGCTGAGTTTGACCCAACTTGAACACTCATTATTCTCTACATATGTCATGGGTCTTCCTGTCTTTGCATTTGCTCTAAGTTATTTGCTCTATCTAGAATGTCTAAATGCAAAGATTCCCTCAAAGCCTGGATTTGCTTTACTATCAACTGCTGATAGTCTTCAAAGTGAATCCCAAAGGCTTACTACCTCCTCTGAGGAGTCATTTCACATGTTATTATTTCTAACATTATCTGTGAACATTTACCAACTGCCTTTATGTGATCGCTAAGCATTCTGCAAAGGTTTTACAGATTTATGTAACAGATTGGAAAAATATATATATACAGTTTTAAAAAGTATACAATTCCAAAATTCAAATACTGGCTCAAAAACTTGTTTACTGAACTTGGAAATTTATCCTCAGTGTGTTCTAGTGGCCTCATCTGTAAAGTAGGGATAATGATAACACAGCTAATACCTAAAACAGTTATGTGAGATAATACACAGAATTGAAATAATTCCTGGCACCTAATAATTATAATACAAATATCTAATGCTGCTACTATTGTACCTCACATTATGCTACACATATGTGTCATCACTATTCCCATTTAAGAGATGCAGAAACCGAGGCTTAGAAAGCTTGAAAACATATCCAACATTACACAGCCAAAATTATTTTCTACAAGGTGTACACAGACTAGTTGTCTTTGTTTTAACTGAGTGATTTGCCTGATAACAGTGACAAAAATATGTGCTACCATTTATTGAACAGTTACTGTGTGCCAGACACAGTAGTCAACACTGCTCCTGCCATCATGTCAGTTAAGTCTCACAGCTGACATGGCAGTTGGGAACCTTCTTTATCTTTATTTTACAAAGGAGGAAACAGTGCTTTACAGAATCTTGTTCAATTACACAGCATATATGAAGTAGAACTCAAACCCAGATTCAATTAAAACCATATCTTGCCTTTTTATTAGCTAAAAGTATGGTTTTATTGCTTTTCAGTGCTGTTAGCAGTAGCTATTTCTGGGCCACATGGTACTTTTTGAGCTGTGCTTACATAAGGCACTACTGCCAACCTGCACATACCTGGGAACAGGATCCCCCCGCCACCTTCCATGGAGCCCACTGCACAGTGTCTTCTGAATAGCAGACACACAGTAAACACACAGTAAACTGGAGTGCACTAAGCTACCTGTTGGAAGATGGGTCATGAAGAATCAAGAGCTGCCCAGAAAATGATATGTAAATAAGCCGACACCTGAAATAAGCCGACACCTGAAATTATAACAACAAAGGCTCGAGTCCTCTAAGGATGACTAGTGAATAAGAAATAACTTTCAAAGTAGTTAAGGCTAAGCCTTAAAATTGGACTCAGCTGAAATCAAGTCCTAAGTTAGCTAACATTTTGTTTGACTTACCTATTCCAAACCTCAGTTTCCTCATTTATAAATACAAGATAAGAATAATCCCTCCTTGATCCAGTCCTCTACTTTTGGGCTTTTGGGTTGTTTCCAGGTCTTAGCAATTACAAATAGTGCTGCGATAAACATAGGAGTACACGTGCTCTTTCAGATCAGTGTTTTTGTGTCTTTTGGGTAGATCCCTAGGAGTGGGATTGCCGGGTCATATGGTAGTTCCATTTCTAGTAGACTGAGGAACCTCCATACAGT
>JAGFMF010012168.1:10437-21674 GCA_019455555.1 Galemys pyrenaicus | reverse complement strand
GGGACTGAGGTGATGGTGCACGGGTGAAATGGTGGTGGGTACCCCCTGGGGACTACAAATGATGTCAAATATAACTAATAAAAAAAAATTTAAAAAAAAGAAAAAAAAGAAAAAAAAAAAGAATAATCCCTCCTTCCTGACTAAATGAAAATATTTATAAGTTACTTAGCATTGTGACTTCAACATGGGTAGTAATCAGCAAAGTTAACTGGATAAATAAAAACTTGCTATTTCTTAAAAGCCAAAAAATAAAAGAATAACTCCTTGCTTATACAAGCAATTGCTCTAGGCCAGATCTAAAATTTTCCTGAGGCATGATCACAGCTATTGTGAAATAAACTAGAGTGAAGATGAGGGAACAGACACTAAATAACTCTTTAGGGAAAGGTGCCCTGAAAGGGCCAAGCATGTGAGAAGCACAGGAAGGGGGCCATTTTGTGGTAAACAGCTTCATTCTTAACCCAGGGGACACAATCTCCAGCGGGCACTCCTTGTCGTTAGGGTGTGTGATGAAGGCCCCACGTGAGGCTTTTCCTTTGTTCTCTAGTCACACTGAGAGAGTGAATTTCACAGGTAGTGCTGATTTAGTTGGAAACTCTGATCTCTATTTTATTAAGAATTGCAAGATTGAGACTGGGTATTAAGTACTAAGCGTGATTAAAAAGAAGGAAGTGTATAGTACATGAAATCACAGCATTTCATGATTTCTGACTTACGGACTCAATTGTGCTTTCCCCAGATTCATTTGTTGAAGCCCAAACCCACATCATACTGTATTGGAGACAGGGCCTTTAAGAAATTGGTTGGCAAAAATGAGGAGTCAAGGACAGACTGGGGACACCTGGTGGGGAGGGGAGGGGGAGGGTTGAGGGAAGATGGGAACACGAGGGACTGAGGTGATGGTGCACTGGTGATATGGTGATGGGGAATACATGGGGATTACAATTAATGGCAAGTATATGTAAATTTTAAAATATTTTAATAAAAAAAAGAAATTGGTTGGATTCAATGTGGCCAGAGGGTGAGCCCTTAATCTGATAAGACAGGTCCTTAAGTGAAGAGGAAGGGCCTCTAGAGCTTTCTCACCACAGGAATAGACGAAATTGTGAGGATGAAAGTGAGAAGGCATCCTTTCACAAATCAGGAAGAAAAACATCACCAAAACCAATTCTGGTGGTGCCATGATCTTGGACATCCAGCCAACATAATGTGAGAAAGTGAATAGTTTGTTGTTCAAGCAACAAACTATTTCCTGTCCTCCTATAAAAATAGTGGCTAGATTATGAAGAGTCAGGATGCCTTCTGGGACAAAGGACTTTTGAGTCTCTTTCAAGTTAGTGCACTAGGAAGATGCAGTTTGGATCTTTGGAGACAAAAGAAAACACATTAACACCTCTACACATTACACTTGTTTTGCAAAGTATCTCTTTATTAGGAAGCTCTTCTCTAAGTACCTCCCTCCAGACTTCAAGCACCATAGTGAGCCACAGGAAGAGAAAGACCAGTCACACAGCACAATCAGTATAAACTGAGCAATGATAAAGGCCCTCTGTTCCATGGACTTTAATATTTTTTTCCCCTGAAATTTAAAATTCTTTGTGGTTGAAAAAGATTTTATGATTCCATCTTTTTATGCCAGTTGGCAATTTTTGGTCAAGGAGTGCAGAATAAAGTCATGTCCTGCACAACTGATGAGACTCTCCTGTGGTCAGGAGAGCTGAGGAAGTCTCAGAGCACTGAGAAACAGAGGTTACACAAGTCTAACTACAATGATACGCAGGCCATATCTAGCCTGCAGCATGTTTTAAGTATTGTCTATGGCTGGTTTTGAACTACAAGAGGAGAAATGAGTCATTGTGAAGACACTGTATGGTTCACAAAACCCTTTACCACCTCACCCTTTAGGGCGAGTGTGTTAGAGTTAGGAGTGGGAGGTGGAAGAGGGGTGGAGGAGGTGGGAGGGCAGTCCTCCAATGGGTGGCGATGATGACTTGGGCCGGGGTGACTAGAAACAGTGTGGATGTAGGGAGCTGGGCAGATTTAGAGCACGCTTTGCAAAAAGGAATAAAACAGGTGGGAAATAGGAGAGGAGGAGATGAATCAAAATATTTTTAGTGTTTTGTGGGATGAGTGAAAATGAAGAATTGAGGGGGGATGTTCAATTTGAAATAAATTTTTATAGACCCTCTCTTTTTCAATTCTTTTCTCAGTCCACAATAGTGATTCTCAAAGAAACCCAAAGTCTTTTCTGTCCTTGTTCCATTAAACAAACAAAATCCACTTGGCCAGGAAATGATAAGCAACCTCATTCTGGACACTAAGTGATAAACACAGAAACCAAAGTCTGAAGGAAGGAACCATGCCTATATCGCTCACCATCCTATTTGCATGATTCCAGTACCTGGCACATAGTAGAAAATCAATAAATATAGATTTGGAAAGTGAACTGCAAAAACAGTCAGCAATCATTTTCTGAGAATGTACTATAACAATGGGAACAGAATGAGGCACTTTACATATTTAATCTTTAACAAAAACCTTGAAAATAGATGCTACTATACCAACTCTACAGCTTTGGAAAATGAAGCTAAACAACATACCAGAAGCATAATGCCTGAGTCAAGAAATATAAATGGATGAGGGGGACTATGCATCAAGTAGGCCAATGGCTTTCTTTAAGAGGGCAATTGCTTCCCCAGCTGCCTTTGAACCTTGCTTTGCAAAAACGCAACCACACAATATTGCCAGGTGCTATTTTTAAGAGAAGCTAAAAATTACAGAAACTGTAACTCTCAGGTCCAAATTATTAAGACTTAAAAGATTTATTAAACAGTTACAAGAATTACTTTATGGTGTAAAGTAGCTCTCAGTTAAAAAGACATTGTTCTAGAGCAAGCATTAACTAATTCAATCCTAGCAGGCACCTCTCACATTTTCCTTTGTACACTCACTGTCTTTCTAGTGGGAAGAAACGCTAATCTACTACTTAGTAAACATTACTGATGAATCTGGTGTAACACTGTCCCTGTGTGCACAGCCAAATGTATTTTGTAGAAGATGGTTCTTATAATAGCTAAGGGTTGCACCAGGCACTTGTTTTTTGTGTCTAGAACACTGTAGCCATTCTTTGATGTTTGAACATCTGCCTGATGATTAGAGTGAAACCTCAAATCATATTGTCTGAGCAGCTAATGAATTCACTGAGTCCTCTAATGCAATGATGCGGCCATGCTGACCTCCCTGAGCCAACAAGCCATGCAGTTTTAGAAGTAAAGATGAGCACTGCTTCTTTTTTTAAAGATTCGTTTCCTGGGCCTCCCTGGTGGCGCAGTGGGTTAAGCAGCACTTTATGAAGCAAACTGCAGCCACTGCAGCATGAGTTCGATCCCTGCCTCCAGCCACATGGCCAGGCAGACCTCTCCTGCCTTGTCCGCTGCTCCCCACAGCAGTGTGTTTCAGTCCATCTGTCTGTTCTGCTTCCCACTCTGTCTCTGGTGGATCCTCTCACCCTCTCGCACTTCTGGCCTGTAACCCAGTTCTTGTATGCATAAATAAATAAATCTTAAAAAAAAAGTTGGAAAAAAGCGCGATTTAAAAAAAAAATATTCATTTCCTGCTACTAAATCTGGTATTGGAGAGGTGATAGCATATTGATGGTTCCAATTTAATTTCATGAAAATGGAAGATTAGAAAATGCTTTCATTGACTTATCTTTTCAATTTTAAACACAAAAACTTTTTTTTAATGAGTAGGGAAAGGGCCTCCCTGGTGGCGCAGTGGGTTAAGCAACGCACCATGAAGCAAAACCGCAGCAACTGCAGCACGAGTTCGATCCCTGCTGCCGGCCAGGGAGGGGACCCACATGGCGCAGCAGACCTCTCCTGCTGTGCCCGCTGCTCCCCTCAGCAGTGTACTTCCGTTGATCTGCCTGATCTGCTCCCCACTCTCTGTGGTGAATCCTCTCACCCCCCCATACCTCTGGCCTATACCCCAGCTCTTGTATGCATAAATAAATAAATCTTTAATGAGTAGGGAAATAGGGTGTTTAAAGAATCTAACAAATTCAATTTGGTGAACAATTACTGAATGTTATTATATACCAGGATCTATGTTAAGTCCCAGAATGCCACGGTGAGCATTCCTGTTCCATTAGGGGAAACAAACCTATAAATATATTAAGACATGTGCTATGATAGAAGGATTATAAAATTCTTTGTAAACTTAGATAAAAGATGATTAATAGTGACTTCATGGGTTTACAGGTAGGAAAAGTATAGGTCAAGGAAAGCTATCTAAGGCAGGTTACAACTTTGAGAATAATTTTAAGGATGGTTACAGTTTCAGAATTCAGGTGAGAAGTGGTGCATTATGGGTCTTAGAAGCTAATATTTATCAAAAGGATGAGTAAAGTATTGTACTGAGCAATTATACCTCATTCTTGACAATCCAATCAGTTAATTTGTTTTGAATCCCCATTTTGTAAGTTAAGAAATGGAAGTCTAGAGAGGTGAATTGATTTAGTGAGGACCAACTGCTAGCCACAGGCAGAACTTGCAGTCAATTCCAGTTCCTGATTTGAAAACGTGAGCTTCTAAGCACTATGATTTATCACCAAGTAGGGGAAGCAGCACATAGACATAACAAATCTTTAAGGACTAAAGATTATTAGTCCATTATGAGCAGAATATAGTTAGAATTGACATGTACAGGTGAGGGACAGTGCAGGTAGGGATCACCTGTGAGTATTTCAGGATAAGATTGTAAACTGTGTCTAGATTTTAAGACTACAGAGTGGAAACTTTAATTGATAGACAGCAAAGCCTCTTTGGATACTTGTGAGTGTCAGAGTTAGAGAACAAGAATGAGCTCATTAGATAAATCCAGGAGCTCTGAAACAGCTTTGTAAAAACCAAAAGCTAGAAAACATGTTAGAAGGTTACTGAAATAATCCAGACAAAAGATGATAATGGTCTAAACTCAGGCACCAGCAGTGAGGACTAAGTAGATTAGATTCATAAAGATATGGCGGGAGAATCAACATGACTTCAGAATGAATTAATTAGAGGGAGGAAGGAGTGGTATCATAGTTGAGGTTTGGGATTCTGCTTGAATTAGTGGGTAGGCGCTAATGGAAAATTTGGAACCTAAGAAGAAGGTCCACAGATGTTCAAGTTTTTAAGTCCAAGAAATAATTGGTCATATAAAAATTTGCCTTGAAAGCTCAGATTTAGCAGCCACAAGAAAGGGGAGATGATCCACATTCAAGTGACAGGTGGGGAGGGAAGATATAGAGACTTAAAACACAGTGGCAACACGAACAGTAGTAACACTCAACATGTGTGTTAATAATAACGTTTCACCTGACAGTAAGCACAATTCTTCCCGGTGCCTCTGTAATTTCTTTTTGTTAACCAAGGAAGAATGATTTTTTTTTTTTAACAGATAGTCCACATACAAGGGTTTGAACATCCACCACACAAGAGTATTGTGAATTGAACATATTTCAGTTGGGAACCCAGGACCAGAATTGAGATCATTTAATTTTATCTATTGATACATATGTATATATATTATATATTGCTTTAACAACAACAACAAAATCATAGGTGACTTGTAAACACCCATAGAAGAATATCATAAACTTGGGGCCTCCCTGGTGGCACAAGGGGTTAAGTCTCAGTCCTATGAAGCTATCCACAGCCATTGCAGCACAAGTTTGATCCCCGGCTGGGGAGGTGACCCACATGGTATAGCAGACCTCTCCTGTCTCACCCGTTGCTCCCTTCATCGGTGTATTTCAGTCAATCCACCTGTTCTGCCCCTCATTCTGTCTCTGGTGAATCCTCTTGCCTCCTGCACTTCTGGCCTATACCCCAGTTCTTGTATATATAAATAAATAAATCTTTTAAAAAAAGAATATCATAAACAGATGGGGCCCAACAAGAAGAGTTAAATGTTTTTTTTTTTTTAAAGGAACAGTCACTGTGATTACTAATGTTTCAACTACAGTGAATTAAAGAAAGCACAGTGCTTTTCTCAAAGCACCTTTTATTTTTTATATAGTGACCAAAGTGTCAATAAGAAAAATTCTATCAGACAATGTACATTTTTGTTGTCTTTACAGGAGAAATAACTAGTCAGTAGAGGTCAGTAAAAAAGGACAGGGAGGCTATAGCTCTCACCCCTCACTCTGCTAGGCATAGAGATTAGAACATTACTTTAGAATTACTGCTGAATTTGCCTTCTGAACTATTTAGAAAGGCTTTGTTCATGAAAAATTCTCATGGCTATAAAACATTGAACAAAAAACCTTGTTCATTGTGATGTGTTGTATTTCTTTTTGTTGTTTCTTTTGTTTGTATTCTTTTTGTTTTAGGAATTGAAAAAGCTTTACAAAGAAGATCTAATAAATCTCCTTAAGACAGTTGCTTGTGGGAACTCTTCCCCACTCAGTGGAGATGAGATAGGTAAGGAGAGAACAGACATGAGGGGGAGAGGAAGTGGATCACTTCCTGCTGACCCCTGGTCACCAGAGCAGCACAGGCTGTACACATTTGTCTTCTGATGTAAACAACTAGCACTCTGCTCTTCCACGTGGTAGCTTCTGTTTCTAGATTTTGCCATCTGTTAACACAGGTGAGCAACAGTGAACAAAACACCAGAAATACAGGGCTAGGGAGGTAAAAGAAGGCAGGAAAGAAATTATTACGCGTGCTCCTGAGTTCAGATTCTGTGCTAGGCGATGTCAAATTTAGACTAGGTGCTCAGTAAATGCTTAGTTTCTTTCACATAATTTATGCTATTTGAAGAAACTGGTTTTAGTAGGAAAAAAAAAAGGAGAGTCTCCGCTTGTCATGAAAGAAGTTAATTTATGCATCAGGGCTTGGTGGCATGAAGGAAAGGGTGACCACAGTATCAGATCAAGGTGGGCTTATGTGCTCTGTATTGAGGTTACACCCTAGTGGGACCTACCCCATTCACAGAAAATATTAGAACCAAAAATGAAGAACCTAAGGGATGGAAGTAGCCACCAGGACAAAGAATAAAAATTATCTGTTGATCTTTCTCCAGTGAAGTGGACTATTGAAAGTAGGAGCAAACTCTTCATAAGTGAAGTGTACATGTGCCTGAGTGCTCACTTTGGCAGCAGAGCACAAATTGATACTGCATGAGGGAGACATCCTTCTATCTCTTTCCACAAAGTTAAACTTGCTCCTTAAATTTTTGTAAAAATATGGAAAAGATGCTTTCACAGAATAAGAGAGCTAATGTTAAGTCAGCCAAACAAAGCATATATTCCCATTGTTATGTAGTCAGATGGGTCTCGATCTGAATCCAGTCTTTGCCACTTAACCTAAACCTTGTTATATAATCTCTGGACCCTGGTTTCCTTTTCTATAAAGTAAGCAGTAACAATAATAATTGTAATGTCTTCTTCTCAGAGCAATTGTCATAATGAAATAAGATATGGCATGTGGCCATTTAACACAGTGCCAGGTATATAGTTAAGTAGTCAGTGTATATTAGGTTATGCTGGCAGCAGCTTTTAAAAAAAATCCTAGGATGATATTACTGGTATCATTTTAAACATTTTGAAGATTATTGATAGAGATATGATGAAAACTTTGATATATATTTGATATAGGTATAGCAATCAACATTAAAATGTTATATGAATAAATAATTGTAGAAGAACAGTGATGAGAAAAGTCTAAGCCAGTGAATGATGAATTTCTGTACTAACCTCAAGATTGCAGGCATCAAACATTAACTTGACTTACAGAATGGGGAAGGGTGGGTGGGGTGGGTTGCAGCTGAGAACTAGGGGAAAAAAAAACACTGAACATATGCATACCCAGTTCATTTTTCTGGCTTCAGTCTTTTGACAAGTGACAATCCCACTTTCTTGAGAAATTATGGCAGCTGCCATCTTGACCGCATAATGGAATCAGCTTGTGCAGTACATTCTGAACTTTGATTCTCTCCTTCTCTTTCAGCCCTTTGAGCCTTGCACAATTCTTTGCTTGTGTTTCCTGCAGGGATATACCCTGGATTCATTCTCGTGGTGGTCCTGCTCTTGGTTCCTAACTGCTCCATTCTGGACCCTGCCTATATGACTGAAATTTACCCAGGAGTGAATGGCTGATTTCAGACTTTGATCAGAAGTCAATATTTTGAAACCCTTCTTCCCTTTGAAACTATATTACCTTAAAAGGAGAAATTTATCTATTAGCATGTTACTCATCATAGGCTTTAATTTTTATGCAATGATAGATGAAGTAATGAAGAGTTCAATAAAGATTAAGAAAACAATGTAGGTCCCTGAAGTTTGATTCTTCCAATTAAAATTGCTACCAGACTGATAGTGAGATGACAGAAGTTCTGGGGTAATCAAAATGTTCTCAATCAAAAGAATCTCAAAATATTCTTTTCTAATTTTACAGATTTACCTAAACAGATGTAGGAAATTATATGGCAGTATAAAACAAAATAAATAATTCCTGTTGGTAATGGAAACTTATTGACTGATTGCTACTATACAAGTAAAAATTGATTTTAGGGATGCAAATGTAACCTCTTTGCAAACGCAATATTAAATAGAATAAGAAGGAAAATTTTAAAAATGTAGATAAACTACAGATATACCGAATATTTAAATAGTTGCATAACAATTCAGTTTGGCTTACAAATTACAGAAAAAACTAGTTAAAAATGGGCTATCATATATTTGAAGGCAAAATAACCTTAAGTTTGAAAAAAACAGAAACTAAATACAAAGAGAAAGTTCAACAGAATATAAAAATTTTAGAGCCATATACAGTGAAAAACACACACAAAAAGATGCCATCTCTCAATCAACCTACCTATCTATGCATACAAAAACTAAACAAACAAAAGAAAGCAAAACAAAGGTCCCAAGAGTACAATTTATGAGGCCATGTGGAAAGTGTTCTCTGCTCATTCTATTACTTTTGGAAACTTCTGTATCTCTTTCTTTTCTCTCTTCATACTATAGTGTCTTTCTTTTTTTTTTCTTTTTCTTTTTTTTGGTGATGAAGACTTGATTAATGGAAAGGCAAGAGATTTTAGGATCATGGCATGTTGCGTCCCAGGAGAAAGTGAGGAATGAGGAAAGGAGGAGGTTGTGATCTGATGTATGTCGAAAGGATTGCTGTGAGGAGTGAAAAACAGTGAAAAAACCAACACAATGAAATTCACTACATTCACTAGTAGGTTATTGATGTGGTTACAACAGGGAAAGATGGTGACTTTGGTTAGGAAGACAGAAATATAGCTGAAAAAGTAGACAAATTTAGAGAATGCTTTGAAGTAATAATCACAGGATTGTTAATAAATTGGATGTGGGGTAACACTGAAAGTTAGAAATCAAGGGCAGTCCCATGAATTGGCTTAAAAATTTTAGAAGATATTACGTGAATGAAATGAGAATCTATGGTCAGACAAAAACCTGTATGGAAGTATTTATAACAGTCTTTTTTGTTGTTTAGCTAATAAAATGGATGAATTTCAAAATTAAAAAAAAAATTAGAAGATACTAATGCCACTTACTAACGTCGAGATTGACTGACAAAAGAAGAGTGTGCTGGTTGTGAAGTGAAGTCTTCTTTTGTCCTTGTTAAGCTTGAGAGGCTAGTGAACACACAAATAGTCTGGACTTCTGGACATGGACTGGAGATGAAAATGCAACTTTCATCTCATTGATTCAGGAGCTTTTTATGCGGAAAGAGTCACTGGAGAGCTTAAGGAGGTCTGACATGGAAACTCAGTGAACGCAACCACTCAGAGGTAAACAGTAGAAAAGCAACCAGTCACACGAATAGAGAAGAGGGAACCAGTGAAATAGAAGTAAATCGTGAAGGGAAAATAATAGGACGGGACTTGTCAACAGCCTTACCTGCCTGCGGTCAAGATAAAAAAGTGAGGGGGAAGAAGAGGGGTCAAAACAGGAGAGGAAAGAGTACAAGGGACTAAGGTGACAGCTCACGAGTGTTGTGGCACTGGGAGAATCATGGGAACTACATCTAAGGGAAGAAATCAAATATTGTACAAAAATGAACAATGGTGTAAGAAAAGCAAATATTTTAAAAAAGAAAGTAAATGACTAGAATTTGGAGTCACATGTCTTTGGGGATTTGACAAATACAAAGTCAGCAGAGTGACAAGAATAGAACCCTGTCCACAGAGGGTTAAGGAGAAAGTGTGGAATGAGTGGCTACAGACTGCATTGAGAAACGGCGCTTTCAATAAATGCTGTTAGGAAAGGCAGACTATAAGGGTCTAATGATTAAAGGGCATTAAAAGGTCAAAAGAGGATTTTTTTTTAAAGATTTGAGATGCAAGAGCATATTTATATCCTGATGTGAGTAATGGAGGTGAGGTGAAGAAATAGATGACTCAGGAGAAAGAGAATACAACTGCAGGAGAAAAGATTTTGAGGCAAGAGGAGATGGAATCCAGAAGTCACAGGCTCCTCTCTGACCTCTGTTCAGCTACAGGGCCACCTCCGATATGACACACTGGAGGCACACAATGAAAGACATATACCTTCTAATTACAACGATGACCTTGTATATGTATTAAGAAAGCTGGAAGGAAATATAAGCAGTTCAAGAACTGAATAAGGACACAGGGGAATATTTTCTCTTCAGGTGGCCCTTAATGCCTGTTTTAATATTAAAGAGAATTTTAAAAAGTAACAGGTTCTCAAAAAAACTCCTGAGTCAATATATTCTCACCAGTTCATATATACAAAATACAGTATACTATATTTTGAAGTATGGTATTCCTGATGATCTATACAGTACCCTGTACTAATTCTTAATAGAGTTAATAAACACCTACATAATCTTATTATATGCCTGGACTGTTAAAAGCATTGTATACATAATAATATCACATTTAATATTCAAAATAATATCAATTAAATAGATGATGTATGTATGAGAAGTCTGAGGCACAGAGAGGTTAAAAAACTTGTCAAGAGTCACACAGTCAACAAGACAGGAAGGTGAGGAATGCGGATGTCAGAACCCCTGCTTCTATCTTTCTGCCATGCTTTCAATATGATACCCCATTTCATTTTAACAATGAACTTAGAAGAAAAGCATGTTATTAAAGAATATACAATGGAATAGACAGCCTGTTCAATAAGTGGTGCTGGGCAAACTGGACTGCTACATGCAAAAGAATGAAACTAGAATACTGCCTTTCACCAT
>JAGFMF010012167.1:3338461-3353271 GCA_019455555.1 Galemys pyrenaicus | reverse complement strand
CACGAGGGACTGAGGTGATGGTGCACTGGTGATATGGTGATGGGGAATACATGGGGATTACAATTGATGGCAAGTATATGTAAATTTAAAAAAATATATTTTATATTAATAAAAAAAGAACATTGAAGAAAAAGATACCAAAATTTTATCTTTGGGGAATATTTTGATGGTTGCCAAGGAAAACAGCATAAAATAGTTTAGCTGGTGACTGCCAAACACACACATGCATGTATACATGTTAATATATGAGTACAAGCGCACACACACATATGCACCAATCCCAGGTAAATGGAAACTTAATAAATCACATCTACCAAAGTGTAAAGGGAAATTCTGAGATTTGGATTATAACTTCTGCCACCTCAAAGGAACCATACCCTGTTCCTGAAAGAGCTGTCAAACGGGCTGATAACACTGTTTAAAATTCACAATTGGGCATATGTTTCAATTTAATCTGAGAACCAGCACGGCCCATTCTGGCCAGTGATATGCTGCTTATCTACAGCTTCTTCCACCATTGTCAGTGTTTCTGAAATGCCAGTGCTACAGGCAAAGCACAATGATTAGGATGTCAACCTGCCATTGAGCAGACACTGCCAGCTGCCAGCCTATGTCTGCAAACTGAAGGCCCCTTAGCTCTACTCCAGGCTTAGGGGGCTGTTTAGGAAGCCCATGACAGAACCAAGAAATGCTGGAAAGAGCTGTGCTCCCTAAAGATAGCCTGACCTATTTGGAAACACAAACCAGAATGAGATGTCCCTTTTGTGGATGAACATCTTCAGACACCCTCATTCTTTCTAAATCCTCATTTTTCATTGCAAATAGGTAAGTATTGTTTTACTTATTTAATAGTGAAATAATAACAAGAAAGAAAATTGTTATTTCTTTTTTCATTTCAATTTGTATTACATAAATAATGTGGGGGTATATTAATATTTAAAAGATACAAGCATCCAAAATTTGAATGACCTCTTCCTTTTCTCCAATCTGAGTGCCCCTCATATTATTGTTGCATGAATTTACTTATATATATGAAAACTTTTTTTAATGCAAAGAGGATTTGACACTACTATTCATCCTATGGTTTACTTTCTTCACTTTTTCCTAGAAACTGTCCAACGCCTGAACATGCAATTCTACCTCCCTTTTTTTAGAGCAGTTTTCACTTCACAAAGTAATCGAGGGCAAGGTACAGAGATTTCTCATGTAACACTTGTCTTCCATACATGAATAGCCTCCCTCCCCCCATTACAACATCCCTCAGCAAAGAGGTATATTAAATATAATTGAGGAATCTACATTGACACTTATAATCAACCAAAGTCCATAGTTTACCTCAGGTTTCACTCTTGTGGTTTCACTCTTTCATTTATATGGGTTTGGCCAAATGTAAGGTGACATATAACTGGAGTATTATACAGCACATTTCACTACTTCAAAACTTCTGTGCTCTATTTATCTCTCCTCCTTACCCTGTACTCCACAGACACTGACATTTTTTTAACAGTCTCCATAGTTTTGCTTGTTCCAGAATGTTATATAATTATAATCATACAGTATGTTGCCTTTTCAGGTTTGCATCTTTCACTTTGTAATATGCATTGAAGGTTCCTTCATGTCTTATGAAGATTTGATAACCCATTTTTTCGGTGCTGACATTCCACTGTCTAACTATACCACATTCTAATAAATGAACATGTTATTTTAACTTTTATTTCCCTAATTACAACTGTGGGTGAGCTTAGTTTCCTAATTTTTAGATAATTAATTTTTCTCTTCTTTGTGAATTACCTGATCTTTTTCTTATTAGGTGTTTGCTAGTTATAGTATCTGACTTGTAGGAGTTAATTATTAGATATTAATAAATTTATTATTATGTATATTGAAAATATTTTATTCCAATCTTTTACTTATAACAAACCGTAATTTGAACAGTCTTTGTTAATTTTCCTTTGATAAACTTAATATTATTTTTTAGTCTTTTTTTTTTTTCTTACAATGTTTTCTTTCTTTTCTCAAGTGTAGTCTCCATGGAATTCCCACCACCAATTCATCCATGCACCATCACCATAGTCCCTTGTGGTCTTCCTACCCGTTCTGATCCCAATCTCTCCCTCTGCCCTGCAGAATGTCTTTGATTTATAGCTTTCTGTTTATTTTTGTTTTGTTTTGTGATAAATTTAATATATTATCTTACCTTAGTTCATCAATTTTCTATGATTTTATGGCTGTGTAAGACATTAACATTAGAAGAAACCAATAGAAGGGTATATGGAAACTGTACTATCTCTGCAACTTCTATATAGATTTTTTTAAATTCTTAAATAATTTTTTTCATTTGCTGGTATGGTAGTTTTTACAGTTTTGTTTGCTTGCAATGGTTTGTGGTAGTGGTGGTAGTAGGTTTTGCATTTGGTTCATTAATACACTTGAAATTTATATTTGAATATAATTTACAAAATATGATGTAATTATGAAGTCTGTCTAGATTGTTTTCTAAATGAAGATCCCCATAACCTCATTTTTTAATAGCCTGTTATTTTTCTATTAGTTTTAATACTTCCTTTATCATACACTGAATTCCTGCATTTACCTAACTTTGTTTCTGAATTTTGTTCCCTTTCCTTTTCAATTTGTCTTTTTATAAGTTAATATCCACACTTTTAGAACTATTATAGCTTCACCATATGTCTTAACTTCTTTCTTGGCTGTTCTTCTTGGCATACACATTGTATCTTTTATACGAACTTTAGAGTCCCTTTGTCCAATTCAAGTAAACTAACTTGTCACAAATAATTTCTTAATAATGGAAAATAGGTACTTTTCTAAACTGTTAACTTCCCATCCTTGAATAGCTTGCCTAGCTATTCCTTTATGTCCTTAAGTGAAGATTATAACTTTGATGTTCTTCACTTAGGTCTCATTCATTTTTTGTATTTATTCCTAAATAGAAGGATTTCTTTTCTAAGGAGAATGGGATTCTTTTTTTCCATAACATTTTTTAAGTAATAGAAAAGCTATTGACTTAATGTGAATCTTGTATCTGGCCACTTTATGTAACTCTCTAAATAGAGAGTCAATTTTTCTGTAAGTTTTTTTCTTTTTTTTTCTACCATACTTAGGCTATACACAAAGGTATGGTGGTTGCTGTTTTAATTTGGATATTTTTATATAAGAGAATAGAAGGGTGACTGGGGCTAGCCAACTTTGATTTAAGGTGAGCAAGCACCATCACCATCCTGACCACCAAAGGCCAGATAAGGAGATTTCAGGTTACCATACCTGCACTGTCCCTGAGCTGGTCTTTGCTCTACTTTATCATTAGTTTCAACTCAGACAGAAGACTTCCTTCAAAGCCACAGGATGGTGGCTATGTCTCTCAGCATCACTTATAGATATGAAATAAAGACTTCTTTCTCCAGAGATAAATAAAACCCTTAGGCTTCTCTCTCAGTAGCCTGCATTGAGCTACATACCGACTAATAAACTAATCTCCAAGGCTGGGGTCATGATACACTGATTGCATTAAACAAGTTAGAGCTGACCCTGGTGCCGAGAGGCCTCCCTATTCTATTTACTGAATCTTCTTCACACAGTTATGGTGAAAGAGTGAGGTGCATAGGTAGCTTATCTTTTCAAGATACACATCTGAGCTTTCCAGCCCTCTAATGTTGGATAGCTACCTGAGCTGCTGCTCTACCATCTATCCCCAATATTCATACTCACTGACAAATACCATTGCTACCTGCTGTGTCCTATGTAAGGACAGAGGCATCAGCTAGCCCAGGTATGCTAAAATATGTATCCCATTGATAACCTCAACCTCCTTCAACTTCTTTTATATTCTGTGTGACATGTGATTTAATAAAAAACAAATATTTGGTCTTCTCCATTCCTGCCAGAAGTGTTAAGACCCTGTGATTTTCTGAGTCATAGGGGTAAGTAATGTCTTTGGTTGTTCATGACAAGCTCCTATCAAACATACCTGAGAGTTTATGTTAATGAGGTGAGTCTTAAAGGATGAGGGCTGTTTGCCAAAGGAGCCAACCATGTGATTAAAGGATTGAGATTTATAATTTCCTTTAAATCCACCTCCCCTAATCTCTAGGGAAGGGTAAGGGGCTAGGGATTGTGTTGGCCATCAAAGGCTAATGATTTAATCAATCATTCCTATATAATGGGAACCAATTCTTATATAACGGGAAAAACAGTAACCACCATACCTTTCTGTATAGCCTAAGCATGGTAGAGAAAAACCCAAGAAAAAGCTAACAGAAAAATTGACTCTTTAAAGAGTTCTATAAAAACCCTAGATGAAGGGGATCATGTGCTCCTGTAATAGTGCACACTCATAGGTGCTGTGAGGGTTATATGCCAGAGAGGTCATGGAAGCGCCACATTCCTTCCCCAGACTTTTCCTAGCTACTTTTTCCTCTAGCTCTTCATCTGTATCCTTTATCATATACTTTATAATAAGTCATTTAAGTTTTGTGAGATGTTTTAGCAAATTATTGAAACCAGAGAGGGAATAATGTGCCCCTAATTTATAGTCAGTTGGTCAGGAGGTCCAGACTTGAAACTGGCATCTGAAGTGGGCAGAGGTCTTGTGGGTCTCAGCCATTAACATGTGGGATCTATGCTAACTCTGGGTGGTTAGTATTAGAAGTGAATTAAAGTGTAGGCCATCTTGTGGGTGTCCACAGAGAACTGGATAATTTCTTGATGCAGGAAACCCACATATTTACTGCCAAAAGCATTCAAGTGAATAGTGGAAAAACTCAGCTTTTACCCTGACTTTACAGGTGCATGATCAACTGAGTGGACCCCCTCTTCTGCACTGCTCACCTGGGTGCATTTTGGCACATTTTCCTCCATCAATATAAATGTATCTGCATTTTTTTTGGCATCCCTGATTTTAGTCATTCATGTTTTCCAGTTATAATTTAAATTTCTTATCTCACATGATTTCTAACATTTCATGAGATTCTGGGTAGAAGGGTAGTTAGGTAAAAATGTTCACTTCCAATTATTTTGATCCAATCTCTTGGAATTTGTAAAATAAGAAAACCAAATTACCCATAATGCCTCCACCTTTTACACAGTTATTTTTATTTTTGTATACTCCTTTCTGGTCTTTGTCCACATATATAATTTCATATTGTTGTAATCAAAATGTACTTAAAATCTTGCATTCTTCTTTTCCACTTAATATGCCTAAAACATTTTTCCATGTAATTTTCATAATTACCACTCTAATGACTGCATAATTGTACATTAAGGTGATCTAGTATCATTTGCTTAACTACCCCCCAATTTTTCACTATTACAGATGAGTGGAAATAAACGTTTTCAAACATATACTTTCTTTTCTTTTGATGGATTCTTTCCTTAGAATATATATATACCCAAGAAAGAAATTACAGGTGAGAGGATAAGAAGAGTCTTAAGGTTTAAGTGCTACTGTATCATAATGCATTTCAAAAGAATTGTACCAATGAATTCTTTTTACCATAATTTTTATTAGCACTGGGCACTACCATTTTAGCTTCATTAACAAAAATAAAAAGCTGCCTTGCTTTAATGATGGCTTTGTTTTAATTTCTTTAAGGAATAGACAGATAGAATTTTTTTTAGTTATTGGCTTTCCCTCTCCTATGAATTATTAAATATTTCATAAGTCAAATGAAGTATTGTTTATTCCTTAAATTTTAGAGTTTTTTATAATGTAGATATTCATTAAAACCTGTTGCATAATAAATTCAAATATCTATCCTACTGTGTTGGATGCCCTTTCTGATGAAATTTTCATTTTTTCACTATCTAAATGCTTTACATTTTATAATGGCAAATATTCCAGTATTTTGTGATATTTTCCACTTTAAGAAAACCATCATCATAACAATTCTTCTGATAAATATTTTAACTTTTTAGGTGATATGAAGTTAATTTTAGATTGACCCTTAGAGAGATACCCCCTTGGCCTGCCTCACTTTGAAAGTAATATATTTCTTACACTGCTCGTGGGAATGCAAGCTGGTCCAACCATTATGGAAAGCAGTATGGCGATTTCTCAGTCTACTCAGAATGGAACTTCCATAGGATCCAGCAATCCCACTCCTAGGAATATACCCAAAAGACTCAAATACACTGATTTTCAAAAGAATACCTGCACCCCTATGTTTGTAGCAGCACTCCTTACAACAGGTAAGACCTAAAAACAACCTAAGTGCCCAAAAACAGATGAGTGGATCGGGAAGCTGTGGTACATATACACGATGGAATACTATTCAGCAATCAAATAAGATAAACTAGAATCATTCATAGGAACATGGATGGAGCTGGAAGGGATTATGCTCAGCGAAGTAAGTCAGAAGGCAAAAGAAAAATACCAGACGGTTTCCCCCCTCGGAGGAATATAAGGGAACCAAATGAGGATCAAGGAAAGGAATAAGAACAATAATAATAATAAAACACAACAAAAATAAAAAGACAAGGACAAATTGGGGACACATGGTGGGGAGGTGGGAGGGAGAGGGTTGAGGACAGATAAGAGCACAAGGGACTGAGGTGATGGTGCACTGGTGAAATGGTGATGGGGAATACATAGGGATTACAATTGATGCCAAATATATAAATAAAGAAGGGGGAAAAAACAAAAAGAAAGAAATTAATATATCCTTTCAAATATGGAAGTAAACGCAGGAAGTTCCACTTCTCAAAAGGGACTACCAAGCTATTTGAACATGACTAGTACAAATTTAGATGTGCTAAAAAGAAAAGAATGTAAACTATATCATTAATTTCTATATTGATAACCTATATTATATTGGTTACCAAATTAAGACAGTTTTATCAGGATTGTTTTTGTTTTTTTAATGTGGTTACTGGAGCATTTAGAGCTGTGACATGGTGTGCATTCATGACTTGTATTGGGTTTGTTTTAGGCAGTGCTAGTCCTATCAAGGCTCCTAAGAGGCAGAACTGAACCCTAATGATGATGACAATGGTCACAGCTCTCCTGGAAGAGACAATACTCCTTAAACAGTTGAATGAGATGAGAGTCAAGTTTCATTGTCCACTGCCTGAGTCTTCTTTGTTAATACTACATTTGTGGTCATCTTTGTGCAACATCCCCAAATTGATTCATTGTTGAAAAGTGCCTCAGGGACCAGAAGGGGAGGAGTACACCACTAAGACCAGCCTAGCATTTAGAACCACACATTTCCAGTCACTATGCTTGACTAGTTTCTCAACACAAAACAAGCCCAGAATCTATCTTCTTGCTCCACCTTTCCAAGTTCCTCCCAGTCTGCAAGGTTTTTATATATATAGCTCCTTTTGATGGATACCTCCTTACAGATGACCCTACCCCTCTGTTCCTGTGCACTTGGTATCTCTTCAACAATTTGGCAATTGTGCCTTTCGCTGATTATTTCAGATGATGCCAGAATACAAATGGGGCATTTTGATTCTTGTCACAACTGGGTTTTCCACCAATAAATAATTTCAGCATATGTGACTAATAGTGCCTATGCCATTCCTAAGCCTAAATTGACTAAAAATTTAAATTAAAGGAATAATAACTTTGTATTCCACTAGTATTCTCACAAAATATTTTCACTCTAATGATCTCATTTAAGCCCAGGAAAGATCCAGGTTTAACTTGCCAATTTTATGCTTCTCTGTTCCACAATGTATAATAATCCAATCACTGCTATGATGTACATACCACTAGGAATCTTGGCTAAATCATGGAACTGTGTAGAATGAAGATCTCCTTTTACAGCATTTGCTAGGTCATCTTTATAAAATTCATTTTATACTATTACTTTTTACCACTTTGCATGGGAATATGTATTTGTGTGACAGTAAAAGTGATTAAATAACTAAGTGGACCTTGTACTAAATGAGTTATTTCTTTGCTGCCATTATGTCTAATTCACCATACATTATTCAAACTGAAGGCTTTTTAGAATCATAAGTAGCCAAGATCATTTTTCACCTCATCATCTCATTATCCATAATGAGAAAATACTTCTAAATGTGAGGATTACTCTTTCCAAAGATCCCTGGTGAACACTTCTATAGACATTAGTGAAATCTATTAACTGTATTTTTTTTCAAGCAGGAAGAAGATGCTAAAGGATGCCCATGTAGTCCGTATGACAACTCTCAAGAGTCAAGTTCTTTCCAGACTATCAATGGCTCCCTGGCAATGAACTTACTGAGGGGGTGAGTAACTACCTTACCACCTCGGACTGCACAAGATATAAATAGGCTTCAGATTCACATACAAGATTTTGATAAAGAAGACAAGTCTAGATCTGGCAAGAAATTACTAGGGAATGTCTGTGTATCTAACCAGACTCAGTTTGATTTGCTGCTCTAATAACTTTTCATGGTGCTTTACAGTTTACAGATGGCTTCCATACACATGATCCCTCTTAATCCACTACAGCCTGAAAGGTACTATTACCCACACTTTTCAGATGAGGAAAATGAGTTTGGGTGACAATTAGTGATTGTCACACATCTAGTGAACAACAGAGCCAGAACCATGTCCTGCCCAGGGCTTCTGCATTCAGATGGTAGGGCCAAAAGATGTTCAAGGAACAGCTCAAGATAACACAATTCTGGCCTCTCCTTGACCAGTGGCAATTTTGTGATTTTGTGTAAGTCACCTCACCATGAGGAATTGGACTAGACAATTACTACAACACCATACGACCTTTATATTCTAAAAGTTCTAGTGATCTAAGTGTAATTCCTACTTTAGATCTGGTCACCCTAGTCTTTATGTTGGATGCTTGATGCTGTTTCTAAAATTGGATATGTTATTAAGGTTTTTACTCGAGTTTCACCTTTGTCCAATGGGGTCCACTACTTTCCATTTGCCTCGACCCACACCAAAAAGCCCCATTCAGGCCAAAAAGTTCCACTCATAAATAATAGTTTCTGAGTCCGAATTGAAAGGAATAGACAAGGCAGACCCTTTCTTCTTCTTGGGATTTCCCAGAACCTTATTGTTATAAAGTAAAACCAAATTCATCTTCTCTTACTGCATAAATTAGATTTGAAATACATTGAATATTATCTCAGTAGTTATCTTCATTTTTATACATTTAATTAATTGTAGATATTTCTGGAAATATGTACACAGTGGAAAGCTTATGCCCCCTTTCGGAAAATAAGCTCAGGAACATCATAGTCATACATCAAATGCTATAGGATTGGTATTTGAGTACATTCACTTGTGTTGAAAAGTGAATGCTCATGTAGAGTTAGATGTCTGTCCTTGGCTGTTTTAAACATGACAAATTTATTTTTCATAGAGTTAAAAAATGTCTTTTTCTTAAGTTATCTTCACAGAGCTCTAACCAATAATTCATAGAATCACTTGTCCCCCAAGAGAGATACTATATGACCTTAGATATAAACTCATGAAAATTTTAGGCAGTAAATAAAAACCTATTGCAACATTCTCCCTCCCTCCTTTTCTCTCACTCTCTTTCCAGCTGAAGAAAAATTTTAGTATCAAGTCTTGGATGCAATATAAAAAGAAAAAAATGGCTTTATTCTACATCTGTTTGTTTTGTTGTCTTCTTGTAGCACAGGAGGAGCATACAGAAACCCACATGTGCTCAAGATTGAGTTGAGTTTAGAGACCATTCCAGACACTAGAATTGGCAAGAAAAAACTCTAATTGTATTCATAAAAATGTAACCCAGAATGTGAGGAGAATTTTTTTCTTTGAATAATAATTTGGTATGGTCTTATGCCTCTAAAGCAAAATTAAATTCAATCTTCCAAAGAGAGATGAATCTGTCTCTTGTGTGACTAAGGGTGGAACATCAGTCTTCCTATTTCTTAATAAAATGCATTGTCTGGAAAGGCAACATGTGATAGAAAATACATAGGATTTGCATTTATAAGACACAAGTTTCAGGACAAGCTCCAACTTTTACTATATGTCTGTGTTGTCTTAGGAAAGCCATTTACCTCCTCTGAGCCTCACTTTATTCATCTTCATTACATATTTTTACCCTAATATTCATACAATAAAATAAAGCTATTTTAAATAGTCCTAATGAATTGATAGAACTAGGTAGTGAACATCAGTGATTGATAATATCACATACACAGAAATATCCAGATTATGTATTACCAAATAAAGATAAACCTGACTCTGATAAGGTTTCAAGACCTAACTACTAACTTAAGAGAAACAAAGAGGACAGAGACTCATATTAGACCACACTACAGGGATGCAGTCAGCAAATTCTAACTCTGGGAAGTGTTATAAGATGGGCAACCCCGGGAATTTTGGCAATAATAACATGAAAAAATAAGTGCAAGGAGAAACAAAAAAAATGAAGGGAGAAAATGTAGATCAAAAGAGATTTAAGGGACATGTCAGCATTAGGTTCTATGAATCTGATTTGGATTCTGATTCAAACAATTGTGAAGAAAATAATTGTGTTATCTCCCATGTCCACTGTGAACTGTAGAGAGCTAGACACAGCACTGCTCTCACCCTTACAAAATCAATGACACAACAACAAAGTTAAACCATGACAAATTCATGAAATTTTTTCAAATCCTCTGGAGAATTGAGGTTTCAGGGCAACTAACTGTTCCAAAACACAAGGAGAAGCAGCTATCTAAAGAGAGAAAAGATGTAATCACTCACTTACCACTCATTTGCCTATCCACTGGAAACCACTGGATAAACACCATTCAAAAGGGTTCAGCAAGAATAGCTAACAAACAACTAATTTGTTAACTAGTAGTTAGCAAACATTCATACATAAGAAGACTCGGCATTATTAAGATGTCGATTTTTCCCAATATGATCTATTGGGAATTGAGATACAAATCAATGATTTACACTAACTCTCTATGTGCTCATGAAATTTGTAAGTCTAATATATCAATATTAAAAAGCTTTTTAAACTACTAAAAGTGGAACTCTTATATATCTAGCAATCCCACTCCTAGGAACATACCCAAAAGACACAAAAAATCTGATTCAAAAGAATATCTGCACCCTTATGTTTATTTTAGCACTATTTACAATCAGTTAGACCTGGAAACAACCTAAATGCCCAAAAACAGATGACTGGATCAAGAAGATATGGTACATATACATGATAGAATACTATCCAGCAATCAAAAAGGAAAAACTAGATGCATTCATAGGAACATGGCTGGAGCTGGAAGGGATTATGCTCAGCGAAGTAAGTCAGAAGGCAAAAGAAAAATACCAGATAGTTTCACTGCTAGAAGGAATATCAGGGAACCAAATAAGGACCCAAGGAAAAAATAAAAAACAACAAAAACAAAAACAAAAAAACAAGGACAAATCAGAAACACTGTGTGTGTGGAGGGGGAGGAAATGGGATGAAGGCAGAAAGAGCACAAGGGACTGAGGTGATGATGCACTGGTGAAATGGTGGTGGGAAATCCATGGGGACCACAACTGATGTCAAATATATATAAATAAAGAAAAAGAGAAAAAAATAAAATTCTAAGATAATTGGCACAGTTAAGGAATTAGTCATTTATTTTTAGGTAAGATGAAAATATTGGGGCTATATTTTATTTTCACCCTCACCTCTGAGAAACATAAATTTAAATTTTAAATAATTAGAAAATCACTGGTGTTATGGTGATGGGGAATACATGGGGATTACAATTGATGTCAAATATATGTAAATTTTTAAAAATTATATTAAAAATATGTAAATAATAAAAAAACTTAAAAAAAAGAAAATCACTAGATGGTAGAATTACACATTTCAAACAAGAATCATGGGTGCTAAAATTAATGAGTGAAGTTCACACAGAATTCTTTATAGGGTTTTATGATTTTTCTTGAAGTATGAAATTATCTCAGAAGAAAAAGCTTTGGAGAAAAGGAAGGAAATAACATCTTGAGCCTGTGGCCTACTTCCATCTGATGCCTGTCTATCCCAGAAGCAAACCAATTCTATGTCTACCATTCATCAGACTATCTCAGCTCCTGTTTAGTTTCCCATGATTGTCTTAACATATTACCCAGCACAAACTTATTATCATATAACTCTGTAGGTCAGAAGTTCAAAATGGGTCAGAAATTCAAAATGGGCCAGGGTTTCAGTCAACGTATCAGAGGATCTACAGCCTTAATTTCTGGGGACTTTGCTTCTTTATCTGTTCTAGCTTTGAGAGGAGCCTATATTTTTGGATCATGGCCTCTTCTTCCATCTGCAAAACCAGTAGCATAGCTTCCACATATTTCTCTGGCTTTCTCTTCTGCCTCGCTTCAATTTTAAAGAAACTTTATCATTTAAAATTAGGTCCACCAGGATACCACTATCTTAAAGTCAGCAGATTAACAACCTTAATTTCATCTACAAAATAAATTCTTCCTTGCCACAGTTTCCAAGAATTAGGACATCCCTGAAGTACCACTGGATTGTCTCTCATATATACCTCTGCCAGAAATGCCTGGAAAGTGTCCCCATTCCCAAACTCTTCTGGCTAATCAGATCCCTAAATTACAACTCCAGAAACATGTCTCAAGTTACTTGTAAATATGGTGATGGCTCCAGATGAAACTTCTTCAACTCCCTCATCTCCAGTAAGCTTAGTGATTTTACTTATTTCTCTTTTTTTGTTTGTTTGTTTGCTTGTTTATTGCATAGCCTTTCTTCCTTTGACTGCTATAACCATTGTCTGACTGAGGCTATAAATTGGAAGGCTGATACAGACTAGTAAAACAAATGTCACTGGTAAGAAAACTCTCCCTAATGTCTAACTTAAATTGTCTTTGTTGAAATGTAATCATATTTTTTCCTGCTTTTACTTTGGAAGTCACAGAAAGCGACTAGTCAATAAATACCTTGTAAAATCTTTTTATTTAGAGTCTTTCTCCTGCAAAATAATAATTGTAATAATAATTCCAAGTGACCAGACCATCCAGGACAAAGGCCAGTCAAATTGGCTTCTGAATTGATGGAGTGATACAGTCAAACCCTAAAATACATCCACAAATGTAAACTATATAATACGCTCAGCTTTTACCCTTAGCCAATGTACCCTTACACAATTCTTAACTACTTTCTAAAATTCTCATAATTTATTATGGTCCCCTTAGTTCTGATTCCTTCCTGAGTCTCAACTTCAACTCTTTTCAACTTGGACTTGGAGTTTTTTCCTCTCCATCTGGCAAAATCTTGTTCATCTTTCCAGATTCTTCTCACTTGATCCCTTTCTCCTTCAAGAACAACTAGCCATTCTCTTTTTTGTGCTCCCCTAAAGGTGCTAGGATTTTGAAACCCTAACACAACACTTAACTTGGGATTGAAGTTCTTTTATTCATTCAGTTGCTATCATTTTTTCAACTCATTACTGAACTAATAATTCCAAGAAAACAGTTATTATGCATCACATTTTGCTGTTTATTACAGTGAGTTCCCCAGAATTTTTTCCCTAGTTCCTCTCTCTATTTTCAGGCTAATTCTCCTTCACCTAAAAGAATTCCAATTCAGTGTCAGAATTCCTTAACCCCCTGTTCATTGGTCCTCAGTATATATTCCCCTCCCTAGTTGATTTCATCTACTTTCTCCATTTCAGTGACTACTTTGAAGAAATCCCCAGAACTCCCCTCTGAGATTAACCCATGCATCAATCACCTCTTGAATGTCTTAAAGGCACTTCACTCAGTCAAAAGAAAACTCAAGAATTGTCTCCCTGATAATGAGAACTTCCTAATACTCACATCCCATGTCTCACAGCAACAGCATCCTATCTTCCTTCAAAGACTTCACTCCTCTCATTTGTTGGCCAATCTGGTCTCCATGAGCCTGATTCTACCTCATTCACAAGTGTAGGGATATGCAGTAATCAACTTAAACCAACATATATATCCCACCCCCCTGGCCAGGATGTTTCTTGAACTACAGGCATATAGTCCAAGTCTTCCTGTGACTATGTGGCTCTCCTACTTCCATCTGTAGCCAAAGGTAGTCCAGAGAAGCAGAATTGAGAGACTGATCCTAGTCACATTTTCAAACCTCTAAATAAGTCATGACTAAGACCAATTTACCACCTTTTTCATATTTGTTAGATGACTAATTCTCTTTTAAATTAAACCAATTTGCATTGGTTTTTTATATTACTTGGATTATAAAAAACTTTAATACTCCATTCCCTACTTCTGATCTTCCAGCATCCCCTAATTCAGTCAAAAGTGTCATCATTCCTTCAGCTAAGAAAGTCAGACACTTAGGAGTCACTTCGAATACCCCCTCCTCGGACCTCCCTGGTGGCGCAGTGGGTTAAGCAATGAACTGTGAAGCAAACCACAGTCACTGCAGCACGAGTTCGATCCCTGCCCCTGGCCAGGGAGGGGGCCCACATGGTGCAGCAGACCTCTCAGCTGTGCCCGCTGCTCCCCTCAGCAGTGTACTTCAGTTGATCTGCCAGTTCTGCTCCCCACTCTCTGTGGTGAATCCTCTCACCCACCCCCACACCTCTGGCCTGTACCCCAGTGCTTGTATGCATAAATAAATAAATATTTAAAATAGAAGAAGATACAAAGAAATGGAAAAATATCCCTTGCTCATGGATTGGAAGAATTAACGTCATCAAAATGGCCATCCTACCAAAAGCAACCTACAGATTCAACGCCATTCCAATAAAAATTTCAATGTCATTCTTCAAAGAACTAGAAAACAAATTGATGAAATTCATATGGAGACACAAAAGACCTCGAATAGCCAAAGCTCTCCTAACTGAAAAAAAGGGAAGTGGAGGGATCACACAAA
>JAGFMF010012167.1:3319020-3337326 GCA_019455555.1 Galemys pyrenaicus | reverse complement strand
AACATAAGGGAACCAAATGAGGATCAAGGAAAGGAATAAGAACAATAATAATAACAATAACAGCAATAAAGACACAGAAACCAAAAATGAAAAGACAAGGACAAATTGGGGACACTTTTTGGGGAGGGAAGAGGGGGAGAGTTGAGAGCAGACGGGAGCACGAGGGACTGAGGTGATGGTGCACTGGTGATATGGTGATGGGGAATACATGGGGATTACAACTGATGTCAAATAGATATAAACATAAATAAACAAACAAACAAATAAATAAATCGCAACTAGAAAAAAAAATGTCCTTTTCTCAGTCCGGAACGCTCTTGCTCTTTTCTTCCCTCTTCACCTGGTTCCCTTCCTTCATTCATCAGAATTCGACTTGACCATCACTTCCTCTGGGAAGCCTTCCCTAAGTATGTCAAAGCCCCCTAATGACACTCAAAGATCTGTGTGCTTGCTTCCCCTTTAAATCTTATATAAAAGTTGCAATTACAATGATTATGTGATATTTTCAGAAATTGTGACCCCTCTGCACTACAGATAATATGCGGAAACCATAGAATCCCAGAATTAGCACCGTGTTGACTCATGTCAATATATCAGAAATCATAATTGAAAGGATAAACACATTTCTCTTTTTGTTTCTATTATCTGCAATGCAGGTACTCAAATAATTTTAATACAATTAGTCAGTTAATGAATGGGGCTAATGCTTTAAGAAAAAGAAATGTTATTTTCTGGAAGAATTTATTTAACTTTCATTAAATTGCATTCCTTTTCTTAAAATTGCTATCCTGAGGCTTTCCTCTGGGAAGCCCTGGGGCAGACATTATATCTTTTGTTTTTTAATGTGCAATACCTGTAAACACCAACTGGATTTCCCTTGAAAGAACAGTTGAGGAAGAGAAATCATCCACAGAGATAAGAAAGCTTCTTTTTAGTCTAAGATAGAGATACTATCTAAAAACAAATGGGTATATGTTATTGACCACAGGTAGAGTAAAAATTCATTGGTATGTGAAAACAAACTTCCCCAAATCACTCTGAAATCTCCTTTAGCCAGCACCATCAATTATGATTATTAAGAGCTGCTCTGCTGCATGCAGTGGAAGAGACAAGGAGGTCTGGTAGCTAGGCAACAGCCTGGAAACTCAAAGGGTAGGAGTTGTGATTCTGGCTCCTCCATAAAAGTGATAAGTGGCCTTGGGTAAACTCCCCTGCCTTGTTTCCTTCATCTGAAAAATAGCATCACCAGTCTGCCTTTCTGCTTTGAGGGAAGAAAAACAGAGTGAGCAATTGTAGAAAAGTGAGCTTATGGGGCCTAGAGAGTGAAGAGCTCATCAGGGAACCAACCTTTCAGCTTAAATCAATACTTTATTATTAAGGTTTTGAATCTGATTAAACTGTGCCTCAGTTTCTCTATCTGGAATGATTCATAAATAATTATCAAGTCCTAACTTAAAAATACAAATTTAAAATGTATGCTCTTTTTATTATTTATATCTAGGGGAAAATGGGTAGAAGAAACTTTCTCTCAAAATGTCCTGAGAATTTCTCAAGTACCTCCTCTGTCCAAGCTCCATATTCTATTAAAAGCCTGGATTGTTCCATGGCTTCTCTGTTTACACATCTGACTCATATGTGAGCTCCAAAAGAGCCAGAGCATTATTCCATGTCTGAAGCTTTATCACAAGTGGGTTTTCAGTAAATGTTTGCTGAAAGAATTGAGTGAATGAATAAGCCTAAAGAATAAAGCAAATCACCTTCTCACACAAAAACACTCCCTTCTTCATTTCCTCACTCTGTTGTAACCTTTCTCAATTGATGACTGTTTACTTTAAGGTAAGACAGTTACATGGGGTGCAGGAGTCTAGAAATTCAGTTAGGAGGAAAAGGTTTCCTGGTATGAATGATAAAAAGAGGAGAAAGAAGACAGGAAGCAAAAGTAGAGATGTGAAAGAGAGAAGCTGAGATGGACGGTAGGAATGGGCGATAATAGGGGAGAACTGTGAGACCCTCAGTAGGGTGGGGCAATAATCAGATCTACTTGGGACAGGGTGAAAAGGGTTGCTTGTGCACAGCTGGGTGAGAACAAGAGAACTCAACTTGTCTTTTGCTTATTCTCATTTGTTTGTTTTCCCATAGGGTAAAAAAAACTTACTTTGGGTAAAAAATCAGCTAGAAGGCGCAAATGCTCACATCAGAACTACTCACAATGGCTGAAATGTGGAAACAAACCAAATGTCCATCAACAAAAGAACAGATAGACAAAATGTGGTCTATCCAGTAAAACATTATTCAGCCATAAAAAGGAATTAAATATTAATACATGCTACAACATGAATGCATCTCAAAAATACCATGCTAATGAAAGACACCAGTCACAAAAGGCTACAGGGTGTATAAGCCATTTATAGAAAACATCCAGAATATATAAATTCATAGACCTAGAATTAAACTAATGGTTGCCAGGTTCTACAGGAAGCAAAAAGCAGAAAATAACTACTTAATGGGTATAGGGTTTTCTTTTGAGATGGTGAAATGTCTTGGAACTTCACAACATTATGAGTGCACTAAATGCTACTGAATTATATATTTTTAAATGGCTAGTGCTTAATTTTCCATTGTGAGACTCTACCTCAACTTAAAAGTGTTCATGGGACAATTAATGGCAAGTATATGTAAATTTTAAAATATTTTAATAAAAAAATGCAAAAAAAAAGTGTTCATGGGAAATATAACCACACACATAAGCACATTGTTGGAGTCTTCCTCCATTTAGGGAGATGGAAGTTGAAAAGAAAGCAAAACCAGCTCCCCACTCACCCAACCTCTTACAATCAGTGTTATGAATGATTCCCTTCTATTCTGTAGTAAGAAAGTTACTCCTCATGGCTCTTGTATCTTCTAACTTTTTCCTTCCCATCCACAAGAATGCAGACTCCAGAAGAACAGAGGGTTTGTCTTGCTTGCTACTGTTTCCCAACATCTAGCACAGTGTCTGATGAAGTGTACTTAGTATTATAACCCTCAATCTATGACAGATTAGCTACTCAACAAGAGAATTTTTCATGAATCATTCTCCCTTTTATTAAACTCCAACAGCTTGCCTTTGCTCTAGTAACAAAGACCAAACTGTAAGACTCAGTCTAATCTGGCTCCTGCCCATTTTGCCCAACTACCCTGCACTATCTCCTCTATGAGCCAGGACTGTGGCCTACTTTCAGCAACAGTGACCATATCCTCTCCTGCTAGATGACACTTACATCTATTACTCCACTGCCTACAGCATCTTCTCTCGTTTCAGCTGAATTAACTTTTACTCTTCCTTCATTTCTGTACCAAAAACTACTAACTGTGCCCAGCATCCATCCTCACCTTCCTTTCACCAAAAGAAATCCCAACAATGGCTATCCAGAAAAAGGCAACATCTCCCACATATCTTGCAGTTAGATGCAGGCACAGAACTACATTATGATCACAGTGACATGAAGCACAATGACGTGTACAGCTTCCAGGTCAGCCCTTTAAAGCTGATGCCCTCTTGCCTTCTGTTGGCTGGAAATGGTGATTACTGGCATAACTTTAGAAGTCAGGTGTTGAGGGTTACAGAGCTTCCCACCAACTTTGAACTGCTCACCCCTGGACAATCATATGAAAGAGAAAGAAACTGACATTCACTTAAGCCATGGCAATTTATCATCTGTGTTAAAAGTAGTTTAACCTGTATCCTATCTAATTTTACCCTGCCTCAAGAGAATCACATCACAGTCTCTCCCTGTCCAATCTGACCAGCCCAAATCCTTCTATTTTTTTGTGTTCTCAAATCACTGAACACCTCTTACATCCATCATAATGTATGTTGACTCTGGGTGTGTGTGTGTGTGTGTGTGTGTGTGTGTATGAGAGAGAAATAGAGGAGAAATCATAATAACATCTTCCTCTTTTTCTAGAGTATAAACCCCTTAAAGACAGAGCTCACATCTGCCAAGTTCACCAGATAAGACACAGCTCTTTGCCCAGTATTTGGCACACAGTTGGTGTTCATTTAGGCTTATTGAATGATAACATTAATTATTTAAATAGTATCACCTCTTTCAATTGGAACAAGACTATATCTAACCTTAAGTAAAGCATAACTAGTCTTCACGATAAAAACAGAAACAACAACAACAACAAAAAAAAAACAGTTCATTGATCAACTTTAGAGGAAGTAGCTTTGGTCTATACTCCAGGGTAAAGATAAGTCCACACCAGGTCCACACCATAAAACAAGATTACACTTTGAATAATTCTCTTTTATTATTTTTATTGTTATTTGGAACAGTCTCAAATAATGTAGTTATAGTTCAAGAGTATTCCTCCCTCCAAATATAACTGTCATTCCTATAAAGAAGTTTCAGAACTGTTTATATATTATCAAAATTAAGTTTCAAAATGAGCTACAGTATCTGGAAAAAGGGGATAATAATATTTCACAGAAACTAATTGGAAACTTGTTTTGAAATAAAGTAGTTATTATTTCCATCATGGAGAGATGAAAGTACAGAGATTTCCCTTTATCTCACCCAGCCTACTATCTTACATTATTTATTCAAACTAAAATTAAAACCAGGCCAAATCCTACTGAGACACAGCATATCAGTTAGAGATTATTCTTCTGGAAATGAACTTTTGTTCACAAATTTCATTATGTAGTTACAAATGACTATTATTAAAATGTAACATATAAAACTTAAATTGTCTTTTTTTTTCTTCCCTGACCATGAACAAGGTTCACTTTGCTATGTGGTAGTCTTCTTTTCTTTTCAACTTAGTGGCATGTTGCCTCACTGCTTATTGCTTCAGTATCCAGAGAAACTTACAATACCCATGCTACTTTCCAGGGGACTCCTTCCCATGCCTTACATGCCTTTATTGCTCCATACCTTTATTGCTCTTATACCTTTATTGCTCCATACCTTACACCTCAAGGAATAAATACCAAAGGATATCCTTCATCTGATGGCCTTGTCAATACTCATTTTCACTTTTATGCAGACTCAAACCTCAGGTGACTACCTATAAAAAGTACCTCGAGTATAGTACTTACCCATTTGCAGGTTTCTAAATGCCTAGCTCTGAAGCTTTTTCTTGCCAATTCTCCAGTCTTGGCTCCATCGTACTCTCTTTGCCTGGAATGTCTTTCCTGAATGCCAAATTCCAACTCGTCCTTCAGGTCTTAGTTTACACGAACTTTCCTCCTTAAATATTTCACTTACCTTTCTCCCACCTTCAGGGTCAAGTACAGTACAGTCTCTGTATTACCAAGTAATACACTTGGCACCTAAACCACTAGAATTTGCAGCTTTTTCTTTCTAAATGTCTTTACCTCTCACTAGATTATAAGACCCCTGAAGGCAAAAGTTAGTCATGTTGGCTCACCATTTTTTCCCCAGTGCCCAACACAGTGATAAGCACATAACAATTGATTAATATATTTGGCACAAATTTTGGATTTTAACTTAACTCTGTTAACTTAACAGAGGTGTCAGGCCTCTGGGAAATCTAATCTCACTGAATCCTAAAGAATACTCGATATCTGCAGGCATTAGCTTTGTGGTTCACCAGAGTTCTCTTTGGTTCTTCATCTTGCAGACTCTAACTTCAACTTTGCTGATTTCCACCCATTCTGGGGACTTCCAGGGTCCTCTCTTCTGGTCAATCTGTTTGAATCATGATCATCAACCAGCTTTTAAATCTGGCCCTCCTTATTTCATTCTCCACATTCACATTTCATCTCTTGCCCATCCAGAACACCTTCTATTTTCTTTCCACCCTTCAGTCTATTCTAATTCTTTCTAGTTTGGCAATAATCCAATCTTGGTGTGTACTTGTTGGGGGGGGGGGGTTGATAAAAATGTACCTAGGCATTGCATGGGTGCATGGGTTGTTATGTACACAAGCACTTTTAAGAAAATTCCTGTCTCAGATTCTGTGTATCTGTATGACCTCTGCTCTTGATACCACTCAAAGGCTCCTTTTTCCCAGTGACACGCCTCTACCTCCTATTCCTAAATAAACAAACAAAAACATGGTTTCCCACCCTACAATTATCCTCAAAGCATTTTTTCAGTCAGTTTACTCTACAATTTCCTCTGTCTAGGGCCTTCCAATAGCTCCTTTTCTATCCTGGATTTTAGACGGTTTTCTTGACCTTATGAAAGGTATAAATAAGGATTTTCATGTGAGAAAGGAGTCAATCAGGTCATTTTTACACAGGTAGCCTGTCTTAGTTCACAATATGGTTACGTGTTAAAAAGAAAAAAAAAAAGGAATTACTTTCAGTCTTATTTTTGTATCATTTGAGGTAAGAAAGGATCAATAAATAATATTCCCCTATCCCTCTTTAAGCTAACAACCTATTGAGAAATAAGACATAGGGGACATATATACAAATCAAAACATCACTTTTGTTATTATTACTGATGAAACTTATAAGGCAACCTGACTTGAGATTTGGGCACAAATGGATTTGGCTAATAACTGTTTCTCAATTAGAAAAATTTACATAGCAGTTGCAGGCATCAGTACACTACTGTAGGATCCTCCCCACCCAGACAGCTACTGCTTGTTTGTCCTAACGTGTCAATATCTTGTAGAAAAGAGGACTCCAAACTAGAGAGAAAAGTCTGAGTTAAGGAGGTTTATTTTTCTCCAGTCAGAGAAGTCTAGGGATGCAAAGATTGTTAGACTACAGGAAATCCATCATAATAATATAAGCAAGGGGAGATGGAGAGTGCCTCCATAGAACAACCGGTCAAATTCTATCAAAGCTTCCTAATATGGGCCAAAAATAGGACAGGCTCAGAGTTTCCTTGGTAATTGCAACTTTACCTCTTGATACTGTCACGAAACTGTATTTTAAGATTCCCATAAGGTATTATGAATTATGAATTGCTTAGACTCATCTGGTACCAAGATAAGTTTACCTTCAGCATTCAAACTAAGCCTTTAATTTACAGATGAACAACCAACACGTGCAAAAAAGCTTACCTTCACTTATAATTAGGTAAATAAAAATCAAAACCATAAAACCTCCCCCTGTGAGGATAAACTAAATCAAAAAGAATGGAAATCTGTTGGCAAGGGCCCAGTGAAAAAGGAACCTCCTTCACTATTGGTGTAAAGCAAATTGATTCCATCCCCCATGGAAAACAGTATGGAGATTCCTTTAAAAATAAAAAAATGAGATACCATATAACCTAGCAAGACCATTCTAGATATTTATCCAAAAAATATGAAAACACTAACCTGAAATGATACCTGCACTCCTGCATTTATACATCATTATTCACAATAGCCAAGACATGAAAATAACCTAAATGCCCAATGATGAATGACTGGATAAAGAAGTTGTCAGATAGATAGATAGATAGATAGATAGATAGATAGATAGATAGATAGATAGAGACTATCGATTTTATATAGAGAGATTTTATACATACACACACACTCAATGGAATACTACTCAGCTATTTAAAAAGGTAATATCTTCCTTTTTGAAACAATATGGATGCAACTTGAGGTGACTGTACAAAGCAAAATAAGTCAGAAAGCAAAAGACGATTACCAGATACCATATGGAATATAAACAAACAAAGCAAATGAAATAAGAAGAGGGGAAAAAATAACTCTTAGCTTCTGAAAAATATGGTGGTTACCAGAGGGAAAGGAGAAGGAGAAGAGGAATGGGAAGACGGTAGGGGCTGGGGAATAAGTAGAGGACGGGAATGGCACTAGAACTTTGGTGGAGGGGAGTTAAGGTTTACACACATATAAAGCTGTACCCCAAAAATTTATATAGTATTATAAAACAACGATAAATCAATAAAAAATTTTTAAATCAATAAAATTTTATTTTAAAAAGGCTAACCTTCAATTAAGCATCCAAACTAGGGCTTGGAAGTGGGTGTACTTGTTAGTTAAATTTTGATTGGATACTCTGATTAAGAAGAACGTCCTACTCCATGACATATGTTTCAGGAACATCTTTGTGAATTCATCTCCAGCAGCAAGGAAAACAAAGGAGAAATTAAACAAGTGGGACTACATAAAACTAAAAAGTTTCTGCAGAACAAAAGTAATTGTAATCAAAACAAAAAGACACCTCACTAAATGGGAAGAAATATTGCACATCTAACAAGGGCTGATATCAAAGATTTACAAAGAACACATGCACCTCTACAAAAGAAAATAAATAACCCAGTTAAAAAATAGGCAGAAGAACTAAATAGGCACTTCTCCAAAGAAGATATACAAATGGCCAACAGACACATGAAAATAATATTCATTACCACTTTATGTCAGAGAAATGCAAATCAAAACCACAATGAGATATCATCTCACAGCTGTGAGACTGGCCCTCATCAAAAGGACAAGAAACAATAAAGACTGGTGAGGATGTAGAGAAAAAGGATCCCTTCTACACTCTTGGTGGAAATGTAAGCTAGTCCAACCCTTACGGAAAACACTATGACATTTCTCAAAAGATTCAAATGGATCTGCCATATGAACGAGGAATTCCACTCCTTGGTAGCTACCTAACAGATACAAAAACATAATTTGGAGGGAAACCTGAACTCCCATGTTCATTGCAGCATTGTTTAAAATAGTCAGGATATGGAAAGAGGCTAAATGCCCAAAAGCAGATGAACAGATTATGAAAATGTGCTATATATCTGTGATGAACCACTACTCATAAATCAAAAGAGATAAACTCATATCATTTGCAACAACATGGTGCAAGTGGAAGAGATAATACTAAATGAAATCAGAAGGAGAAAAATAAATGCCAGATGGTGCCACTAATAAATGGAATATATAGAAACCAAACCAATAACTAGAAAAGACCAGGCAACCATTGAAAACTTACTAAAGAACAGAAGCATACAAAAGGCCAGGGGAAGCAACCAAGAGGAAAGGTAGTACAATGGACTATGATGAGCAATGGGTGATTTGGTGGTGGAGCCCTACAGTGGCGATACCTCATGGAGAGAATCTTAAAGTTACCAGAATTAAAAATAAACTTCTTTTAAAGTAAGGCCTTTTTAAACTTTCAGCCAGACTCAGATGAGAGTCTTTTTTAAAATGCATCCATTCAAATCGGGGACACTTCGTGGAGAAGGGGTAGGGAATGGATTGAGGGCAGAAAGAGCACAAGGGACTGAGGTGATGATGCACTGGTGAGATGGTGGTGGGAAATCCATGGTGACCACAACTGATGTCAAAAATATATAAACATAATAAAATATATTTTAAAATTTAAAAATGCATCCATTCATTTTGCTACTGTCACAAACACACTAAATGTAATTTAATGAGGAGACAAGGACAGACTGGGGACACCTGGTGGGGAGGGGAGGGGGAGGGTTGAGGGAAGATGGGAGCACGAGGGACTGAGGTGATGGTGCACTGGTGAGATGGTGATGGGGATTACAATTAATGGCAAGTATATGTAAATCTTAAAATATTTTAATAAAAAAGGGGAAAAAATAAATGTAATTTAATTGTTCTTTGATGATTCATGGCCTTTGAGAACCTCACATCATCATTATTTATATCACTTCTCACTGTTTGGAACTGGCTATACAGAGAAAGAAGATACTAAGGATTGGATTGTATATGACCTCACCACAAAACACACTGTGGTTGACCAGAAATCTCTCTGATGAGGTCAGAATTTTAAAAATATATATGAAAGATGAATATTTTAGAAATGAGTATGATGGTAGTGATGATGAGTACGTATTAAGTTCCACACACTATTCTAAGCCTAGTCTGTACATTAAATCATTTATCCTCAAATCCTAAGAGGTAAGCATTACTATTTCCATTTTATAGACTGGAGGCAACTCAGGTTCACAGAAGTTAACTAACCTGACTCATTGCTATAGGAAGTAGAACAGATAGGATTTGCCCCACAGACAATGTGATTATAGAACCCTCACTCATAACTTCATGCTAAAACAAGAGAAAATGTGCATAAAAGGGTTCAACAGAAAGAATGAGAAGAGTTAGTCCCTCAATGTGTTGAAGTGAAATATGCCTATATGAAATATGCCTAAGCCTTTCATCTACAAACTCGGAAACACACACACACACACACACACAGACATTCCTCTTATCAGTTACAATCAGAATAGAAAGATGAACAAAAAAAAACCACATTCACTGCTTGGAGCAGATGATATAACATTAACAAACAACAAAGAGAGTCATATATCTCAACTTCTGTTGTATTTCCATCTTCTTTATCAAGGAGAATGATCTTTCAACTCAGGAGGGTTAAATAAATGTAGTTTAGAAGGAATTGAAGTATGAGATAAGTAAGGTGATAGCAGGAGACCATCTTGCTGTTTAAAATGAGTTCAAGTCTCCAGGCCTAAACAAATTACATCTCAGAGAATGGGGAGACTTTGCAGATGTAATCTAAGAGTCACTGTCAGCAATCTTCAAGGGATCATAGAGAATAGAAAAGGTACTGGGGCGATGGAACTAGAAAAATAGTATTCCAATTTTTCAACATGAGGTCAAAAGAATATTCCATAATCCATAGATCCACAAGCTTGATTCTGAAATAGTAATATTCTAAAAAGATTAGACAGATTATTTGTGAGGACTTAGAAAAGAAGTGGTACTCACTAGAGATGGGTTCATTGGAGAAAACAGGAAACATCTTGCATGCTCTTTGTTGTAGGTTTAAGGAATAGTGAAAGTGGGGGTGCCGTATACACAGAAAGTGATGTAAGAGCAACCTTGTTGCTCCTATCACTCTGTGGGTCACCAGAGTTGTTTCAGATGATTTGGCTAGTTGATGGGACCTCCTTTGCTTTCTATTCTGTTAAGTTACACATTTTCTCAGAGAGACACAAAAGAGATAAAACCCCTCATATGAACAAAGTAATACAAATCCAGTGTCTCCTCCGAAGTCCCCAAACAAGCTCAGATCCATCTGTGGCTTTATTTTTCAATCTGTGGTTCATATTAAATAGGACAGGCATACTTACAGTTTCTTCATATTCTTGTGGATCTGATGGGTAATACTATGTTGACCATTCACACCAAAAATGCTTGAATTCATGAATCAATATATTTTTTACTAGCACCCTTCACTTCAGAGTTGCATGGAATGTTTCCTCCACCATCTGATTTTTCCTTTGTGTTATCTCCTTAAAGAGGTCTTTCCTAACCACCTGACAAAAGATAGCATTTGTCCTCCATCATACTGAGTAAATTACTTTAATATTCTACATAATTCTTGTCATTACCTCATATTATAGTATATACTATATTGTATTTTTTAGCTCTTAACACTATCTAACATTGTATCATAAACACCATGAGGTGTAGGGGTGGAGGGGGGTGTTTTGTTTGTCTGTCTACTTCTCTTTCAGAGCCAACAAATTCTATGTGAATGATATCTCTACGTAATTTGGTAGACCTGCTTTTTGAGTATCAGCTCCTTGAGGGCAGGAAATTTGCAATTTTTTTTACCACTGTAACCCTAATCACTAGTATTGAAACTTAATTGTGTTGTGTTCAATAAATATTGCTCAATATTTGTAACAGTAGATGTTAAACTGGAGAATGATCCCTAGAAGCCACATTTTTTGTATCCTTAGCCCTATCCAAAATATTAACCCCGATGCAGAAAGGAAATAAGAAAACTGATTCTGGTTTCACATCAATAAAATAACTTACTACTACTATTACTATAATTCTATTCTTATACCATCACCATCACCTGCTTTTTGATAGGCACTTATATTATTGTAAATGTTCACAACAAACCTGAGAGGTATAAATTATTATCATCTTGGTGTTATTATGAGCAAGCTGGGCTTGGGAAGTTAAAAAATATTCCAAAATAAGACTGTGAGTACACAAAGCTGGGATTAAAAACCAAGATCTGCTCACTGAAAAGTGCATGCTTTTTTTTTTACAGTATTATAATATGTATAAAACCTGGAAACCCTACCTAGATTCGCAACTCTCAGAAAAACCAGTACCTTAGATGAAAAAAATTAAGATTTTATAAGTTTGCAAGATTTTGATGGCAGGTCAGAATTCAAAAAACATAAATATTAGGTACAAAGGTAAAATTCCACTGCTAAATTGAAGCTCAAATACATGGGTACATAGGGAAGGGAGAGAGAAACAGTTACTTATTGGAAATAGACCAAGGGATGTATATTAATCTCAAGTTTAGGTAGGCGCCAACACTAAAATAAAGCAATAAAATGAACTAGAATATGTTAAACTGCATTATCAGAGATTTCTTTGAAAAAAGCGGGGATATTCAGTTTCATTCCATAGAAACTAGACTTAAAAAAAAAAAAAAAAAACACAGTCAAAGTAGAGAATTAAGGCCCATAGAATGGTAGAAGTCTTATTATAGGCAAAATGATTAAAGGGCTTGGTGAAACTTGGCCTGGGAAAGAGGAGTCTTGTGGGGATAAGGAGGAATAACCATCTCCATAACTGATGGACCACCATATCAAAACAAGGGATCATCTCTGTTGCTCGTGATGAGTGAGACTACAGGAAAAAGGCTTGGTTAAAGATATGAAGGTTATTAGTAATTAGATGCCTTTTAGCTATGAGCTTCCACTCTATCCAGGAAAGACCGCATGACAAGCTGATCTAGATACCTAAGTATCTACCCAAATGGGGTTGGAAATTAGCCTTATTTTGTGTATTTTTTTTAGTTCAACCTTCTTCTACATACAGTGACTTTATTTCTTGGACCCCAAACCAAGACCTATGGTCCTAAAAAAGACTTTAATTTGCTTCTGGTTATGAAAGACAATCTAGCAGATATAGGACTAATTTCTGTTAGATGTTAATAATTGAAATAATGGAAAAAATATTTGAAATGAAGGCTTCCCTTATAAAATATCACTCTAAGGCTGGAATTTTTCCTTTCTTTGAATACTCATGTTTCAACCAGATAGGCAAAAACTCTAGATAAGGGTTCATGATCTTGTAAGCACAGCAAATTTTCTTCAACCATGGCCTCTTCCTGCAAAAGTTGAGTATCCAAATACAACTGTCAATTTCAGCTCATTAGGATTTAGAAAATCAAGAAGCCTCTAGAAAAGCTTCCTGGAGCACAGAAAGACATTTCAGGTCCTCAGAAGAGCCATACATTCCTTCCCTCATGACAACACTATACCTTTGTGAGGATGATCCCGTATACTCAGATTATCAATGTACCAGACTACCTATTCCTAACAGCCTGAACTGGAGTGCCTCCTTACTACTTCCTACTTTTGAGGTTCTTTCATCAACAGGTAGGTAGAATTAAAGACACACACATACCTCCTCAAATCTGGACTCTCCTTTACCTGGAGGAAGCAATCAAACTGACTAAGATATTGTAATTTCAGATAGCATTCAGCTGGTATCAGCTGTTCCCTATTAGACGCAATGTTCTTTTCAATAGGCTACTTTGTTTCACACTGACAGTCATTTTTCACCCTGCATGGCAGAATTTCAAAGCCAAGAATCTTGTATTACACAGTAAACAAACAAAATTAGACTCAAAATTGCCTTTTTTGATTTTGATATATTAATCAATTCTTCAGGAAAGCTTCTAAACATTTTCAATTACATCAAAAACAAGCTGACAACATTTTCCAACTTCAAAAAAAGTCAGGCTTAGTTAAAGGTTTGTTTTCTGTTCCACTCATACTCTATTACATATTTGCAACTGTTTCTGTTTTAGGACAGATTGATTAATAGCATCAGTTCTAAAATCCCAGCATGTCCACAGGGGGAAGGGGGAAATATTTCCATCTGTGATCTACATTTACCAAGGCAGATGATCTATTTTGGTATGTGTGTTTCTTCCTACAGCTGTAAGCTTGGGTCCCTGTATACCTCTGAAGTTTAGGCCTCATGGCTGTCATTACATGCTAATTGTGGGTCATGTGTGCCTCTCTAGGAATATAAGGCAAATAATGGATTGAATGAACAATGGGGAAAGAGAACTTTTGACACCCCAAGTCTCCCTTTTGTATGTTATTTGACAGGACAAGAAAATTGGCATTTGAACTAACAATGAAAAGATGCTGAAAAACAAAAGTTGGAAGCATGGTCCACAGGGAACTGTAAAAAGAAAGTTTATTGTATATTGGACAATTTCGTGCTTAATAGATTAGTGACAGTAGATAAAGTCCTTAAATTATGTTGGTTGTTACCTTCTTTAGAAAGTGTAAATCATACGGAGAATGCTACCGAGACAACTGCTCCTGCTGCTAATTGCCAAAGTTTTTTGTAGCCTCTAAAGAACTATCTTATCTGCTAGTTAAAACTGGCAAGTTATCAGGATTTACTGAATTCCTAGAGTTTGCAGTGTGTGTCATGTGCAATACCACAAAGGAATTAGAACACAGAAGATCTGTTTGTGCAAAGGGATTAGAATAATGGTAGAAATTGGACAAAAACACTTGGAAAACATGTATGAAAACTCTGAAATGTGAAAATGAATGTTATCTATTATGTAATTAGATGAGGCCTTATGTGTCGCTATACTAGAATTGTACCTTCTTTATGAAAGTGAAACTGAGCTTAAAAGCTTTCAGCACTTGAAGGAGCTTCTTCTGGAGGATTAAGGGACTGATCAAGTGACCACAATTCCTCCGTATAATTGTACATACACACACACACACACTTTTCTTGGCATTTCTTAATGACACAGTAAAGTTTTCAAAAAGACTCTAATATTTCATTTTGTGTAAGATGCATAAAAGCAGTCACATTTACAATGTCTAACATGAGAGCTTACATAAACCACTTGATCCTCACAAATATTCACATTCTTTTCCCTCAAAAGAGGTAACAATTCAATACCGATCTATGTTTTTCGGTCTCATAGATGCCATTAAAGAGAATTTTGAGACCTGAGTACCCTCCAGAATTAGAGATGCCTCTCCTCTCCATCATAGACTGTACTTTAATTCTTTCTATTATTTTAGGGAGGAGATTTCAGGATGCCAGAAGATAGACTCACAAAAGAACTTCACATACTTTTTGCTTCCTAGCAAATGCAGTATCTCCACTCTTCATGCTGCTTCCAGAAATCTGCGTAAAGGTGAGAATTTATCACCCAAATCTGGCATGGCTCAATTAAGGAGTAAAGCAGAGAGTAGAAAGAAGTTTCACTCCTGCAGATGAGTTTCTGAATTGGAGGGAGATTTCCCAGCAATTAGACAATGTCCTAGAAAAGCTTTCACTTGTCTCTAGGCAAAAATATTGATAGGAAATTCATGGTGACATCCAGTCATATACCTTATATGGAACAGGTAAGATCAAATATCTTTCCAGTATCTCTTACAAACATACCTACCTAAAATATGCCAGTAGACAGACAGGTGTTCTAAATGAAAAGACTTTAAGGGACTCGATCTTCAACTTTATGTGGGTATATCTTATTTTCCTCTTTACTGTAGATACATGGCAGCCTGTCTACCAGAAAAGGACATAGCAATTTTGTTCTTTAATTAAGGACAATGACCAAGTATATTAGTCCATTTATTACCAAATGAAGAAATTACTACAATTCAAGTGCTCCAGCTCCATCTGGGGACTTTTCTAAAGTTTTCTTAGAAGGTCCCGTCTAGCCAGTCCACTCCCAATCTGCTTTGTCTAGATAACTGGTAGAATTACCTGATAGTACAGTGTCAACATTAACTGAAAGGTAATCTGCATTCATGGTTTGGTTTGGTCCCTAATCGGTATAATAAAAAAATCTCTCCATAAAACTACAACATTCATCAAAGAGTTACTCATACGGCAGCAGGGCGTGGATAGTGTTCTGTCAGCAACTATCCACAGTAACAACATTTAAAGGGATAGTAGTCAAAATGGAAAGACTTTTTGAGAAGTAAAATTAATCTAGGAAGATTTTCTGAAGATGGTTACAATAAATGCATTATCCAATTGCATTTATTTTAAAAGGTTCCACTATAACCTTAGTGATTTACATGAATCAATTAACACCTTTGTCTAATAGTAATCCAGCAGAAAAATACATCTTGAAATACATATCAAATTAATTCTTCTTTCATTTATCACAACGCTTATCCCAGTGCACATATGTTCAATCTTCTTAATCTACAGCTGCTTTTGCATGATTCTGCATTCATGACTTACAAAGAGAGGAAAGTTAATTTTAAGAAATATAAATTAAGCATCTTTATTAGGAAAAGAGTATGTCATCTCAAAGATGGCTGTGCCACTGTGATGAAAGGTGTACAGCATATCTTGTGTTGACTAAGGTAATACCCCATTAAGGTTAGCATCCTTAAGTGTACTTTGCTCCAGAATGATGGGACCCAGAGAATTTAAAGGGGAAAAAACTATAACAAAAATAAGATCTTATGGGATAAATTGTATAATTTATTATTTACATGATTATACCCAAAACATTAACTCAGGTATGAAGAAATATCACTAGTTAACATAAGCTTAAGTACTTACAATTATCAAGATAATGCTCATTGGCAAGTGAAACCATGACAGAAGAGGTCAGCGCTATACTAGGTCCTAGTGAGTAATTTTCAGACTTCAGTTCATTCTGGCAACTAAAAAATACAAAGAAAATAGAATTATAATTACCTTATTATATATGTAATTATATTTATTTTACAATATATCAGTTAGCATATTTCTGGGAAGTAGAACCTGAGTAAAATGAAATTAGATAATGATTTTTATTATATCATAAAACAAAATATCCAGAGGTAGAGTGACTGCAGGGTGAGTTCACTTGATACTTCACTGATATCAAAAAGAACTCAGGTCCTTTCTGTCTGTCCACTCTGCCAACATAAGCATATGATTCCCTGAGGCTGACATCCTCCAGGTCCTAAAATGGCTTCTGCAATCCCAGGCACCATATAAAAATACAACTATCAAAAGAAGACCTGCTGCCTCCCATATGTAAATTTTACTAAGAAGCAAATCCTCCCTAAATCCCTTTCCCTCAGTTCTCACAGGTCAATATTGTGTTACATATCCATGTCTAATTCAATCTCTGAATTATAAAAATAATGAAAATGTTTGGTTTAGGCTGCCCACCTAAAGATTCACCTATATAAGATTATGTTCAAGATTCACCTCACATCAAGGCTGAGAAAAATCACAACTTCTCCTAAAGCGCAGTCACCTAACACTTGGAAAATGAAGGGTATTGAAAGCAAGAAACAAGGGTTGTGAGATGACAGTGGAGTAGGCAGCTTAAATTTTCTTCCACGTATGCCTAATAAGGATAGAAATAGAACTTAATAGATTACACAAAGTTTAATACATAGAGCTGACACTAACAGTTTATCTGATGGGAAGAGTCATATATCTAAGATTAACCATTGTTGCTATAGTAGTATATCTTTATAGAGAGTTACAAAAACATGGATCTCTCTCTAAAAGGCAATAAGTGATTATAATTAAAGAACAAATCACTGCTAAATCCATATCATCTATATGGACTCAGAATAGATATATTCTCTTTTATTGAAAAATCAAGGTTCTCTTTACTGGAAATTTCAGTTCCAGTGAGCTTCCAGTAACAGCCTCACATTCCAGATGTGCATTTGTAATAAGTTTGTATTGGTTAGTTGGATTCAATTTATCTAATTTAGCAAACTAAAGTGGTCCATTTTTATGCACATTAGGAATTGTGACTATTAAAAACTAATTTATTATATAATGTGCTACCTGAATATATTCAGACATACATCATTTGATTTTTCATTTCATTCTAAGTTCTTCATTTATTACATGGCCATCTCTCACACAGTAAAAGTGGTTAAAATGATACTTGTTAAATACATGCTCTTTTCTAAAATATTTAAGCAATTACAGTGAAAAATAATGCTATTAAGAATTTTACAGTATTTAAGGAATGCCAGGAGACAACGTGGTACAACCATAAAGCTATCAACTGAGAGGCTGGAGACATGAATTCTACTTTTTTTTCCTTTATGTATATTTAACATCAATTCTAATCTCCATGTATTCCCCATCACCATATTACCAGTGCACCATCACCTCAATCCCCCGTGCTCCTGTCTGCTCTCAACTCTCCCCCTCTTCCCTCCCCAAAAAGTGTACCCAATTTGTCCTTGTCTTCTCATTTTTGGTTTTTGTGTCTTTATTGTTATTATTATCATTATTATTGTTCTTATTCCTTTCCTTGATCCTCATTTGGTTCCCTTATATTCCTCCTAGGGGAGGAATCATCTGGTATTTTTCTTTTGCCTTCTGACT
>JAGFMF010012167.1:3253380-3318610 GCA_019455555.1 Galemys pyrenaicus | reverse complement strand
TTTCCTATGCCTGTTGGCCATTTGCATGTCCTCTTTGGAGAATTGCCTTTTTAGCTCTTTTGCCCATTTTTGGACTGGGTTGTTCACTTTGTTTTTGTTGAGTCTGGTTAGTTCTACTTCTAATATAGTTTTTATTGAGTATTCACTATGTTCCAGGCACTGTGCTTAATGTTGAACTTATATTCACTTATTTAATCTTTACAAGAGCTCTCTGTATATTATGTACTATGATTACTCCATTTTAGGATGGGGAAACTGAAGATCAAAGAGGTGATGTAACTTGCACATGGTCACACCATTGGTGTTGGGCCAGAACTCAAACCCAGTCCTGGGGACTTCAAAGTCAAAGCACTTAACCAAGGTAAACATGACTTCTCTAGTCCTGGAATTGCCACTAACTGTTTATCCTTATTGAGGTCACAATTTTCCAATGAGTTAAATAAAGAGTTGAGAATAGTTGTAGAAGAAAATTTCCAACCTTACCACTTAAGATGTTATGAAAGCTATGACTTTATGGGCATACTGTTCTCCCCTATGGCTTATATTTATCGCACAAATGAACCTCCATGTCTGGTGTACTTTCTAGAACAATAAAATGTAAGATAAATCAGAGAAATAAGTAACTAAACTTATGTAAGTCACAAGAAAAATACATCTCATTAGAGGAATAAGTTTGAATTTCATTAGACCCAAATTCATTAATTACCCCCAGAAATTGGCCTGAAACTAGTGAGCAGGTTACAGAACTCTATTTCCTACAGTAAGTCTCCTGAACTAACTAAAAATCTCCCAAGGCATGCTACAACATTTCATGACATTGGGCAATGGAAAATTCTTCCCCTCACAGCAAAATGTTTCTCTACTATCTGGGCCTCCTAAAGGAGTTAGAATTGAATTACCTTAAACCAGATCACCTAACATAATCATAAGTATTTATAAGATTTCCCAAAACATCCTCTTTGGGGTAACCAGACACAGAGATGCAGAATAGAGCTATACATTTGCAGAAGAAGTAATATTTAATTTATCTCTCCAAATTTTCCCACTAGAGAAGTCTACCATTCTGCTTGTCTGAAGGGCAAAATTCTAAATCTAGATGATTAAAGTCTGAAATCTTATTTTCGTAATATTAGTAGGATTGGTCAATAGAGTATCTTCTTGCAGTCTGCAAAGTAGTAGTATTTGCTATACTTTTTCACTGTGAGTAAAGAGGGACATCAAGTGGTCTAAGTTCTGGAAGATTTTATCTCCTTTGGGGTATTTTCTCAACCCTCTCTGTGAAGCTCCTGTGATCCCTCTGATGGGAAGGCTAGAGCGGAGATGTGCAATGTATAGAAAACTCCAACCTACTTGTGTCTTGTTAAATGATTACTTGAATAATTTCAGCAAATTTTTGTAAGAACCAGTTTTCTTTGGGTTAAAAATTTTCTTTTGTGTGCACAGTAATATATCAATTATCTCCAATAGATGAGGGATATAATGTTTTAAAAACAAAAATAAATTTGGTATCATATTATAGTATGTGTTTGTGTGTGTAAGAGTATGTTGTTTTAGGAGCTAATTTGTTTTCTTAATTGTACATTGCTTAAGTTAAATAATAAAGTTAATTTATTTTTTTCTTAAAGAAAATCTTAAAGCATTTTGAATGCTAGGTTTAGGCTATAAAAATTAGTTTGCTACAGTATGCAAAGATTTATTCATACTTTTTTTTAAAGATACAGCTTATTGACATATATGACTTGCAATGTATTCCAAATAAAAGTAATGGGCACTTCTGGTCCCACACACTTGTGACCTATTTGATTTAAGTTTATGGAATAAATAAATTAAGAGCTTTATGACATTCTCTACAAAGGAAAAGCAGATTAGACAATTGGAAAATTGTACAGAAAGACACTAATGATAAGAACCATCTGCCTGTTGTTTAAATGTTTCTCATATCAGAAAAGCATGAAGTTCTTTTTTGGGTTCTCCCCAAAGTCCTTCAGGCCAGTAACATTCTGTAGCCAAAGGGGGAAATGAGAAGAATTATTACTCAGTCATGCCAGAGTCACTGAGTTTTAGTAAAATTAATAGTTAAAGCTGAGTGGAAACTAAACAACAAAGACTAAAACATGAACTGAAATAACAAAATTCATTCTGTAACAGTGAGACCTTTGCAACCCAGAGGAATGGAATAAGATATTAAATGATTAAAGCAGAGCAGTGGAGTCCCAGCACCTCAGGTTCAAGTCTGAGCAGCCTTTTCCAAACCACTGGCAAGATATTTAACTGTTCTGTCATCTGTGAAATGGGAATAACAATAATACCTACCTCCAAGAATCATGTTGAAAAATAATCAGATTGAAATCACGTGTCAAATTTCCTGATCCATAAATAGCACTCTTTATGTATTAAATGCTACTCTTATTAACCCTCCAACCGAGGGACAACATTATTATATTTTTTACTATCAATTTTTAATTAAATAATATTGGTTTACAACCCTATATATGATTTAGGAGTACAGGTTCATACTTCTTCAGATGCATGTTACCACAAACAAACACCACCGAAGTACCAATAATCCTCCACCATAGACCATTGAATTCTCTCACCCCTTTGCTCTCCAATCAACACTGTCCCTTCTGAAAACCTCAATTCTGCAGTCAGATTTCTAAGTTTTGTTCCAGTTTAGTATTATCTTTTCCTTTGTTTTCCTTCTTTATATTTCACATGTGTGAACTTATCTAGTATTTGTCTTTTCTCCTTCTGACTTATTTCATTTAGCATAATAACTTCCAGTTCCTTCCATGTCATTGAAAAATGAAATATTTCATCTTTTTTATAGCTGACTGTGTTGTGTATATATACAATTTCTTTATCTACTCATGTGTTGTTAAGCATTTAGGTTCTTCCATAACTGGGTTATTGTAAGTAGTTCAATGTATATAGGAGTGCAAATATCCCTTAGAATTAGTGTTTAGGTGTCTTTTTTTTCTGTATTCTTCAGATAGATATCTAGGAGTGGAATTGCTGGATCATATGGAAGACCTATTTTTAATATTTTGAGAAACCTTCATAATGTTTTCCATTTTGAATTTATTTTAATGTATGGTATGAAATAATAGTCTAATTTCTCTTTTGCATGATATGGATGAGTGGAACAATATTGAACAGGACATACTAACCTGGAAATGTCTCTCATCTCACATATTTTATTTATTTACAACTTATAATTGTATAATTATGTAATTGTACAATTACATTGTATAATTATATTATATATAATTATAATTGTATAATTATATTATATCATATGATATAATTATTATTTATTAATATATATTATTATAATTATTATTATTATATCATATAATTAAATTGTATAATTTAATGTCTTCCTTTCACGAGTCCCTTTTTGGAAATTTAATCCCCCAAATTATTAAAGACTAGAATTAAAGTGAGAGTCCTTTCCCCATCCCCAATACCAACTGTGACTACGATTACTTTAAAAACAAACTTTGTTATTGGTTTCAGGTATATAATACTAATCCTTTTACGTGTTTAAATAAAAATTGATGTAGTTATTTGTAATTTTTAAAATAAAATTGAGCCATGTTATAAAAGTTTTTCAATTACTTTCTCTTTCACATAACATATCCTGGATTACTTTTCAGGACATAGTATATGTATAGATTTATACTGTTGACATAAATTTAATAATAAATTTGAAATAGATATAAATGAAAGAAAGGACATAGTTAAGTGTTCTTTCATTATTATTTAATTTTTAAAGATGATAGCATCATGTTTATGTTGTTGTTAAGTCCTAACATTTAGGAATATCTACTGAAATATTTACAGATAAATTTTATGATGTCTAGGATTGGATTCAAAGTAATTGGAAGAGAATGAGAGAGAGAGGGAGTAAATTTTTTCAGTGTTGGGAAAGGTCAGGATTCAGAAAGTCTAATGAGACACAGCATCTGGTAAGACAAGGGCATATCTGCATGGTGCACCCAGAGAGAATGGACACTGTACCCCAGGTTTTTCAAAAATTCCTGAACACCAAGCATGTACTAGAAGCAAGGAAGGACTAAGCTGACTTGTACAGTGGCCATTCCCATATTTTCCAGTGAGATACAATGATCAAAGACCACAGGGTTCTTCAACCTATGGTTTGGCATTATTTAAGATCCTGAATCTTTGCACAATATGCGAGACAGTAGAACACTAATAAATATTTACATTTAATTCCTGTCCTCCCAGAATTATAATTAAATCTAGATTTGGGCTTAAGTATATTTAAAGAAAACAAAGATATACAATTGTTTTTATAGACATGGGCTTGTGTTTGTTAATTCGCAGACTACTCCATTTTAAAAAAACAACCATACCAATAAAAGTGGTTACAAAGGCAACCTGCATAGTACTATAATAACTATCATTCACATCTGCACAACCTAGTACATTTGGTAAGGTGTTTTTACATATGCTGTCTCATTTGATCTTCACAGAGTTAAGAGGGTTCAGTGGCTCCTGGGTTGCTGAGAGTAGTTGGGCAGGAGGAAAATAGCTTAATGAAAGAGATTTTCTCCCAGACATTTGGTCACTAGACGTTCTGTCTCCCTCCCCCTCTCCCTCCCCTGTCCCTGCCCCTGCCCCTGCCCCTCCCCCTCCCCCCCCCTCTCTCTCTCTCTCTCTCTCGCAAAAGGAAAAACTTTTTCAACACTTCATTTTAAAACAAAGCAGTCCTTTGAAAGATGAATTTCACAGAACCCAATGCCAACTTCTGAACACACTTAACGGGCTGCAATTTAGGCTGCCACCTAATGGTGGTAGTAAGTCATGGCAAGACCTTCTCAGGAAACAAAGGAGCGACAAAACAAACACCTGTAGGGTGTATTTGAGAAACACATAACGCTTTGCAATGTCTTCCTACTCTCAGAAATAGATATCGTTCTTTAAATAACTCAACTGATAAAAAGTTTATTTAGAGTTTTCTTATAGCACAAACTTAAAAAGAAAGGATTTAACAGGAATTGTCTCTAAAAAGTGGGAGCTGGGATAGTAGGTAAAACTTTCATTTTTCTTTTTCATTTCTATAGTCTGTATTTCTATAGTCTATATTTTTACATATTGCATTGTCTACAATGAAATAAGTTATTTTTGTATTACATTGTAACTTGAAAAAGTACTTTTTTAATCAATGGGATCTAAAATCTAATTAGATTCTTTCCTTCTCTATTACAAAACACCATCACTAGTTATCTTCTTCTTTTATACCTTATAGGGATTCAAAATGAGAATGTTAATTTAATTGTTCACTTTTGTAATGACTCCCTGTCTGCCTGACTTGTCCATGCCTCCTAGACCAGGAATTTCCAACTGTGCAAGAGCAGACAGGAACTCCGAACAAACATCAGAGTTAAGAATTCACTCTCCATCAACCTATGTCATCTGGTGAGTGTGCAGGACTGACTGCACTTACCATTGATTTTTTTCAGGCAAACTTAGTTAACAGGTCCCAATTTAGGAGGAGTTGGTCATTTTTATTATTTATTTATTTATTGGTTATTTTTAAAGCCACATCATGAAAATTTCTCCAAAAGGCAAATGCAAATGCATTTTAATTTCTGCAAAATTTACTACAAATAGTAACAAAGTAGCTATAAACATAAAACTGTCTTTGTAAGAAAAAATAATGGGCTTTTAATTTTTGCAATGGTGAGACTCTTAGAGCAGTAGAGCTATATAAAAAGACAAGAGTTACTGACTTGGCTTAGGCTAAGTCCCAGTAGCCTCCTTTCACCCATTGGCTTCGACTTCTATAAAGTGACCTTTCTTTTTATGAATAAAAACTTGTCATAGGTAAAGAGAAGAATATTTGGTCTATCCAGTCTTGATTTAAGATCTTCTTTTGTACATCATCATTATTAATAAACATCCAATTTCCCTTTAGAAAAATAAACATCCATCTTAGCTATGACTTGACTTCCAAAATCTTAGCATGTTCCCCTAACACTTCATTTTCATATATTCTTTTGGAGAATCTCCTCCATTCCTCACAAATGTCTTCCAGGTTTAGACATGGTAGCTTAATTTGCATAAATTGGTCACATTTTAAAATTTTTTTCTCTTTATGATCCCCATAGCAACTGGCTTCAGAAAGTCCAAAGATATCATATCTCTCTTAACTGAACAGAATATTTTGAATAGAATTAGTGCAGGAAAATAAACTGGTTTCATTACCATATCCTTGGTCTTTTGTTTTCCTTTTCCTTTTCCTTCTCTAAAATGAAACTGTTTTTAAATGTCAACTCTGTTAGATAGAATTAGTTGGATAGTCTGAAGTTTATAAGTTATAAAGTGGGTATAATTTTAAAAGATGTGGTCTCACCCACTTTAAAGAGCATTTTTGTTTCATTTATTCAATAATGAATTTATTTATTGGGTATACTAAGAACTGCTTGAAGCTGTGAAAGAAGGTGGTAACTGTAAAACTAAGAACTGTCCTCCTGCACCTGCAATCATGCTAGGCAACAAAAAAAGGTAGTGTATAATTAAACTCTGAAACTATGAAGCAGTACTACTGGAATTTAGAAAAAGAAATCATTTTTTGTTGATGCAAAAGGAAAGTGAAATTTGAGTTGGCTCCTAAGAGATAGCAGAAATTGAAAATTTGAAAGAAATGAAAACATTATTCTAGGCATCATTCCAGAAATAGAAGGCAATATGAATATTTACATGGAGGTTAAATCTAGAATGTCTGAAGGAATAGAGTGCAGAGCAGTTTGGCTAGAGACTAAATTGAGACATTACAACAAAACAGAGCTAAAAAGAACTAGGAGATAAAGCTAGAAGGCAGGTGTACAAAGTGACTGTCACACACACCAATGGAATCAAACTGAAAGCCTAGAAATAAAACAACACATATAGGATGAACTAATCTATGACAAAGAAGCAAAGACTATACACTGGAACAAGGAAATTCTCAATAAATAGTATTGGAAAAACGGAAATGCCAAATGCAAAAGAATAAAACTATACTATCTTACACCATACACAAAAATCAACTTAATGGATAAAAGATTTGGACATAAGACTTGAAACCACAAAATAAAAAGAAAACATAAGCAAACACTTCATGACATAAACTTCAGAAACATCTTTGAGGACTCATCTCCAGAAACAAGGAAAACAAAAGAGAATATAAACAAGGGGACTACATCATACCAAAAAGCTTCTGTACAGCAGAAGACAGCAACCAAAAAGGAGATAACCTACTGAATGGGAGAGAATATTCGTATACCATACAACTTGAAAAGATATACAAACAGCTTACAGAACAGCAAAAACAAAGCAAATAACCCAATCAAAAAATTGAGCTAAAATAATTTCTCTAAAAAAGAAATGCAAATGGCCAACAAGTGTAAAAATGTTCAACATCACTATTATCAGGGAAATGCAAATCTAAACCACAATACTACCACACACCTCACACCTGTGAGATACTACCTCACACCTGTGAGAAAGGTCCATTAAAAAAACTAATAACAAACACTGGGGAGGATGTGCTGGCGGGAATGTAAATTGGTGAACCACTATGGAAATCTGTGTGGAGGTTCTTCAACACTAAAATTGGATCTATCATATGACACAGCAACTCCACTCCCAGCAATCTACACAAAGGACACAAAACTCTAATCTGAAAGGAAACCACACACCTATGTTTATTGAAGCACTATTTACAATAGCCAAGATATGGAAAATACCTAAATGCCCACAAGCAGATGAATGAATCAAGATGTGGTATATATACACAATGAAATACTACTCAGCAATCAAAAAAGATAAAACTCTTGCCATTTGTGGCAACATGGATGAAGCTGGAAGGGATTATGCTAACAGAAATAAGTCAGCAGGATAAAGATAAATTTATTTTATCTTTGTGATAGAGTGAAACATTACTGGTTTCACTCACATTTGGGATATAGTGAAACTAAACAAAGTGTCAGTAAAAGACAAAACTAGCAAGCTGACAATAGATCTGAGGCAGACAGCAGGGGAGGGAGAAAAGTCAAAATGGGGAGGGGAGGAATAGGAGAAGGGAAGGACTGTGGTGATGCATCAGATATGCTAAGGTGGTGGAAGAACTAAAGGGACTACACCTTCTGTGTCCTTTCAACTTGGTTTTAACTTCTCAGATCTTCTCATTAATTCTATGAACTACCCAGTCTCCTAATAAATCCTTACTTGGCCATTATCAATCACTGATAATTATTAAACAAAATACAGGAAATTTTAAAAAGTGGAAGTAATGCAAATCATATTATTTTGAATTTTCTAGCAGCTTTATTAATTTTAATGTTAGATTTTATTTAAATCAATATACCCAAACTACTATTTCAACATCTAGAAATGTATTGTCTTTGAAATGTACTATTTTATACTTAAAGCATAGATACTCTGTCAAGTTTAATTCAAAGTTAAAATTACACTATTACTCCTAAATCACTTCTCATCTATTTCATTTTGATAGGTGGGAGGAAACTTCAGTGATTAGTGTTCATTGCAAGCATACTCATCATCAAAAGAGAAATATACAACTTAAGTAAAGAATTTGACCTTTATCTCACAAACAATAACTTATTTCAAACTTAGAAGTAGAAGAATAACAGGAAGAATTTAATGTTTCAGGAAAACTATAATCAGAATCCAATGTACTAGTGGACTAGTAAAGGTGGCCCACTGGAAAAGTGATGAGCTTCTAGCATTTAGTTGTAGTACATATGCCCATATCTCCACCCGGTATGGTGTTCCTCTTAAGCTGACAGACATGCTAATCCTTTAGGATCTAGCCCCAATCACCTTTACCTCCATTATGCATGTGATAGACTAAGTCATTTTTCTCTCACAAAACTACTTTCAAAATCCAGAATAGAAATCAAACTCATAGTGGACAAAGCAGAACAATAGTTGCCAGAAGTTGGAAGAGGAGGCAGTTCATTTTCAGTTCTGCAAGATGAAGTATTTTGTGGGTGCATAACAGTGATGGCACAAAACTGAATGATTGGATGTTTTCCCCCAGGCTAACTCCTCCCCTTTCAGATCTCAACTTCAATGTCACACTTTGAAAATTACTCCCTTTTTCAGGCCAGGATAGCATAGGAGGCTTTGCTACACCCTCTCTGACTCTCATCCCAAAACTTTTCTTACAGGTTTTTACATCTGTGATGTACAGTTAAAATTATATAATGTTTTCGTTTACTAGGGTTACCATAACAAAATAGTACAGATTGATTGGCTTAAATAACAAAACTTTATTTTCTCACAGTTCTAAAGACTACAAATTCAAGATCAAGATGTAGACAAGTTTGATTTCTCCTGAGGCCTCTCTTCTTGGCTTTCAGATGACCACTTTCTTGCTGTTTTCGCATGGCCTTTTCTCTGTGCATGTGTACTCCTGATTTCTTCTTGTAAGGACACCACTCAGAGCAAGAACTCTAATGAATTTTGGGGGCAATTAATCCATGATGTGCAATTAACTCCTTGGTTCCCATAGTAAACTTTATAAGAACTTGGTCTTGTTCACCTTTCAGGATGTTTGCAGTTATTTCCTCAAAACTCTGCTTGTAACTCTTCATACAAGTTTTTCTCAATTTTCATGTACTAGCATATCACCTGACAAGAGCCATCCCAGATCACGGCACTCACAAGAAAGTCAGCTCCAGGAAAGGGGAATATGTATTTTCACACACTGCTGTAGCCCAGGGTCGCATACAAGTTACTAACGAAAAAATTTCTACAACCACTTACCACGCTTGTTTTTATTTACTCCATTGAGGAAACCTTCCAAGGCAGGTTAATATTTCTATCAAGATTTTTGAATCTCAGCTCTAACTCTTAGCTTAGTGAGTTCCAGCAAGTTCCTTAACTTCTCTGGGTCTCGGGTTCCCTAACTATATGATGACAATGTATTTTCCAGCATTCTTATGAGAATTAAATAAAACATGTAAGGTACCCAGCACAAGAATATGACTTAAAATGTATACTACCTGTTGAAATGGTATTAGGTTCAATCTTTCCAAAAGTGTTGCACCTACAAATGGTGTGAAAAGTGTCTTTGGGTGACACGCAAGATATTGAGGCCACTCTTTTTTCAAAGTCATCAGTTCTTTAAATTAAAATTTATCTCACTCGTTTATATCTGTCACTTGCTAGTTGTATTTAACAGCTCTTTTCTGTCCAAAGATGCACACAACACTTAATGTGAGGATTTAAAACTTATGGGTGGACTTAACACGGTTTTCCAGGGCATTCATAAAGCCAGACGGCCTGAAGTGGTGTCCACCTCCCTCACTGGGACTTTGGGCAGGTTAAGAAACTTCTGGATACCTCAGTTTACTCAACTGCGACCTGGAGATAAGAACAGCACCACTTCAAGGGGTTACCGTGAACACAGAACAAACTATTATACACAGAAGCACGACAGGAACTTAGGAAGCCCGCCACCACGTCAGGAATCTGTGGGCGAAAGGGTCAGGCGAACGGTAGGTGTGGCAATATGTCAAAGGCCTCACCAGGATACTGAGTCAGCTTCGCGTGGCAGAACCGCGTCCATGAGGCGGTGGCTTGGGGGCACCTCAGAGATGCACGGCTACGTGGGTTCCCAGATGTGGGCCGGCGGGACCCGGTGGAGGCTCAGGGAAAGCGGCCAGTACTCAGGCTCCTCGCGGGGCGTCTCTCGAGAGTCTCCTACCCCTGGGCATCGAGCCTTTCTCACACGCCAGTCGGAGGCCTGGCCCTCACCGAGAGCTTCTCCGTGAGGAGAGCGCTCCCTGAGGCGAAGCGCGCGAACAGCTTGAACTGGCGCGAGAAACGAGGGCGGAGCTACGTAGCAGGATGACGCACGCTACGTAAGGCGTCGGCTCGGCGCACGCAGCAGCGCACAGGCGCGGTGGGTTCGTGACGGTAGCGGCGCCGGGCTGGATCCAGCATGGCGGCCGAGCGCAAGACTAGGTTGTCCAAGAATCTGCTGCGCATGAAGGTGCGGGAACGCGGGGTGGGGAAATCGGGCCGGGCGGCAGGGGGACCGGGTACTCCCGGCCCGGCGGCGGGCAGCAGGGAGTTATTAGAGAGGATCCCCTGAAACAGTTCTCACGTTCATTCATTTACGCCTACTCTGCGTTAGGCACCGTAACCAGATTATAAATACGGCGGATTCTCTCCTTAAGCCAGCGGTGGGGTAGGAGAGACAGAAATTAAGCAGTTAGGATACACTTGAAGTATGCTTAGTGAGGTGATGCTTAAAGTAAACGCTGGGAACCCCGACAACTTACTTGGGTCTCTGTGGGAAAGTGGCCCTTACTTAGAGACTGAAAAGTGGTAGGACTGTTGGCATAGCGACATGAACTGAGGAGAAAACGAGGTTAGGAATCTGGGAGACAAAAAAAAACCCCACACACAAAAAGGCGATACCCAGAAGTCAAAGATAATTCCGTATGTCTGGAAAGCGATTAGCAAGAAATGGCCCTGGAAAAATAAGTGCTGTTCACGACGTACAGGAAATGTTAATCAGATTAAGGATATTTTTTTTCTTGTGAGCATTGAGGAGCATGGGAAACAGTATCATTAAGATTATCATTCAAGATTACTCTCCTATGGAGAATACATTTGTCAAAGGAAGAGCCAATAAAGGGGCACACTTACAGCTAGCAGTTCTGATGCCGTGGCAGAGGGTTCAGTGGTAGTGGAAAATTATAACAGTTGAAAGTATAACAGCACGTTGAACCGAACCAACTCCACGGGAGTTGGAACTGTCCATGGGGCTTATTTTCCGAAGAAAAGTACTGTTTAGAGTAGCAAAATTATAAGCCTACCTAGGCATGTTGTTCAAAAAGTAACTTGGAGCAAATTTTGTGAATGGGAATGTAAATGCTCAAGTCATGTTCTGCTTCCAAATACAGTGAATTAAATTTTAAAGAAAAGTATAACAGTGGAGGTGAAAGTGAGTTATTGCCCAGCTGTGAGCAAAACTGATGGAATTGAGATTGAATCAACTTACCAGATAAGGTGGGGAAAAAAGGACAAAGGTAGCTACAATGAATACAAGAATTAAGACAAGGAAAATAAGCTTTTAAGCTTACATAATAATAATAAGCATAAATTTATAGTCTTTGCTATGTGCCAGACACTGTTTTAAGTTGTTTCCATACAATCTACTTAATAACCCTTTGAGATGAGTGCAGTGATTACCTCTTTTACAACTGAGGCAACTAAAGCAGAGAAGTATAACTTTCCCACAGTTACACAGCTAATAACTAGTTGAACAGGACTCAGGAACCCCTTGCTTTTGTTACTCTACTGTCTGTCACTACTTAACAAAGAAATGCAGACTCTTAGAAGTTATATGAATATGGTGAGACTGAAGAATAAGTTGTGGCTTAACTTATGGTTTCTAAAGTACTTCTTTCATACATACTATAAAATTTTTACTGAGCAGTTTCTTTTGGTTTATACTTTGAATCATGTAAATTTCAGTGAAATGACAAAGCAGACATTGAGAAAAAAATTACCCACCCCTACCTAAATGGTTGGTGTGAGACATAGTATATTGTAAGCAAAGGAGAAAAATATAATCACTCAAGTTTTCTAGTTAAGTTTTGCACTTCAGTTGTTCAGAAGAAAGAATTTAGTGATAGGATAGCAGAAGTGTCTACGTATGTATACACACACATATCCCTCTTATAGATGTATATGAGAGAAGTGTTTGTGAGAAGGAATGGAACAGCTGTGTTAGTATTGAAGTGTAGTTCTTCAGCCAGAGCTAAGAATAGAGCAGAAATCAGAGGTTAGAGGATCTAATTCTCACCTTGTCATCACATGTTCTTGAGCTCATCTGAATTGATTGCCTTTTGAGGAGTAAGGGTGATCCTGATGGGAAGTAGAAAGTAAAGGATGTGGGTTAAGGGTTTGCTAGTGTGATGGAATGATTATACAGAGGATATTTACTTGTGATTTTTTAACTCTTGAACTCCTATGGCAAGGAGTTGGCACAATTTTCTGTAAATATTTTAGGCTCATGGGCCAAATAATCTCTGTTGCAACTACTCATCTGTGCCATTGTAGTTCCAAACCAAATGAGCATAGCTTTCTTGCAATAAAGTTTTGTTTACGACCACAAACATCCAACCTGAGGGCTATAGTTTGTGATGCTTGGTCTAGGTAAAGTTTTTATGAGTAAAGTTAAATCACTAACTTTAGAGTGTTCGTAAATGCTGTAGAGTCAGGTGAATTTAATTGTACCAATGTCTGGAGTTGCTTGATTTATATTCGCAGATGTGCTTTCTTTTCCATATGTACAATAGATAGGTAAGTAGACAGATACTTTTTATTTCTTTGAATAAAAGTAGAAGGTAACAGGGCATTTGGGCAGGATTGATGAGTTTTACCTCCAAGAATGTGAGTTGTGAAATGAGGCATCTGGGTTTAAAGAGACCTATAAGGAAGGGAGTTTGGAAAAATAAGACATGTCTAGTGTCTCACTTATGTTCGGGAAATCTTCATCGAACTCTGTATATAAGGTGCAACCTGAGTACCAGTAATACAAGATGACCATGGACCATAGTCTGCTATTCAGAATCTAAGCCTTCAAACTCGATCTAGTGAACCATAAACCAATGGTTAATAATGCTTTTTTAGAAGTTTAGTATCCTCTGTATGAGCTACGCCATACAGCAGTCAGGGAAAGCTTACCAAACAAAAGACTCCTGTTCTGGGCCTTCACGAATGAGTATTTTGCCTGGTGGAAAACAGAGACAATGATATTGAATAGCAGAGGAAGGGGACGTATAGGAACTGTACTTCCAAAAACTGCCAGTTCTTTCCTGTGATGAAGATAACCCAGAGATGAAAAGATGGGGAAGTACAAAATATTAGAGTTTGCAAGTATTTCTTTTGCCTCTGTTTAAAATAATGATAGAATCATAGGAAGTTACAATGTACAGAGTTCCTGTGTTCCCTTCACTGCACCTCCCACAGTGGTAGCATCTTACATTACTCTACAGTGCCATGGCAGGAAATTGACCATGGTATAACCACAAAATTTGCTCAGATTTCACCATTGATGGGGGTTTGGGGGGTCACCACAATATATGCAGCTGTACCACAATACTTAACCATTTCCCTCCTTTTTTTTTAAAAGATTTATTTATTTATGCATACAAGAGCTGGGGTACAGGCCAGAGTCCAGGGAAGTGAGAGGATTCACTAGAGACAGAGCGGGGAGCAGAACAGGCAGACCTACTGAAACACAGCAGGCAAAGCAGGAGAGGTCTGCTATGCCATGTGGGTCCCCTCCCTGGCCAGCGGCAGGGATCCAACTCGTTCTGCAGTGGCTGTGATTTGCTTCATAGTGCTTTACTTAACCCACTGCACCACCAGGGAGGCCCATTTCCCTCTTGAAGAGTATTTTGGTTGTTTCCAATTTAGGGCTGTTACAAGCAGAGCTTTATGAATATTCCTATGTAAGTTTTTAAGAGAATGAAGGTTTTCAGTTCCCTAGGGTAAATGCCCAAGAGGACAGACAGTTGCTTGTTTATGCAATAGACAGTTGCATGTTCATTTTAGTAAGAAACAGACTGTTTTCCATACAGATTGTACCATTTTACATCCCTCGTTAGGATGTGATGGTATCTCCATATTTTGTGATGCTTTTGAAGATTTGTCATTTCATTTAGACATTGGTGAAGCCCTTATGCCTAAAATTGCTTGTGTTTTTGGAAATGCTGTAATAGAGGGAGAAGTAATAGGGAGACTGGATAAAAGAACAAAATGTGCCTAAATAGCTACAAGTAGAACCCTAGACCTGACAGCTGGGAGGCTCCTATTTGTATCCTAAATTTATTTTCCTGGTATTGATACTTATCATTTTGCTGTGATTAACTCCTGGTTTGTTCAGCTGACCCCTGAGGAAATACAAACAATATTTGTGCTAGGGAGAGACTAGCAGCAAAACAGCTGTTTTCTCTACTGGCCCGTTTTGAGTTGAGCCTAGGCAATTTGAGAAAAAAGAGCAGCTGTAGAGTTGATCACCATTTCCGAGGCTAGATATATAAGAATAAACTTGTAAATACCATTTTGCTTTGGTCTACATTTATAAAGTTCTTACTAAGCATCAGATATGCTGATACTAATGGAGATGATCCAGATACAGTCCCTGCCCTGCTGGTCTACAGAGGAGACAGATGCTTAAGAAATTAAAATGTGGTGAAACTATGTGAGGGTGCCTTGGGATGTTTCTACATGAGAGGTGCTAATTTTGCTTGCAACTGTCAAGGATGATTTTGCAGAAGTGGAGTAGCTTCACCACTATCAGAGGCCATCCCAAACCAAGACCAGCAAATGTAAAGAGCAGTAGTATCTCCATAGACCAGTATCGAGTCGAGACTTGCTCTCTCACATTCTGTCCTTCACCCACCTGTCCTGACCTGTGGGGGTCAGTCTTTTGCCTCTGCGACCATTACACAAGACTAAAACACTGAGTTTGATACTTACTGAATACAGTTTTTTGTTATGTGTTATTAAGTCAGAAAAACAAAATATGAAGACTTGAAGTTTTCTAAAGGAAGTGCTTCTGTTACAGGGCAACCCTAATATAAAATGGGTTTGCCTGACTGGGTCCTTACCCGCGCGCTCTAACGGCACTTATAATGCCCCAACTGCAGGCACACACAACAAAGGTTAATAAAGGGTTTTATTTACAAGGGAAGGAGAAATAGCGTAGTGAATAACACAAAGGGAAGAGAGGGATACAGATCTGTAAATATCCTACCAGTTCCTTGGAGCTGGAACCCAACGGTATGCTGAGAGCTGACTCCCAAGGAAAAAAAAAGGACCCCCCAAGGCCCACGTGTCTGCTTTTATATTCAGCCTGGCTGCTCAACTCCACCCTCAGGTCCCAGTGATCCAGCTCTTCGATAATGACCTTATGGGATTTGTAGTCCTTGGATCTTGTAGGTCTGGAATGGGGGTCAAAGTCCATAACCTATTTGTATAATCCATTCAGGAGGGTCTTTCCCCCTAACACTTCCTCTTGTGCTTTGGTGGGCTTCCTCCTAGTCCACTGTGATGTTGTTAAGGGCAGAGCTAAACTGCTAGGTTACCCCTCCCCCATCCTCAGCCACCATCTCCCACCTCTTTGGCGTTCCTGGAGAAATGAAGGGGACCAAGAATAAGAATAAAGTTATTTGCGTTTTCCTCAACTATAAGTGGAAAAGTGAGAGTTGCTGACACTGACTTTGTTTTGTTTTGACAGTTCATGCAAAGGGGACTGGACTCAGAAACCAAGAAACAACTAGAAGAGGAAGAAAAGAAAATCATTAGTGAAGAGCATTGGTACTTGGATTTGCCAGAACTTAAAGAGAAAGAGTAGGTTTATTAGTGATATATTTGATGACACTTTGTACATTCAGAGGGGAAGTCCCTGGAAATGTGACTCATTGTTCCAATGACACTTATTAAATCTGTCAGTTTTTTTTCTGGAAGATTTATATACTTTTACTGGCCCTGGGCTGTCATTTATAACGTTCTTTTTTTACATTGAATAAAAGAATCTGGCCCATGTGTCTCTGTTAATAATTAGGGGCCTTCTGTGAGAGTCTGTGGAACACTCAATAATACTAAATTCCAGGCCTCTCCCGTTTAGTTTAGTAACAGTTCTTCATTAAGTTGAGCTGCTTAAAGGCAGGTCAAGAGTTTTATGGTTTTAGTTTTTACTACTTATGATACCAGTCATCTCATCTAACATTTATATAGTTGATAGTGTGTGTCAGGAACTGACTAAGCACTTGACAACTCTTACTTAATCCTCACCGCAAACTTTAAGAGTGGGCTACTAGCATTCCATTTAATTTTCTCAATAATAATTATTAATGCAGTCACTCTTGAAACACGTGAAGGAACAAAAGGTTTTTATTTCTTTTTCAGATGGTTCCAGTGTTGACTCCATAATAGCACTTAGAGTATCATTAGTGTTATTCCTGGCTCCTACTGCTTTTTTATTGCATTTGCTTGTGATATCACTAGTTCTGGCCTTCACTTCCTTATGTCTCATCAACCTTTTCCTCTTCATTCTCCTTTTGTACAGCTGCAGCCTATGTGTTTTCTTGAACTTTTTTTTTTAAAGATTTATTTATGCATACAAGAACTGGGGCACAGGCCAGAGTTGGTGGGGGGGGGGCTTGTGAGAGGATTCACCAGAGACCAGAGTGGGGAACAGAACAGGCAGATTGACTGAAATACACTGCTCAGGGTAGCAGCAGGTGAGGCAGGCACCATGGGGTCACCTCCCAGGCCAGGGATCGAACTTGTGCTACAGTGACTGCAGATGCTTCACAGCATATTGTTTAACCCTTTGTGCCACCAGGGAGGCCCCATTTTCTTGAAATTTAAAACAGCTTTACTTTGAACTCACATTTCACAGCAACAACCAGCTGTTCATGCTGGATAAATCCTCTGTCTTTGCTTCTCCCAAAATTGAAGGTACTCTTGGAGAGAAGGTACTCCTGATTTTGTGGTGACAGACTATTCTTAGATTTTCAAATAGTGATTCTAGTACTCCCTATAACCCACTGAAGACCCAGTTTGGACTTAGCCTTCCTGCTGCCTTTTTACTCCAACTCTGTTCTGTTTTACTGACCAACTTTTCATCGATTTCAGCTGCTGCTGCCAGTTGGGCTTCTGTGATTTTCCTGTTCCTGGAACTCTGGTCCTGACTCATCACTGTTGGAGTCTGTTCCAGACCCTATCTCAGCCTGGGGCTGTGGCCACTCCTGCTCTGGCAGGGATGGTTTCTGTAGCTTCACCCCACATTTTATGAGGGAAACATGGAACACAGATGTTAGCAAAAAGAGTGTGATCCCATTTCATGCTTTTGATAGTTTAGGAACCTGGAGCTCAGGAGAGGGTACCTAGGGGTTGCTAAAGCTGGAATTACAGACTGTATCTCCTCTCCTCTACCTTGAAGCTTGATATAGAATGAAGCAGCAACAAGGTCACATCACCCATTCACTTCTCTAAATTCTTCTGGGTGCTATTTCTCCTTGGTGCTTTTCTTTCCATAGTAAGCGCTGTGTGTCTGTGTTTATATAGATCCATCTTTGTCTTAAGTGAATGTTTAAATGCTTATTTCTGGTATTTTTCCCCGAGGGAATTGATTTATCTGGGAAATTGCTGAGGTTTTATCAGCTCAACTATACAAGGAACAAGATTGGGCAATTGAGAGGGAATCTCAACTTTTATGGAAAATGCTAAGCAAAAAAATTCAAGAAAATTTGTGCTTGAGTTCAGGTTTTCAAGGGAGAAATGGGGCAAAAGGAAGGAAGTGCTAGCTGAACTGGCCAAGAGAGCCAGTAAGAGAGGAACCTAAGTTCCTCAAGGTTTTGAGGCTCAAGGACCATATACATTTTTAAAAACAGAACCTCTTTTGATTGTGTGGCATATAGTAAGCCAATATTTAGTATATAAACAGGGTCTTTAATATTCTTTAAGATTTATGCTCATTACATGTTAGTGTAAATAACATTTTGCATTAAAAAAAATAACTTTCCAAATTTGCAAATTTAGGGTAAGAGAAGACAGCTGGATTCTTGTATTGCCTATATTCAGCCTGTTGTACATTGTTTTGGTTGAAGTGTACAAGGAAAATGCATCTCATAGGTGATACACTGAAAAGAAGGGGACTATTGTAATCTCTTTTTCAGATAATTCTTTTTGGTACTACTCCAAAACTCAGTAAATAGTAGCTTCTTAAGGTTTTATTGCAGTGTAGACTCTGAAAACATGAGTGAACTTTTTTCTTAATTGTTGGTCTGTTTTATACTTTGGATAAATATATCTCTTATCCATGCGTGAGTTCATAATGTCTTGGGTTTCTCATTTGGAAAATATTAGTTCAACGAGTTGTATAGACTTTTCTACATGTTAACTCATTTCATTATATGATATCAAAATCACATTCATTAATATCACCATGCTTTTGTAGCAACATTAAAACTCCCCTCAACTTAAAATTTAGAAACAAGTGGCATTAAACTCTAACCACTGAATTGCATTCCCTCTTTAGGATTAACTGTTAATTGACTGAATTGTACCCCCTTTTCATGATTAACCATGAACAGCCTCCATTTCTGGGAACTTGGAACTGATAGTGTTACCTCCACAATAGAATTTTCTGTGTCCCTCTGAGGTTGATAACAGCATCAGAAACAAACCTCTGCTGACCTCTGAGAACACTGCTGAGAAAGCCAAACACCTTGACTCCCTTTTGTTGATGGAGCTAGCCACACCTGCATCCTGTTTCTGGGACAACAGGAAGGATTTCTGCCCATTTTTGTCCCACTGATCCAGCTTTCCCAGTAATCCTGTGACATATCCCAGTATCCTTCCATTGAATTCCATCCTGCTTATGTTGTCCATCGGAATTTGCTGTTTATAGCTAAGAGTTCCAACTAGTATACTCATAAAAGCTGCTCAAGACTCTGACTTCTGGGTTTTTATCAAGAAGTTGGTGAGAAGTGTAAAGGAAATTGCTTCAAATTTGGAAAATTCAGGTTTATTTATGAATCTATAAGGTTTTGTGTAAATTAAATGTTTTCAGAAGATGCTGTACATCCGGTCTGCAGTGCTTGTTCTCAGGCCTCTGCCAGCAAAGTTAATCCATTTTTATTTCTAACCCTAGATCAGAAAGCTTAACTGTATTTGAGACGCATAAGTATGATTTTTCATTTGAAATCTGTTTTGTTGTAAGTAGACATGCTATTAATACAGGTTTATTTTCCTGTTTAGGAGTTTCATAATAGAAGAGCAGAGTTTCTTGTTGTGTGAAGATCTTCTCTATGGAAGAATGTCATTCAGAGGATTTAATCCTGAAGTTGAGGTATTAAATATAATTGCTTCAAATTTTAAAATTTTCCAATTGAATTCTTCTTGCTAATAATTGGGTTTAGATTTTGCCCCACCAAGTACCAGTCTCCTCATTATAAGGAAAATAACAAGTCTTGAAATATTGCCATAGCTATTTAAAGAAATTGCAGACACTGCAATCTAGTTTCATGGTAGAATTGAGTAGATAATTTAGCAATATACAGTCCCTGACAGTGCCACTGTAAGTGTTAGAATTTCAGCTCATGTCTTTTATAGGAATGTCAAGATTTTATTCATATGATGCTATTATGAAAAATTATTTTCTGGCATCTATAAATATGTCTTTTCTAATGGAAAAATGAGAACCTAAAAATTGAGTAATTTTACTTTTTAATGGACAGGTTTTAATTCAAGCTTGTAAATAGGTTTTTAAATGAAGCCTTTGCAAAGTTTGTTTGAGAAGTAAATATTCTTATAAATGAGCCATTCATTTGAATTTTCCTGCCTCAGGTTTGTGGAGAAGCACGGGCCTATTTATTTAAACTCTGGCTCATATATTTAAAGTCATCCTATCAGGTACTCAACAGACCATATGGAGATTTGTAACATAAAACTTTAGTCTTATAATTAGCACTTGAAGCCAGAATTTCCCAACCCTGGCACTACTGGCGTTTGAAAGTAAGTCAGTTTTTGTGGTGGAGTCTGTCCTATGCATTGTAGGATATTAGCAGCCTCCCTTGCCTCCATCCTATATTCACTAGACACCAGTAGTACACGCACACACACACACACACACATACACATCTGCAGTGTGTGTACATACACTCACAGTTGTAATTACTGTCCAGATATTGCCAGAGGCTCCCTGGTTGAAAACCAACTTCTCTATGGGTGCCTATAGAGAACCACTGTCAACTAAACTATTTGCTAGACTTCATTTAATAATCATTTGTTGGGTTTCTTTTTTTTCTCTATTCTGAGGGGATGTATAATTGAGGTGTTACATATACTTTACATAGTGTCATCGCTGTGTTTAATATATACTTCCCTTGCTTTGGCCTTCTTAAAGTTTTAGGTTGGAAAGAGAAAAAGGATAGTAGGGTAAGGGGAGCAAGGGTGGGGAGAAAGCATAGATGATAGAGTGTGCAGTGCCCAAAGATTATGACTGTGGGTAGATGAGCATCGCTGATCATGTCTGGCAAGTGATAGAAAGGAGTTGACCTGGCCTGCAGAATGTTATGTGGAAGCTATTAAAATATGACTTCCACTACTGACACTCTTTAATACTGAAGACATTCTGTCTGGAAAAGGCTTCGTACTATTTGGCTTCTAGATCTGAGCTGTCATTAAATATGACTTGAATATGAGACCAACTGAGACTGCTTTATTACAAGTGGATTATACTTAAAACACATCTTTAATGTTGTAAGTATATCTGGAGACATCTGGAATAGAGTTTATTTACTCAATAAATATTCTGTCCTCTAGCGCATCAGCCCTGAGTCATTGGAAATGCTGTAGAGTCAGTCCGCACCCGCATAGAGCTTGTATTCCTCAAGTGATTTTATTTCCAGTCCCTCAAACATTAGAAAAGCTAGATGAGACTGCTTTCTATTCTCCTTTCCCTTCTTCATCCCATCCTTGCTACAAAGAAGGTATTATACAGCTGTACTATAGGACCATTCAGAGAGTGTCAGAAATGGTTCATGTGAGAAAAAGTAATGAAGACGAGAACCCTGACACATGGACTTCATGTGGCTGTATTATCCACCTTTGTGTTTGGGGGCGTAGTGATGCAAATCCTTCCCCTTACACCAGGACCAATGTTCCAGATCTTCCATCTAGCAGATTTCTATTCCCTCCCCACCCACCCACCCACCCATCCAATTCAAACAAAATGCATTTAAAACTACTTTTGACTTTAGTATTTCTTCCATTTGGTACAAAGATAGGAAGCTTGGGGGAAATTTGAGAGTTAACTTTTTCTTTCCCTCCCCTCTCCAGTGTTAGCAGCATGCCTGCTTTATGTGTAAGAAACTAGTAATAAAATTTAGATCTAAAATACCATTTAAATTCATGAACAGTAAATCTAAACTAGTAGGACTTTGTCTTATTTTAAAATTCAAAGCTGAATTACATTAGCACTTGTGGATTAATGGTCTCTGTTTCTCTATCAAACTTGACACCGGTTCCCTTCACAAGCCTTTCCAGCCCTGATAGTCAGCATTGGTATATTTTTCAGAAATTAATGCTTCAGATGAACTCTAAGAACAAACCGGAGGAAGTTGAAGATGAAACAGTGGAACTCGATGTGTCAGATGAAGAAATGGCTAGAAGGTAACTGTCCCCTTTGAACAACCTTGCGATCTGGACCCAGCAGTCACTGGTTCTCACCTGCCCCTCTCTCACCTGTGGTCCACCCCAGCAGGAAGATAGCTGCTTTCTTTAATATGGCTAAGTGAATTCCTACCTTGATCACAGGCGGGTGGTGTCAGGTTCAGTTCCAGTGCTACTTCCAATACACATTTTAAAGTATACCTCTCTAGGACAATTTAAAAACACTGGGGAATTTAACCTTTCTTAGCAGAAGTTTGTAAATATTTTAATTAGATGGTTTCTTTTAATCTTATTTTGATTTTTCTTATTCTTTGTTGCATACTTGGTTTGATATCTTTGACAGTACTTGATTCCAACTATTTAAAAGTAAACTTATGTTGTATGTCATCTTAACAGGTATGAGACATTGGTGGGGACAATTGGGAAAAAGTTTGCCAAAAAGAGAGACCGGGCCAATTATGAAGAAGATGAAAATGGAGACATAAAACCCATTAAAGCAAAGAAGATGTTCTTAAAACCCCAAGATTAAAATGTGTGCCTTAAGATACAGCTCGGGGATGCCTGTGAAAGTTTTGCTGCATATTTTAGAATTCATTCTGGTGGTGTCTCTATAGTTTTTAATATTGTAACATTTATTTGTAAAGAAATGTGTGATTTTGGAAATATGCTGTTTTTGAAACAGCTGTGTGATGGATGTTATACATCCTTTCCTTAATAGTACTCATCAAGAATGGTATTTTAGTTCTTAATCTTCAAGTTGTCTAGGTATATAGTTGTTTCCTGAAGGTTTTTTGACCTCATATTTTTTAGAACAATCACCGTGAATTGACTGATAATACAAATGTTTAAATTCCCCTGTTTATATTTCATTTTAAGTCGTTAATCATGTGAAGCCATTTCATACTTATATTTTAGAATCAATCATGAGAATTTATTAGTATATGTAAACTCATGTAGGACAAACACTCCTCTCCAGCCTGAAATATTTACCAGCTACCAAGTCATTGTCAGTTTATAAAATTACAGGTTTTTTGTTTAAAGCCTTTCATTTTAAGAAAAAAAAACTATAATAAATATCTGTTTTCATAGCATTTTCTATTCTGTTATGTTTTCCAAATAATATCAGCCTAACTTGGTATTGGAACTTTTGTCCAAGTAGTAACTTCTCAGAACTAGTCATTAATACAGAATACGGTGATGTGTCTGGTTGAGTCATAGAACATTGCTGTTTTAGGTCAGAAATAATCATCAATTTCTTGTGGTACAGCACAGTACAATTTACCACTACTAACCAGACCATCTCCTTTCTGAGCCTTCTTCTAAAAAGGTAAAAGAACCCATGGAATTATGTGTATCTGTGCGTGGTGCTGTCTACTTGTCCAGACATATGTACCTACAACTTTTAAGAAATACTGATTTCATTTCATTTTGTTCTTAGCAACTAAATGAGTTAGGTGTCTGTTTTTGAATTCTTTAGATTTTGATTGCTCCATGAGCTCAGCTCTCAGGTGAATTGCCAAAAAAAAAGTTTTCATCTGGCTCTTATTATTGTGAAGGTGATGCAATGCACCTTCCAGATCTCGACATTCCGGGAAAAAAGCTGTAAAGTATTCCCAGTGCTCTGCAATCCACAGATTTATTTAATGTTTTATTCAGTCTCATGATCTACACAGGATTACTTCAAACAAATGGGCCCCATTTTATGGTAAAAGAAGTGGGACAGTGGGCTTGTGTCTCTGGAATTCACTTGTCTTAGTACACAACCCATCATGCAGGAGCTGCAGACATAACAGAATGGTGTAATAATGTGGAAGACTTGGCACTGGCCCTCCATGGGTTATAGCACTGCATCTTACAAAATGTGATTGATGCTTTGAGTTACTGATCATCAAGGAGCTGTTGCTCTCATCAGAGTGTATGGTGTAGAATCAACCAGAGGTGGGAAGAGTGACTCCTTGTTCTCTTAGACCCAGTAACCTACTCAATATTTCATGTTGTGACCCTCAGTTTTGAGCTGTTTGGATCTAAAGGAAGAGCGCTCCCCCAGGGAACACATCAGTGGTTCTATGAAGACTGTAGTCATTTCACCACTCAGCTAACAGGCCAGAAGAACTTAAGTCTCCTGACTGGTGCATGTGACTTTGGGGACAAAGGAGTATTTGTGGTGTTCTTGTATAGTGATGGAGGCCTGTAACCAAGGGTATTCTCTAGGGCATCTTTTTTTTTTTTATAATGTTCTTTTTTAATTTACATATATTTGACATCAATTGTAATCCCCATGTATTCCCCATCACCATCTTCTCTAGGGCATCTTTTAATAATTCTCTTTCCCACGACAAATTTTAGTGAAAAACTACAACCACATCAACAAAGAGACAGGAATGATTTCAGCCATTTGGGTAATGAAGTTTTGGTGTCACCCAACCATATACAAACACTGACAGCTAAGACTCTGGCTAGGAAAAGAGGAAACATAAAATGTATAGGGGAAGAATGAAGTGTGTTTGTTTTTATTTATACATTTTTTTTACATCATTGTTCATTTTTGTGCAATGTTTGATTTCTCCTCTTAGATGTAATCCCCATAAAACTGCAACTACCAAGATACCCATGACTGTCACCATAGTCTCTTATGCTCTTCCCTCCTCCCTGTTTTGATATCTCTCCCCCTCATCTGCTGAATGTCTCTGATTTATAGTTTGCATGCTGGTTTTGTCTTTTTTTTTTTTTTTTTCTGATCCCTTGTATGATTTCCCTATGTTCCTCCTGTAAGTAAAACCATCTGATATTTTTCTTTTGGGGAAGAATGAAATTTATGTATTTATTTTTTTAAAGATTTATGCATCAAGAACTGGGGTACAGATCAGAGGTGCAGGGGGTGAGAAGATTCACTAGAGACAGTGGGGAACAGAACAGGTAGATAAACATACTGCTGAGGGGAGCAGCAGGCTAAGCAGGAGAGGTCTGCTGTGCCCTGTGGGTCACCTCCTTAGCCAGGGATCGAACTTGTACTGCAGTAGCTGTGGATGCTTCACAGTGCAGTGCTTAACCCCTTGCACCACCAAGGAGGCCCCAGAATATTAACTATTCTTGTGACCAATTATAGAAACAAGCTATGTATATTTACTTCCTTGGTATGTTTGTGTACTAATTTTCTCATTCTTTATTAGTTGTACATGGTTTTTAGAGGGTTGACTGCTTTTTCAAGAGTGAGAGCATCTTTTGAACAAAGGATGTCGACAATTTGCTAAGTAGGAATAAGTTGTTTTTCTTGTGGAAGTTTAATCATGATTAGAAAAGTGTCCATGGATGCTGAAGGTGGATGTAACAGATGTTAACCCATTGTTTTTCAGATTTAGTCTCACCATCTAGACTCAGTTACACTGGAACTAAACAAACGTCATTTCCTTCCAACTCAGCTGACTCCTTATTGGTACCTGCCCATGGAGGACCTAAGGGGAACAGTAGAGTTAGAGGAGGAAGGAGGAGCTTTGTCCTTTCCATCTGCTTTCAGTCCCTTTGTTATTCTTGAAACACCTCTTCACCCCAGCAGAGGCTGGTGTTCCAGGAATAGTCATTGTTAGGACTGTGTGCTCCCTCAGAAATCTCCCCCACACCCTGGCCTACAAAGATCCCCACTCAGCTCAGAGACTGATGTTAACTGAGCAGCAGCTTCTCATCAGAAGTCTTGACTTTGGGCTCTCCAGGACGCCTCCCTGAGCTGCTAAAATTGATTCCAAACTCTTGCCTAAGTGTGTCAGCTTCTGCATGATATGGTAAATATTCTCTTTCTGCTTTTTTACTTCTTTAAAATCAAATTACGATTTTTTTGTAATGAATATCCCTGTTACATACGGTTGCTTGACTGATAGAGTAATATCTGTGAAATCATAGGCTTGCTGAACTTGAAGTGCTTCTTTTTCTAATCTGCATTCAAATGTATAACTACTAAAGAAAACATGCTCAGCCATTTATAACTTCCAGGAAGTTATATACTAAGTAGTCAGAATGCCCTTTTTAGAAAACATTACCCCAACACAGTGAGACCCATCAACATGGTTGCTGAGACATTCACATTCCTCTTAGTTGTCAAGCTACTGTCCTCAGGGCTAGGGATTATATATTATCATTCATTTGCCTCTGTGCCTAGCAAGGCCCATATCAAAACTTTTAGTAAATGTTTCTTCAATGAATGATAGATGATTTGAAAACATATATATATCTACAACAGTATATAGACCAATCAAATGAGAAGAAAACTTACGTATATTTCAGGAGTCACTATCACTTTTGTTGTAGCAGAGATATAAATGCAGGGAGGGAGGTGGGAAAACTTTACAGTGGAAAAGAGGGAGGCTTATGTGTACCCTGAGGGGGAGGCTGTTGGCCTGGGTGAGCCAATTAGAACCAGGGCATCCTGTGTGGTCAGTTAGGTTTGCATACTTGACCTTTTCTGTTTGCTCCTAAGTTGGAAATGGGACAAAAATTAGGGAAACTGTCAGTTATGAATCTAGTTCTGGCTATTTGGTGCCAATTGTTACAGAAATTATTGTCTGGCTTCCTGGATTGTCATTAGAAATAGCCATCTGACTTCAGCCAAGTCTGAGTTACCGCAGGCTGGCTGACTCCCGGAGCTTATTGGTCATGTTGCTCCAAGTTACGAGTCAAAGTTCTAATTTTATATACAGTGAGGCCATTATCTTTTTGTATATTCAATCTCTCTGCTCAGGTTTATTTCTACTCATACCATAAAATACAACCATTTGATTGTGTCTGTGAAACTTGCAGGCAACTTAAGATGGCACCAATGGGGTCAGTGATGTTTGTGGCCCCAGCCATTACAGGAGCTGCCTCTCTGGGGCAGTGTCACAGAGACAAGGCCACCAAATCAGGAAATTGAAACCTTTTGCCATCTCAGAAGAAAAACTGAATACCATTGGCTAATGGATGTAAAATTCAATTTGACTGATAATCATCATTTCACTCATGGATATACAATCATCTATTCCCTGACATTCACTTTGGTTAATGAACTTTATCAAAGTGGGCTCTTTGGGGAGAGACAAATGTAGCTATAATGGTAGTTGCAAGAAAATCCCTGGAGAATGTCTGCTTTTTAATGTGTTTTATAAAGATATCAGTTTCTCCTTTGCTTGCCAAAATCCTTTTACATATTTCCAATCCTGGCCCCAGAGAACACACAGGGCCCTTATCATTTGAGTACAAGATGTTTTGGCATCTTCTTTAAGAGAGTCTGTAGTCTGACCTGCCTGCTCCTGTAGGAATATTCTTACATAAGTAGTTTGTTAGTTATTTGATGACTCTAAGTTCTTACAGAGATACAACTTCTTACTACACAGTACATTCTCATTTTAAATTTTACCCTTATGAAAGTTGTTAACCCATACATGTACCCTGTTCAGCTCTGGGCAAAGCTATTTGCACAGAGAGGACACAATTTTCCAAACCAGCAGCTCAATTTTATATCCTAGACTTTCCTTCCAACATATTTTGCTAGTTTTCCATGGAGACTTGTGTTTTTGCTTACCTTGGAAGAAAAGCTGTCATGGGTTTCAGGACACTTAATGTAAAAAAAAAAAAAAGAGTCAATGGACACTGTTCTCCTTAAGACATATTTGATCTGGATGGTATGTATCTCTTGCTAACCTTTCATCAGCATGATGGGTAGGAAAACCCTGCATGCCCATCATGCTGACAAAATAAAACCCTGTGTGCCCATGAGTAGCAGGCATAAGCCTATGTTGTTGCAAAACTGCAGCAGTGGATGAGGGTTTCATTTTGACACAGGCAGACCGTGACTTCTGTCCATCATTCCCTTCTCACAACAGGCCCTCACACTGCATCCCCCTTCCAGACCTCTCTCTTCACTATTGTACCTGATGGTCTCTTCACCCTTTACAACACTTGTGCCAGATGATTCTATTCCCAATCCTGGCATTTTACCTGCTTCTACCCCAGATTCTCATTTAACCTCATTGGTATGGCACAAGTCATAAATGAAGAATAATATAGAACAAGCCTGCCGTTTAAACCATAGACCACATTCCAGAGTTCACAGTCACAGAAAACCGACCTAGGTTGGGCACATACTGCACTAATTCACACTTAGTTATCAGAGATATTACTGGTATTTAATCAGGAAGGAACTGATGATGGTGGAACCAATATGGTACCTGGAGGAAAATAAAGAAAGGTGGGTGGAAACAATGCTGGATGGATGTCTGCCAAAAGAATACTCTGGTAACCTTCTTAAGATTTGTCATGAAATGTTGGTCAGATGCCAAGAACGTTTCTGACATTATTCACTTGTTTTGTTTAACAAATACTGAGTACTGACACTCAGCCAGACACTGAATTATGGGCTGGCAATGTAGAGTTATCTCCACTTAACCCATGGAGAAACTGAGGTACAGAGACAAATATTTAGTAACTCACCTAATGTCACAGTCTCTAGGTAATAAAGCCAGGATTTGAACCCATATCTACTATCAAAGCCCATGCTCTCTGTCTTATGTCATCCTGAAGGGGAAGTCAAAAAATAGAATTGAATAATATGCATAAAATAACCTATACCCCAAGAACCCTAATCTGTTCTAAACAATCTTCAAGAATCATATTGTACTACCTGACATTTTTAAAACATTTCCTTTTTCTATAAATTTTCTTTTTCAGATCATAGGGGTTAAATTCACGTTTGCAATCAGTTTTCAACACTTATAAATAGGATAGTCTCAGTATTTAGTAATCACATTAAGAGAGATTACATGTATGAATCTATCACAATAAAAATTGGAAAAGTATTCGATGAGGTCTCACTTGAAATAGAACTCTAAGTCATCATATATTCACTTAGGTCATTTCTGTGAATTGTGATTCAACTTAAAAGCAGGGATTATGCCTCTTTTCTTTGTCTGATTCCAACCCCAAGTTCCTCATGCAGGGCTTCGTAAAAATTGTTTAACAGATAATAGTCAATTCATAAAAAAAAAAAATTTTTCTATTTACCCAACTTCACATAAATTTTAGTGACTTTCCCCTGAGAATTCTAGTAAATACTGGACTCCAAATATCTTGCCTACTTCACTGTTTAGATCAAAATTTCTATTGTTCAGGGCTCAAGAGTAATGGGGACTTTTAGTAGATGGATAATATTAGGTAGGTCGGTAGATAGGTAGGTATAGGTAGGTTGGTTGGTTGGTAGACTAAACAAAAAAAATCATTTTGTGCTCTGTTGGAAAATGTCCACTTCTGTCCTACCTACCAGGGCCACCTATACCTCCGCCCTACCAGGGCTACTGCTAACTCTTCCCTACCAGGACCACCTCAAGAGGTCAGATTCAGTAGAGCAATGGTTCTTGTTCACTGTGACATATACAGGGGTGAGAAACAGGCACATCCAAAAACCCACTGACTGAGTGAGTCCCTGTGACGTTAGTGAGTTGCAGGAAGAGGGAGCAGGAGATAATGGCCTGAGTGCACCCTCATGTCTATAGGGGTATTTTAGGATACAAGATTCTAGTAACCTTTGGTCCTTACATAATCCCAAACACAGAGCCCTGGCTGCATTTGCTCTGCTTCAAGTTACGAAGTGTTTCTCCTTTATGAGTTAACTAAAGTTCTTAAGAATCAATTCCTTCTTTAATTAACTGAAAATGTTAGAAATTAGCTGAATGTCTCCATTCCTTGATTAAGAAAAAAAACTATATTTATTTCTGTGTACGTAACTTACCTACCTAAACTAAGACCAAAATCTCTGAGGACAGAGACCAGTTACTCAGAAAAATCTGATACTGGTCTCCCAAGCCCAGGTCCTCAGTCTGGATCTGATAACCTCTTTAATAAATGTCTTAATATCATGAAATACCCAATTAGCTTTAAAGTTTCCTATTGCCTAATAATATATGTCATTTTTTTCCCACTGTTTAAATTGACACCCTAATAAGGTGTCTACTTACTGGTTGATCTGTATTTTAAGTCCCTTAATCTATAGTTTCTCTACTCTTCTTACAATGCAAATTTATTTAGATGTATTTTAATTTAACATAAACTTGGCCAAATCTAATGCAAATTATGTTTTTTCTTCCTATAAGTCATACAATTTTTAACTCAGGGTTAATCCAGTCCTTTGACATGATTTCTTCTTTTCTGAAGACTAATGTTGAAATTTTTATTTATATTGTGCGAAGTATTCTCAAAATGTAAATGTTTGCAGGCTGTGCAAACAGACATATGCATATGAAAGTAAAATCAGGGGCCTTAGAAGCCTGGTAAGTACAAAGAATGAGAAAACCAACCATAAATGCCAAATTACTTCTTAAATCTGGAAATTGATCATGTCACTTATCTGCTTAAATTTTTTCTATGGTTTTCCACTACACTGAGAATAAATTCCAAACTCCTTACCCTATATGATCTGGACCTGCCTTTACAATCTCATCTGCGACTCTCTCTCTTTCCCTCACAACTCTACAGTCACAGTCTTTGCCTCCAAACCGTCTGCCCTGTAGGGCTGATGAACCTGCTCTTTTCTCTGCCAAGGTGGTTCCTGACTAAACCTGTCTGGTAAGGATGGAAGAATAAAAAGTTACAGACTACTCTGCACATTTAAAACCTATAACCAAATCTAAAAACAAAAGACAAAATGTTTCAATGCCCCCACCCCCCCCCAAGGGGCACTGAGTCACAATAATAAGCAAAAATCCAAACTTTGTGGCCTGGGGATGCAAAACGTAGCAATCGTGTTGGAAAACAGTTTGGATGTTTCTTAGAAAACTGAACATACCCTTACCCTGTGAACTAGCAATCACCCTCCTTGGTGTTTACCAAAGGAGTTCAAAATAAATCCACACAAAAACCTGCATAATGATGTTTAAAGAGCTTGATTCATAATTACCAAAACTTAGGAACAACCAAGATGTCCTTCAGTACAAGTCCTGACAATGGAATACCCTGATTAAAAAGAAATGAGCTATCAACCTATGAAGACAAGGAGAAAGCCTAAATGCATATTACAAAGTGAAAGAAGCCAATCTGAAAATGCTATGTACATATAAATCCAACTCTGTGGCATTCTAGAGAAGACAAACCTATAGAAACAGCAAAAATATCAGTTGTTGCCAGGGATGGGGAGAAGGGAAGGAAGAATAGGTAAGTACAAAGCATTTTTAAGGCAGTGAAGATATTCTGTAAATATGGTAGTGAAAGATACATGAATTTCACATGTGTTTAGAATGTACATTAGGAGTGAAACCTCTGGGAGGAAGGTGCTCTCCATGCAGTGAGAAGTCTGGGGCCATGCAGCACGCCAGCAGTGACCAACAAAGGGTGTATTAGGCATGATGGTTCTGAGCACACCCACCCACTCATGTCAGATGCAGACAACATCTTTTCCTGGGGGCCAAGAGGATTCCTAAGCTCAGAGTTTGGTCCATGGTACATATGCTATATTGGGTATTAGTAACTCTTAAGGCAGTCTTCCAAGAAAGCCAAGCATAATTGTATTTTAAGATGTTCTCTATGTATATTTACTCTACTGTGCATCCTTATCTCTTCTATCCATGCATGGCTCCAGTGTCTGAGAACTCTTTATAATTTTGCATTACCCACAGAACTGTCTGGACAAACCTGAATGGGCTGTTAGAATCTATACCCAGTGCTCACTTTTAACAGAGAATTAGGAAATCTTCTCCAAGAGACATTTCTGTCACAACTGCTTAAGGACCCTAACAGTGTAAATGCCCCTGAATTCCATAGTCAGTAGTCACCTTTATTTGGGGGAGGGGGGATTTAGAAACTTTTTATTGGAGTGCAACACTTACATAAAAATGGCATCAATCATTCAAAATTATGTGGTGAGTTCAGTTCTGTCACTTTATCCTAGATTTGGAGCTTGTTCATTTTCATTGCTCTAGAGTTTTCCATTGTAGGAACATACCACAGTATGCTCATCTATTCTGCTGACCAACATTTAGGTTGTTTGCAGGTTGGACTTTTTTCCCCATATACTGCTGCAAACACTCTGTGACATCCTCTACCTATGTATGCATTTCTGTTGGGTAAATACCTAAAAGAGCTATAGTTTATAAAGTATGTTATTTTCTGCTTTAGTAGCCACCTCCAAATAGCTTTCCAAAGGGAACATTATGAGTTGAAATATGTACCTACATCTCGAATTCACATGTTGAAGTCTTAACTCCTAGTACCCTAGAAGGTAACTATGTTTGGAGATAGCATCATTAAAGAACCTAGTAAGGTTAAATTAAGTCATTAAGGTGAGTTCTGATCCAGTAGGACTAGTCTTTACAAGAAGAGGCAATTAGGACACACATATGCACAGAAAAGACCTTGTGAAGACACAGACATAAGATGGGTGTCTGCTAGCCAAGGATAGAGGCTCTCTGAAGAAACCAATCTTGTCTAGAACCGCAAACCTCCAGAATATGGAGAAAAAATATTTCCATTGTTTAAGTCACCCAATCGGTGTATGGTAACCCTGGCAAATGAGCACAATGGTTACACAAACTATACAGCAATGCATGCCCTTCCAGGTTGTTCACTATCATCATCAACACTAACAATTCTTGTCTGCCACCCTTGTTTTAGTCATCGTGGCATTATACTCTTAATTTGCATTTTCTGATGATTGATGACATGCAGTCATTTTTCATGTATCTACTACCCACTCAGACATCATCTTTTGTGGACCTCCCCTTTGAGATGGCTTTTTTGCACCTTTGTAAAGGACTCATACCTTCACCATCCTGGGCAGTATTGTAAAGCTAAAATGTTATTCAGTCAAGATTTCTCAGCTCCCTTGCTCTACAGCCCACCTCCACCCGCCATGCTCACTCTAATTTTCTTTGAGCCTGTCCCCTATATGTGTGCCCCAAACCTCCCGACCACCTCCAACATCTCCCATTATCACTTGGCCTTCTCATCCAAATCTCATTTCTTGTTCGAGAAATGTTTGTTAAACTCCTCCTGCAAGATGTCTAGGCTAGCAAGGTAACATGTGACAGCAACTTCTCCAGCTTATTAGTCTCCTTTTGGGACTTCAAGCTTTCCATGCCTGTGGGTGTCTGCTCAGTATCTGCCATCATTTCTGGTGCCTCCACAGCAGAAGTCCTCGCCAGGGTGGTGAAATAAAAGCTGTCTTTCTGTCTTTTCTGCTTGCTACTTGCTCACCTCCTTGAGCCTAAAACTAACTTGGGCTTTGCAGAACACATTCTAAGAACAGAATGCAGAAACTGTCTCTGGAGATCACAAAGCTTGGCAAAGCTGACATGCACAGCAGTGCAAGTTGCGCATTTCACAACACAGCCTGCCAGGGCAATAAGAGGGTCTGAAATCCAGCCTTTGCTTCCCTGCCAAGCCCTGCATCCTTGTGTTTCAGTAATTGGCAAAAAATACCACAGAGGCTAACATCCAAGCTAACAGGAAGGGATGATGACTTTGACTGGATTCAGAAGCCCTGTAATGGTCAGGGCCCTCAGGTCATAGAAGGCCAAGACTAAGTGAATTTGCTTTACAGGTTTCTCTGAGTAGATCTGAAAGAAGGCAACGTAGAGGCATGAGTCAGTTTTCCTTGGAACTGACGATCCAAGGCTCAGTGAGATAAATGATGTCCAGCCAGCCATGCCTCTGCCTGGCAAGTCCCAGCCATCCTATTCAGCTTTAGTCAGAGTTGCCCTCATGCCCACGGGCCTCTGCTATATAATTGGCTTTTCAAAACCAGTTCCTAAGTCAAACTGATTCTGCAGTATGTCACCTCAGACCAGAGCACAGGCTCTTCCCTGTGACCCAGAACATGTGGATTCAGATGCATTGTAGCTGATTTGACCAGCAGGCCTGGGCTGATCACCATGCATGCTCTGGGCATCACAATGCATGCCCCAGAGATGTCAAAAAGGGTTGGAGTCTCTGCTCTAGAATCTTTGAGCAGCAGCTATCCTGACTTAGGCAGCCTGGAACATTAAGCACTTATTCAGTGGGGGAGCTATTATACTTCCTGTACCGGCTGATATATAAAAAGGGTTTCATCCTATAACAGTTTGTTTTATTCCCCAGAAAAACCAATGATGTTGGAACTAAATAGCTCCATAGAGAAACAGCCAAAATCAAGTATGTAGAGCTCCCTAGGCACTCAAACATAATAACACTGATCACACTTTTACATCATACAACTATTTACTTATTTAATTGCTACACGTTTGTCTTCCCCCACTATAGTTATCAGTTGTCAGGAAAGCAGGAATCTGTCTTGTTCTCATCTGCTACCAGATAGAGCTCAAGAAAAACTTGTTCAGTGGAAGCAGGAGTTGATCACCCTGTGGATGTGAGATGAAAGGGAACACCCCAAGTTTGGAGCTGATGCAAGATTCATTCCTTTCAACAGTACAGTCTCGGTGGGCAAAGTGGGTTGCCAGGGTCTGGCTTGGAATTCATGGCCCAGGGCAGGTCAGAGAACTCAGAGCCATAAAGAGTCACAGAAAAGAAACACTTGGGCTCCAGATGGGGTGTGCAAGATACACAATATAGGAAATGCTTCTTCCCTTAGGGTCTACCTTGTCCAGCTTTTACTATAGCTGTATCAGCTTTTTATTTTATTAGTATTTTCCTGGTTTATGTCTTTTGATCTCACCTGCCATCATTTCACTTGCTGACACCCTCTCATTTTGAATGTCTCTATGGAGATTGACCTTCAGAAGTCTGAGGCAATTGTTGGGATTTCCTGTCCACAATACAATGAGTTCTGGGTAGACAGGGGCTGCCTTCTTCATTTGAGACACACAATCACCTCCCAAAATTTCTTGCCCTGTACCACTGCTTCATGGTCTGCAAGTTTGAGTTGTCTCCCAACTCTCAAAAAGACAGGGACCTCACTCTCAATTAACAACAAAGAAGAAGTCACAGGACACTGAGATACAGAGATGGGCCCCATGATCCACTTCCCCTTCACTGCAGAGAGATCACAGTCTAAGCTGAGTTACCTGCTCAGCTTCCAGCCTCTGCCTCCTTGTGCTTCTCTTACACTTTCCTTCAACTTTAATTTATGCCACTTGTAGCTGTCCTGAAAAGAACATGTTCTGTTCTATCATTTCATTCAGGACAGGAATGAAAGCCCCAAGATTACACTGAATTAGTGTTCTTCTACCCTGTTAGAGACGTTATGAATCATTCTCCCCAATTTTGCATAGAAAAATAAATGTCAGTTATAATGTTCACATGGGATATTTTGTTGACAATTTAAACACTAGGCGATTATGACAAAGAATGTTTCAACAAAGAACAATGACACCTTATGCAAGAGACACATAGGCCAACTCACTTAGGAAACATGTTACATGGTAGTACTAGAAGATCTCATGACCCTTCTAGGGGAGAGACTCCCCAGCAGCTTCCACTTAACTTCAATAAAAGCTGGTACATAGTAGGTACCAATGGATGGATACCTTGGAATGAATGAAGGATGATTACTTCTCCTCCTGGATCCTAATCTTCCCATTTCTCTTTATTACAACAGGTTTATTCACTGACTGGATAGAACATACACCTTTATAAGGTCACTAGCCACACCCAACATAGCAAGAACAGATCTCCCATCCCTTTCAAAGTTTCTTATCCATTTAACCACACAAGCCTATACCTGATATAATCAAAACAATTCATCAGTATGAGCTGAAGGGCACTGGAATTCTCTAGTTTGTATCTGAAATCCTAAGTTAGAAATAGAAAGTAAACTGGAGGTTTTGTTTTTTTTTTTTTTTAAAGATTTATTTATTTATGCCTACAAGCACTGGGGTACAGTCCAGAGGTGTGGGGGGGGTGAGAGGATTCACCACAGAGAGCGGGAGCAGAACAGGCAAATCAACGGAAGTACACTGCTGAGGGGAGCAGCGGGCACAGCAGGAGAGGTCTGCTATGCCATGTGGGTCCCCTCCCTGGCCGGCAGCAGGGATCGAACTCGTGCTGCAGTGGCTGCGGTTTGCTTCATAGTGTGTTGCTTAACCCACTGCGCCACCGGGGAGGCCCTAAACTGGAGGTTTTGAAAATGTTTCTCAGTAGAAAATAAAGTGAAGAGAGGAACCCAGGACTTCCCTGGGACCCCATAAGACTAAGTGCCTGCTGATGGGGCAGAGTTTTGACAATAAGAAAGAAGAGAACCACTGGATATATGCACCATCCCTCACACACATCAGGGCTTTATAGAGGATACAGCCTTCTTGGAGCTGTTGACCCAGAGGACCCTTAAATTGTGTGGCAGTAACAACTTTCTGATGGTGATGGTGATGCTAGTGATATAAATTAGAATCATTATGGTTGCAAATAACAGAAATACATATATACGTGTGTGTGTGTGTGTGTATTTCATGTAATCAAGCACAAGTTTAGAAGACCAAACTTGAAAATTTGGGTTGATGGAATCAAGTGTCTCTAAGGGTCAATAGAAAAGAAACACAATAACCAACATTTGTGGGAGACTATCACCATCACTGTTTATATTCCTCAGTTTGGACATCCCATATCCTTAAAAGGTCTTACAGTTGTTCATGATGCCTAAGTACTAGAGACTGAGATGCAGGATTTAGCCTACTGACTTCTTGCTTGGTGAAAAACATTGTTTTCCACCAATATCTCACACTTGGGGGATGACCCCTAAATAGGAGGGTAAGTGAATGCAGGACAGCCTCCCCTCCCCAAAACAGAAATAACCAGCATTGCAATGACAGTGACATGTATTAACTTAGCATTCTTCTGAGTTCTCAGTTCTGTTTTACTATTCACCATGGTTACTCAAGATGAAAGTGTTAGTTTTATGTTTATAAATGAAATTTTCTTGTACAAACATTTAAGATTTACCTAAAAATCATACCTTGAATAAAAATACCTTGTTTCTAGTTAAAATTTTTCTATATGGAATTAGATCATTTTGGGGAGTCAAGAGAGGGAATACAAAGCAATGCCAAAGAGAGTTTATCTTCTATCCACTAGTGAATCATCACCTATTATCCAAATAGGAATCAGAACAGAAAGTAGAGCTAAAGGAAATTATCCCTGTGGTAAAATTCCCTGGGCAATTGACTGCTAGCCTGGACATGCTCACAAGGGAACAACCTGAGAAGAACAAATAATTTAGGACAGAAGCATTGAGTTTGACTGTTGGCTTTCCTTTTTCTTGTGGCAGGCTAGGATTCTCACATCATCATCTCCATATTTTGCAATATAGTAAATAAATTTTGTGATGATCAAGGGCACAATGTCTTCTCATGCTACACGCAGTGTATCTTACACTGTTTTCCTAGCCAAGTATGATTTCAACAGTCCAGAATTGTCAGCAATTCACTGAAATCTTTGCTCTCCATCTAGGGACAGGGCAAGACTTATGCTTCACTTTGTTCAGAATGACTTGGCTCACAGGCTTTGGGATAAGACCCAAAGAAATTCCAACAGAATGCTTTTCTCTGAGAGAGGGCCACTGAAGGGTAATATCAGCCAACTTAACCTCCTCTCTTTTCTTTAGTCTCATCTCTTTCTTTCTTCCCCAGAACACTGCAGTCTTGCCTATTTTCCCTGTTAAGCATTATATTATTTCTTATTCTGCACTGAATCCTTCCTGAGAAAATTTTTCAGGAACTATTTCTGTTGCAGAAGATAGAAAGCCAACTCAAAATAATATAAAGGGGCCTCCCTGGTGGCGCAAGGGGTTGAGTGCTGCACTGTGGGGCTTCCACAGCCACTGCAGTGTGAGTTCAATCCCCGGCCTGGGAAGGGACCCACAAGGCACAGCAGAACTCTCCTGCCTCACCTGCTGCTCCCCTCAGCATTGTATTTCAGTCCATCTGCCTGTTCTACTCCCTGCTCTGTCTCTGGTAAATCCTCTCAGTCCCCAGGACCTCTGACCTGTACCCCAGCTCTTGTATGCATAAATAAAATCTTCCCAAAAAATAATACAAAGAAAATGTATTGGCTCACACAACTTGGAAGTTGATCCTAGACAATAACCTTAGGGTAGATCTAGACCATAACCTTAGGGTAGATCTAAAAGTGCATCTGTGTCAAGGACTTAAACTTAGTCATCAGACTTTGTCTTTTCTTCATCCTTCTGCTCCACCATTTTCCCCTATCCTGTTTTCATTCTCTATCTGACTGTTCTCTTAGTGGACTCTGGAAGCTTTCACTTAATACAAACTGTCTAGGATACTCTTTTCTCTCCCAGTACCTATTGGCAACCTCCCACCACTGGGAACCATGGCTGGCTCACCTTGGTTTAGTTCCTACCCCTGTGATCCCTGGAATCAAGTGTATAGTTCAGTCTGGGTCATATGCCCATCCTGATGGCTGGGTAGGTAAGGTCCTTTAAATGATAATAGCTCCAAAATTTCTTCAAAAAAGAAATGTTTTGCAGGTAAAAAGTGAGCAACTTCAGACATAAAGATATTACATTCTCTCTATGTTCAAATTAGTTCTAATATCTTCCTTAGCTTCTAATTGCTTGATGTAAAATTATAAACTGGATTTCAGACTGGGACTCAGACCCTTCTAACTCTGATTGGGCTACCCCTACTGCTGAGCGCTGAAAGCACAAGAATTGAAATAACCAGTGAAGAAACACTTTGAACCACTTCAGAACAGGTTTTAGGGGTCCTCAGCCCCAGGTGGGCCATGGTGTCCACTGGAGATAACCATGGCAGGACACACCACCACCCCATCAGAGCTGTTTTCAGGGGATTATTCTTCCTCAGATTTATACCATCCAGAATGGCATTCCAGAACAGGGTTTTTATCACCAGTATAATGACACTGATGAAATTTAATGTTCCATTCAAATAATAGAGTAAAATTTATTTGTAGGCATTTATCCTCTTATGTGATAAAAGAAATTATATTTTCACTCGATGCTTTTCCTAATTCTTCCCTCTTATCCTGAGTCTTTTGGGAAGATGGCCCACTCCTCTGCTACCAGCACTGGGATAAGCTAGAAAGGGAAGAAATAAAGTGGAGTGGGTGGAATTTTACATGTAATTTGCATGAGATGCTGAGCTGTCTGCTCTTGTGGAGAAGAGCAAGACTAGGGAGGAAGAAGAACTTTTGACCAAGCGTCCTACTGTTCAATCTCTCTTTATCACACTTTCCCCCAACAACACAGTGAATTATGGACTTACTGGGGACATACCCCTGCCATCAGCTCTTACTGGTTTCTCACAATAAATCAGGAACATCAATTACTGTACACGTATGAGCAGGGCATGGGTTGTCTGTATGTAACACTTGCCTCTTGTTTTCTGAAAACTATAGTTAGCTGGCTAAAAGGAAAAACATTTGAATGTTCATTAATATATTCAGGTAACTTAATCTTTTCTGGTTTAAAACAGGATCTTCCAGAAGAATGTGCAGTACAATTCAATCCATTCTCCTTTTAGCCCTTCCCTTTTCCTCTGAACCTAGGCTCCTAGAAGCTGGTGTGTCGCTGTAACCTCCGGAGGCGACTGTGCTGAAGTTGTGCTGTGTGTTCGGTGACGCAGAGATGAGTCCAGCAGACAAGATATCATATGGAGATAGAGGGCTTTTGCTCTATTAGGCAAATAGCAAACCTCCCAACTTCTCCGTAGCTTTTATTGAACAGGAGAACAAGTAACAAGCTTATGTCATTTGCTACAAAAAGCACAGCCCAGAAGTACAAGGTCTTGTAGTTGCGTGCCAAGCCCACCTGCATGTAACTAGCCTCTACAATGATCTAACAACCTTTTGTTTTATTTATCTTATTCTGGACAGAAGGATTGTATATTTCAATCCTAAGAATTGGGACGTTCTTGTCAGCAGACTTGTTTCAAGTCTGCAAGGACCTCAGTCATAGCACCCTTTGCTGTCCTTATCTTCTTACTGTGTGAAAGAGAGTATGCCTCCATCCCAAGAACCTGAGAAGCTCTTGTCAGCAGACTTGTTTGCAAGTCTGCAAGGATCTCAGTCATATCACTTCTTTCACTCCTTGACCGATGCTCACAGCTTTTGCAGCCTCTGGCTTCCCCCCAACACTGGTGTATTTTTCTGGCACAATGGAAGGGACATTTGTCCCATAGTCACTGACTTCCAGTTGAATTTCTCATTGTCACTGCAATTCCCTCTGCTCTCCACAGGTCTCTCTGCTACAGGGTTCCCTTACTCACCCCACAGGCACTGTGGTTCTTTGTTCCAAGCTCTTTTTCTTATTCTATCCAGGAGCCTCTGGGACTTTCCCAGAACTCCCCACTCCACCCACATCAAAGCAGTCAAGATGGGAGTGACTGGAAGGGCTGTCAATCTTTCCCCAAGTGCAGTGGCCACCTCAGAGTATATTCCCTTCCAGGTAACCCCAAGATTGTCTAGAAGCACCCAGCTAGTAGCTTCTCTTCTGGGATTCTCAGGTCCATCTACCTCTCTGCACAGCCATGCCATGCAGTTTTCAACACCTGGGATACTGAAGAACAGAGAGTAGTCCCTACCTTCAGTTCTCAACTTGATGCTTCCCAGTTCTTCCCCACTGTCCTCAAAGAGTTTCCCCACCTCCTGAGCTATTACATAACCTGTTTATTCAATGTTTTAGACCAGTGGTTCTGAAACTTCTGTGCATCACCGAGAGGTCTCCTTAACACACAAGTTTCTGAGTCAATATGTGTGATCAGTCCCTAGAATTGTAATGCACACTAATCACTGAAACCTGTGAATAGGTAACCTGTGAATATATGCCTGGCAAAAGGGACTTTGCAGGTATAACTATAGGTTGTTGAAATCAGGAGATGATCCCTGATTATCTTTCTCCTCTCTTAACAGGCAAAGGAGTCCAACATGGATTTCAGTTCTAGCTCTGCCTACTGCCAGCTGGGTGACAGTGAATTAGGAGCTTTACTTCTCTGATCCTTAATTCCTTACTTGTTAAGTAGGGGTGAAGATACTTACCTCATTCTCTGATGAGAACTAGGTGAGAGAATATCTAAAAGGTTTGAAGTACATAGTAGGCACTCAACTAATACTCTCTACAGAGCATTATTTCTACCTTCCAGCCTAGGAAGATAGAAGTCTTATTCAACCAACAGAATTCTAAGTCTTATTCAACCCACAGAATTCACAGGGAATGCAAGGTAGGCAACCCCAATTTTAATGAAAGTTGAAGGGCAGAGGGGAAATATCCAAGTCCTCTGTATTCTTCTTGGGCTAGTCAAGCATCAGGTTAACACCAGAAAGATTAGTAGGAGAAAGTAAATGTAATTGCATATGTATAGTCAGAGAATCTACATAGATATAAATTCTAAAGTAAACAGGGTGAATAGGGATATTTATTCCTGAGCTAAGGAATGGGTTAGAGACCTTGGGTTTCAAGATGCAAGGAGGGGACTCACAAGGCAGAAGGAAAAGATGCTCTGTAATTATGTACTTACCTCATCATCTAGATGAAGTTTATTTCTGGAGATAACCCTAAACCTGGGTAATACCCCCTAATTTCCATTCTTTTGGGTAGTTGGTGAGAGTGGTTAAAATTTCTTTTGAATCTACAGAGCCTTGATTGAACTTAGGTCAAAATAATCTACAAGCCAAAAAGACTGCAGTGGTACTTCTTGGGAAGTTCTGTGCTGGATGCCTGGGGGAAGCCCACTCTTCAGGAGTTCAGGCTTCCCTTGCATCCACAGCATTTCCCACCAATTTGCCTAATTGGCTTTATTCTTCCAGTCAGACCTCCTTAGAGCTCTGGGTATGATCTTTATGAAAACAAACAGTTTTTGGGATAAATGATCATATATGCCAGTCGGGATAAAATTAACTAAGTGGAGCCACACAAAGGAAAACATCCCTGTTGAATAAAATGCATGGGGGCTCTTAGAAGAGATAGCGTGCTGGATGTCCAGGAGCACCGGGGAGAGGTCTGAATTGGTTTTCTGATCCATAACCTTGAGATAATTCCGTAGCTCCAAGATATAATCTTGGCCATAGTCCTCCTGTACATCAGGCGAGAGATTGTCCAGAATATTCTTCTCCATCTTGTCCAACATGTCACTTGTGCCAAAGATATCTGGGATGTGAGAGGAAAGGGAGGCTTAGATGCTGGGAAGGCCAAGCCAGGCGTGTCCAACCCCTAACTAGTAATTGGTTTCTATTGGGCAGGATGGGAGTTCCCATATGTCTTTTAAAATATGCGTCTTGTAATAGAATTCATCCTATATTTTCAAACATACATTCAGAAAAGTGGACAGATAACAAACTGATTAGTCTGTCTAACGTGCAATGAGATCAAGGAAAGGGCAAACCAGCCTGCTTCAAAGTTGCTTCCCTGGGAATCACTGTCTCCATTAACAGAACAGATCATTTTGCCAGGCTTTGAAAAATGTATAATGCAATCATACATTCAGTTGTGAGAGTCATCCAGGAATTGTGTAGGCATTTTCATTGCTGCATAGTTTTCCATTGTATAAATATGCCATCAGTTATTTATTCTTTATGTAGCAGGTCCTTGAATAACATCACTTGCTACATGGATGACAAAGAGAAAATCCAGGCCATGTACAACAAAATGATATTATTAAAGAGCCTGGCTTCAGTATGTAAAGTAGTTTCCAAGAAACTACTGACAACATTATGTGAAATTCACCATCCCATGTGTGCTGTTTTAGGGTTGGAGTTCTCATATACAGTGCTGCTTCAAACATTCTAGCACATGTCTTTTCATTATATTAATCACAATATAAAATGCAATATATACCATATAATATATAACATGTTGTAACAGAAACAATTCCATAAAAGGTGAAGGAACATCGTTCCCCACCCCACTTAATGAGGGGCAGAACTGAGCAGCCAAGGAAAGCTTTGTAACACAAAAGGCAAGTGGGCTCTAGAGGGAGACTCGTGGAGGAGAAGGATTTTCTTGCTTCTCAGCTTGGGACTTGGACCAGGAACTTGGGGGACTTAGAAGAAACAAGTGGCAAGAGACATGTAGACACTTGGAAGAGCCATATGCGTGAGAGAGATATAGGGAGGTTGACAGTGGCAATCATTGTCTTGATTTGTCTTTGATTTTGCTCCTTTTGTCCCAGAATTTCCTGGCCCTTTCTACCCCTTTCCTAGGCTTCCCCTAAAGAAGGTGACTTAGACTTGTGACAAGCTTTGGGGTCTCAGTGGCTCTGCTTTGGGTCAACTCTATTTGACTGGGCATTTACCCATGAGGGGATGGGTAACTTTAGGTGTTTTATTGGGAAATTATCCTTTCTTCTCTCTCTGTGCACACTAATCCTACTGAAGTTCCTCTACACTGAGAGTGTACTTTGTGTACTGATGGTGTGACCCATTTAGAACATGCAAGTTTAGGAGCCATGGGATACCCTTTAGTTTGAATGTTAATATATACACACATATATAAATGTCTATGTAATTGTTTAAATGTAGAACTAATGCCAGCTCCTATATATAAAATCAAATATATAATTTTAAATATTATTTTATCTATTTAAATAATTTAAATAGTACAGTAAATATGATTTAAATATAGTTAAACTGTAATTTATAAATTATAATTAACTATACCAATATATTTTAATATAGAAGATCTGCTTATTATATAAAATTTAGCCATGTATAGGTTTACTTTATTTTTTAATGTTTTAAGGTTATTTGTTAACTTCTAATAAAATAATTCATACTAAATTATTTGTAAAATGCAATTATAATTAAACACCAATGTTAGGATCTTTAACATTTTTTTATTCTATTTTTTCCCTTTAATTTATATATATTTGACACCAGTTGTAATCCCCATGTATTCCCCATCACCATATCACCAGTGCACCATCACCTGAGTCCCCTGTGCTCCCCTCTGCCCTCAAACCTCCTCCTCCCCCCTCCCCACCAAGTGTCCCCAATTTGTCCTTGTCTTTTCATTGTTGTTTTTGTGTCTTTATTGTTATTATTATTATTATTATTGTTCTTATTCCTTTCCTTGATCCTTATTTGGTTCCCTTATATTCCTCCTAGGGGAGGAACCATCTGGTATTTTTCTTTTGCCTTCTGACTTATTTTGCTGAGCATAATCCCTTTCAGCTCCATCCATGTTCCTATATATAGGTTTACTTTAAAATGTAACAGCAATGCCTGTTTACTTGTGTAAGGTGAACACATTATGATATGTAGGTTTTTTAAATTAATTTCCTCTGAGATAATAGTTTTGTGTATCCTTCCACTTTCTCTCCTTGTTCATACAAACACATACATAAAGAAGGCTTTGGTTTAATTTAATTTTGTTTTTGTTATTTTTCAAACAAAACCCAAAAGAACCATAGGATATTTTTTTCCAGGAATTTGCTTTGGGGTTATTTTTTCTCTTTTTCTTGCTTAGTAATAAATCACAGATTTTCCTCCTGTTTAAATGGCTATAGATTTAAACCCAAACAGCAGAATTTTCCACTGAACAGCTATTAGTCAACTGCTCCTTTACCAAACAACTTCCCCAGGCTTCACCATTTTGAGTGATGTTGCAGTAAACAGATTGGACTTTGTGTTTCCACATTCACTTTTGTGGGTTACGGTTCCCAAAGTGTGGCTGCCTGTCAAAAATCACATGCCTTTTGAATTTTAACAGCCACTGCCAGATTACTTTCCAGAAAGTTTGCAGCAAACCACATTCCCTCCTGCAAAGTACCTACCTGATGGCTCAGGAATTGCTCTGCAGATGAGCTTTTGTTTGCTAGCTTGGGTGACTCCAGATATCAAGGGTGTTGGGGAGAGGTGGGAGGGGGAAGCCTTGCTTGAAATGTAAGCCAGTGAAAACCAATTATACTCATGGAAATGCAGACAGGGTTTCAATTGCTCACTTCTTTTCATGAAGGCAACACTTAAAGAAATGAGTACCCTGACAATTACTCTGAAGGTTTCTGGGACTTGAAAAACACGTTTCCATGAACTATTGTTCCTCTAGCTACCTCTCCCCCATCTGCTTTCTGTGGGGATTGCTTTTCCTCTCCATTTCCTCCCTCTTTAAACACTCTTTCTAACAACTCTTATGGGTACCTTGTCCAGTCCCGAAAGCTCTCTTTATTGGTGACAAAACCTCCAGCTTTTTGTCAATCTTCACCTGCCACTTTTGGCACCCACCCACCCCCTGCACTTAGGGGCTATGCACAATGAAATTGTTAAAATGACCTGGAACCAAATCCCACTTCTTCCTCGTGTCAACTCTGAGACTCAGAAAGCTCGGAAACTTTTCTGAGCCTGCAGAGTGGGAATATTATGATACCTGTTTAATAGATGATGTTTAAGTGAGAATGTGCACATAAAGTGCTTAAAATCTGCTACGCGTACAGTATGTTTCAGCTACTTTTATTACAGGGCACTGAAAAATCTGGTCTTTTAAAATAATTTCAGGCTCTCTTTATGCCCCTAAGATTTCTTATCATCACCTTCAAACTCATTGTTCAAATACAAGTCCTCAGTCATCTTCAATCTAGTTCTTACTTTCAGAGAACTCAAGTATCAGCTTTAAACTGAACTTGATACAGAAGAAAGAATCTGAGCTCCACACTTAAAGGATCTGGTTTCAAATCCCCACAATCCTGCTATGCCACACACCCACACTGTGGTATAACAGTGTAATCCTCATACAGAGGGAGGTTTCAAGAAAGGGTGGAGCTGAGCAGTGAGAAGTTAGAAAAGACTGGAAAAAGGATTTAGAAATAAGAAGATTTGGAGGAGGCACATGGAGTAGGGAGATGTGAAGAAGCTGTGATTACATCTCAGCCTTGGACTGGTAACAGGGTTTGGGGGGACATGGAAGGAGACACTTAAAAGAGACAAAGACGTTGAGTGAGAGACCCACGGGGAGGCTGACAATAGCAGCCTTTGTCTTGACTTGGATTTTGATTTTGCTCTTTTCCTTCCAGACTTGTCTGGCCTCTTCTGACCCTTTTCTTATGTTTCCCACCAGAATGTTCCTTAGACTTGTGGAAAGCTTCTGCAACTCAGTGGTCCTGCTTTGGGCCAACCCTGTTTGATTGGACATTTACCCAAAAAGCAATGGATAACTTTGAGTGTTTGATGGAGAAACTATTTTAATTATATTCTTTCTCTTCTATTACACACTAATTGTATTAAAGTTCTTTTCTGTTGAAGGTCTCATGCACTAAGAGTATGCTTTGTATTTATGCAGCAGATAACAGAACCCATTTAAAATGTGCAGTTTGGGGGGTCCACGGGGGTCCCTCCATCTGCCTGCTAATAGATTTGGTACCCAACACGGAAGGGATATAAGCCCATCTGTGGTTAATCAGTTCTATGGGGAAAGTTAGTTTCCCTGTACCGGCAGCACAAATGTGGTTTTTGTCTTTCTAGTTTGTTTGTGTTTTAGCTATGTGTACATTTGTTCCTAACTCTTATGTTATAGAGAAGGGAGATAAAATAGTTTCCACACGAAACACCCAAAGTTACCCATCCCCTTATGAGTAAATGCCCAGTGACACAGGGTTGGACCAAGTAGGACCACTGAGTCCCAAAAGTTTGCCACAAATCTAAGGTACCTTCTAGTGGGGCAAAAGGGGCCAGACAAGTCTGAAAAAGCAAAATCAAAATACAAGTCAAGAAAAAGGCTGCCATGGCCAGCTTCCCATGGATCTCTCACCCAAGTCTCTGTGACTTTCAAGTGTCTCCTTCCATGTCTCCCGAGTCCCAAATCTCTATAAGTCCAAGGCAGAGAAGCAAGTACAGCTTCTTCACATGTCTCTCTGCTCCATGTGCTCCAAGTCTTCTTGCTCTCCATCCTTCCTCCTTCCAGTCTTCTCTTGCTTCCCTTCCTCTCTGCTCAGTTTCATCCTTCCTTGGGTGGGACAGGGAACCCGGAATCTCCCTTTTTCCTATTACACTTATATTAGAAAAACTGGCTTTGACCTTGTGGAAACTTTGTATATATGTGTGCAATTAGTTTCTGGCCATTAGTTCAGAGGCTTGATTTTGTAGAAATTGTTGTGTGGTTGTAAAAGATTGTGTTAAGTTTTACTCAAAAGATTGTGTTAAGTTGAAACCACATAGATTGTGTTAAGTTGAAACCACATAGATTGTGTTAAGTTGAAACCACTCCAAATATGGAGTCTGTTCTTCCTTCTGGGGGCTGTGTTTCTAAAATGGCATTTGAGGTCATATGGCAGGCTTCTCTGGAACTCAGAAATCTATCTATCTATCTATCTATCTATCTATCTATCTATCTATCTATCTATCTATCTATCTATCTTACAATGTTTTCTTTCTTTTCTAAGACATGGCCCTAAGAAGCAATCCTAAAGGCAGTGATGGGTTTTGCCTCATTCTATCCTTAACATTACCTACCTACCCCCAGCTTCACCTGCTGATTGATGTCAATCAAACCTACCCCTCAGGCTGTGGTGTAGCTTAAGATACATTTAGAAAGGGAGTAGAAATTGGAACAATATTTTAGAAAAGTTTGGTATTATAAAGTTGAAGGTAATTAAATTCTATGAGCAACTCAGTAGACTTCTGAGTCTGTGTTGTAAGAAAATTCACACATACATATACCATAGCACATGTGCTAGAAGATTCATAGTGAAATTGTTCATAATTGTCCCATTTTGGAAGCAACTCAAATATCACATCTACAGTAGAAAAATCATGGTGTAGTCACAGAATATTATACAGCAATGAAAATGATGAAACACAGCCACACACAGATAAATTGTGAAAACATAACATTGAATGAAAAAGCAAATTACAAAAGAATAAATTACATATTGATTACATTCAAATCTGAGGAAAGCAAAACTATGGTCTGGGGATATACTTACAGATGTAACACTGCAAGAAAAAACAAATCAATTAATGTTACAAAAAGTAAGAGAATAGTTACATATTGGCTGGTATGAGTGGGCTGTGCTAGGCCAGTATCATAGAGGGGCTTCTGGGAGCTAGCAGTGTTTTAGCTTTTCATGTAGATAGTCAGTATATGAGCTTTTATAATAATTCATTTAATTGTGAGTATATATATTTCTCAATTTTAAAAAAGATCAACATCCAGAAGGAATGTGTAGCTAGTGGTTGTTACCTAATAAGAGTAATTCCCTCAAAATGTCAGCTCTAACATTTTCAATGAATCCTCCAAAATATATCTCAATGGCAAGGAAACGTAATTCTTAATTCTGCTCAAATGGACTCTTACTTCTTTGTGTGGGAGGTTTTCTTAAAGTGCATCAACAAACACTCAACCTTCCTGCCAGGTTCAAAATGAGATTCATAGTTTTCCCCTATGAAGTTAGCTGCCAGCTAACTTCTCTGTGTCATCCCTTTTAACTCAGTTCCTGTCATATTTGACATCTTTGCCCACTGTCCTCTATCAGTTCCCCTCAGTTCTCTTCTTCTACTGGAGAGTCCCCAAGGTAGAAACTCCCCTCAAAAATTCATTTTCCCAGCCTCCCTGGAGGCCTAAGGGTTAAATCTCAGCATTATCACCACTGTGGCACGAGTTCAATCCCCAGCCAGGGAGATAACCTACATATGGCACAGCAGACCTCTCCTGTCTCACCCGCTGCTCTCCTCAGCAGTGTATTTCAGTAGATCTGCCTATTCTCCCACTCTGTCTCTGGTGAATCCTTTCACCCCGTATATACCTCTGGCCTAACCCCCAGTTCTTCTACCTACACACATGTCTAAAAAACAACTTCATCTTCCTTCCATTCCTATCACCCTCAACTGACCCCAGCCTCTCATCTGGGGCTCCCAATATCTCTTTCTCTCAGTCTCCCTTCCAGAACAGTATTTTACCAGGCCATGCTCCTCTGGGATAATTCGGTAAGCTCCTAGTACCAACTTCTTCAAGACAAAAATTCAGTTTTTCTTTTTAGACTTAATTTTGTGGACTTGGATTAACATCCAAACCTTTAAAGTTTGTTTTTCGGTGTGTCAGCAATTCCTCCCCATTTGGTGGTGTCTTATTAGATGTGCTTTTTCATATCTTCACTGATCTCACCAATTACTTGTTTGATGACCCAGAATGAAAGACTGAGCCATGAAGTGGCCTGTATCTGCCCATTCCTCAGAAACTGAGAGAGGGGAGAAGGGAAGAGGGTCATGTCCTTCCAAGGTAGAGGGCATGTAGATATTATTCATAGGAGAGGAGGTGGTTTTTGAAAATTACTTGACTCATGTATTTTTTTCAAAATCTCAGGTCTTTAGTGGAAAGGAGCAGGGCAGCAGTCATGCATTGAAGAAAGTCGTTGGCACTTGCTCCTTACCCCACTATTCTTAAAAGACCCACCCATCCCAAACCTACCGAGGTGTTCACTTTGAGCTCCATCAGAACAAGAACACTTCGGATGATCTCTGGGTTCAGGCACTTACTTGTTTTGAAGCCCGAAGATTGGATGACAGAGACTTTAACTCCCCATTTGGAAAGGTCTTGTCTCATGATTGATGAAAACATGGTCAGAGCCGCCTTGGATGAGCTATACGCTGCCAGATATGGCATGGGGGCACCTCCTATGGAAATAATGGCAGGGGGGATAACAGGGATGACATTTTCATTTGTTGATTCAGTAAATATTTAAACAGCAAGGGTAGGAACTGGCAATCAGGAGTTACTGAGGCAGATGAAGGGACCACTATACCCAGGTGAAGACATTTGTTTACAAGCATTGTCTGGCTTCCTTCCCTTCTGCCTTCCTAGCTCCTCCATCACAGCTGGTCCAGTGGCAAACCAAGTGTAACCAAGTATAAACTGCAGTCTCTCCCAGCTTCTAATCTATTACAATAAGTGTGATTTTAGTGTGATAAAGAGCATTGGTCCTAGGCTCTGACCAGCCAATTCAGTTGTCCTACATTCTGAGTTTCCAGATGGACTTATCTTTTATTGGGAGTGTGGGAGGCATTGTTCAATCTGTTTCAGTACCTGTAGTTGAACAAATTGACATTAATACTTGTTGCAACACAGAGTAACAAATACACACCAGGGGGAACTGTGGGGCATCTCCTTAAAAAGTTATGACAAAAGGCATTAGGAGGGCTAGGTAGGGCTGAGAGCAAATGTCCCTTGTCCTAACTAAATCACATTTATATTTGAAGGTAGGTGAGAATGAACCAGGTCTGTCCATGAATCAACTGTGAGAGATAAATTATAGAAGCCAGAAAAGGGGGAAGTGACTTTATTTTAAATAAGGTTCTCTGCTTAGGTAATTAAGGTATGGGTTGCAAGATGAGATTATTCTGTTTCAGGATGGGCCCTAAGTCCAAGGATGGTTATCTTTATAAGAGGGAAAACTTTCCCATACCCTGACCTCCAGGGAAAGGAGTTTAAAATTGAATCCAATACAATGACCTATAGTTCATGATTTCATCAATCCTGTCAAGGTAATGAAGTCTCCATAAAAGCCACAAAGGATTGGGTTCAGGTTGGTAGACATGTAAAGAGATGAGGAGACTGACTTACCTGAAGAGGGCATGGAAATTCCAGATACCCAGGATCTTACCTAGACATCTCTTCCATCTGCCTATTCTTGAGTAATATCCATTTATGATAAGCCAGTAATCAAAAAATTAAATATTTCTCTGAGTACTGTAAGCCACTCTAGCCAAGTAATTAAATCCAGAGATGGGAGTCTGTGGACCTTTGAGTTTTATCATGAGTCAGAAGCACAGGTAACAAGGTAGGCTTGCGATTAGCCTCTAAATTAGAAGGAGGGGACAGTCTAGTGGGTCTGAACCCTTAAGCTGTGGAATTTGATGCTATTTCCAAGTAGAGAGCCTCCGAATTGGGTTGAGTTGTAGGTGTCGAGCACTATGGGTTGGTTTGAAGAACGCCCATCGTTACACATACAGACATCAGGAAATTGGTCTCAGGACATGCATTTAGTGGCAGACCAGTCAAAGCCAGTCAAACATAATATCCAATTTCCTGAACAGGGAGACTGACTGGGCGTAGTCCTCATATGGATGTGGGAAAGGAGATGATTTTATCATTTATCCCTGGCTAAACAGGTGTGATACTGGTAGAATCCAGAAACTAATTCCCATGGATCATTTTGCTACCACTTAATAGATGGTAAGTAAAGAGGGGAAAAAAAGAGGAAAGCAGAGAGTTTGAGGAATGGAGTGGGGAGGGAAACGGGGAGTGGAAGTTGGGGGTAGTTACTAAGATCTTATCTTAAAACTTGGTTCCAGGAAGTGAAAGAGTTACTCTTTTTCCCTTTTTTATTTAAGTTCCTTTGAAGTTTGGCCCCATCACTTATCAGGAAGACTAGAAACAGTGAGACTGGATGCAAAAAATTTGTACAACAGCCAGGGAGGTGGGGTAGGGAATAGGAGTGTTAGGCATGCTTATTTTAAAGCTTAAACTTTCCCTCTAATGGAAATATGTAATAAAAGAATACAAAGTTCTGACTTGGATAGCTTTAAAGGTCAAGCTGCAGACCGGGATATTGGAATAGGCTTCCTATGCTTTGTGAAATCTTCTCTTCCCATTCATTCATCAATTTTTACTTAGTTGCACACTTGCATTTCTTCATTTTTTAATTGAGTATGTACTGCATGCCAGACTGTGGGCCTACATATAGCACAGTATATGCAAAAAAGTGAAAAGTAAAGTAAAATCTTATGAATGAATGAGTTACTCAAAGTTGAGAACAAAGAAAAGGAAAAAATTTCCTTGTAATGTATGGAGGAAAAAGCGATGATCAAGCATTTCAGTAAATATTTGTTGAATGAGTGAGCCAAGGAGCATATGAGACTTTTACAGAAGTACCAGGCTGTATTAGGTTAAGTTCCCACACAGGTCAAAAATTTTAAAGTGAAGTTCAGAGCAACATTAAGAGTGAAATAGAGCAAATGAATTTTCTTAGGGTGTGCTTGCTTCAGCAAGGTAGCAAGGAATTGAAATACCTCAGGGTTCGCACACAAATTAAAATATAACACTCCTTGCTCTTAACCATTCTAGACCTTTCTCTCCTGCCTACTCCTGCTCCCTCCCTCTTTTCCTTACTTCTTTTCTTTCCTTGATTTCCCTCCCTCCCCTCCTTTATTCTATCCCCTTCCTTACCCTCCCATCTTTCCTCCTCAGATTAGCCAATAATTCTAGAGACTTTCACTTATATAGCAATTCAGCTCAAGGGGGCTACTGGGTTAAAGCTAGGAAAAAGTCTATGATTAACAATAATTTTCTAGGACATAAAAACTCCCCCCTTCAAATTCTTAAGGATCTTTGTTTACATGCTTTTTTTTTTCTAATTTTTTTTTCAAAAAAACCGTTGCTTTTACTTATTTTTCCCTTTAATTTATATATATTTGCATCAATTGTAATCCCCATGTATTCCCATATCACCAGTGGTTGTGCCCTTTATTTAAAACAAAATTTTATTTAGAGCCAACTGATAAAACAGTGAGTAGTGGTATTCCTCTACTTGAAGGCAAGGTCCTGGGATCCATGGCCCGTTGGTTTCCCCTTCCCTCTCATCCATGCAATGGCCCAAAAGACAAGCAGTCATATCCCGAAGATGAGTAAGTCTTTGAAAGCCAAGTGCGAAAATGTCAGTCCTTGAAGAAAGGACTGGGCATGACACACATGGGTATTTTTTGCAGAAAAGAAGATTGTAAAGCTTTGACTGAGGTGGTGTGCTATTTATTCTTTGAAATAGAAAGAGATGAGTTATCGAATGTCACACCCTGACCTAGTTACCTTGAGACTGCAAAAGGATGAGGATGATCTAGCAGAAAACACAGCCAAGGGAGGTGGATGATATGGGGCTCTGACAGAGCTAACAGAGGCAAGATGTTTTCCTATTTACTTACAGGGAGTGACAGAGTATGTTGAATTGTGGCAGAGGGGTGTTGGAAGCAGGCTCCCTATAGTGATGATACTGATGATATGCAGGATATCCTGCCCAAATCTGTGTCTTGACTATCACATTGCGAAAATATAGAAGAATCCTAAATCCCCGCTACTGAATAGATGAATAAGAAGGTGCGTGAGAGTTTTGTGCAGATTGGAAAGGGGGAGAAAAAGGGTTTATTGTATTAAGATCAACAGTAAACACTAAATTGACTAATCTTGATCCTACCCTGCATGAGCATGTCCTGCTTTCTTGCTGAGCATAAAAAGAATGTGGCGAGCTACATCTTGCATGCCAAGCACTGTGTGACCCTGTAGAGAAGGGCGAACTCACCTGCCATGCTGCTGACGTTCACCAGCCTCCCCTTGGATTTCCTAAGAAGAGGCAGAAATGCCTTGGTGATTTCCACTGCCCCAAAGAAGTTCACAGCCATGCTTTGTTTGTACCCATTCATGGGAATGAGCTCCCCGTCAGCTGGTAAGACAAAGACCCCAGCGTTGTTGATCACAGCCCACAGTCCTGAGGACAGAAAGGACATCAGGAGGACTTTTAGCAGCACATCACACCTGGAGTCAGACAGCCCCATAGAGTTTTAGTTTCCAGGCAGATGACTAAAATTCTTTAAACTCACTCTCCTGGAATATCTAAAACCACTACCTTAGGAGGTAGTGTGGAGAGTTCATTCGTGAAATATTAAGCTATATTCTGGGGAAGTGTTCTCTTTGGCTGCTAAGCCCTTTCCTACATCCAGATGGCTAGATATATGCTATGTTTGGGGAAGGAAGACCAAAAAATTCAATAGTAATAAGAATCTCCCACCAATGGCGCCAGTAGGACAATGCAGGATGATAAAATTCTATCTTCCCTGCTCTCTAGATTAGAAAGGGTCTTGGGAAGCAGGAAAATGAGAAAGGACGGTCCAAGAACCATTGACCCCTTGTTTGCATCCAAATCGCCAGGAGGGCTTGTTCAAACACAGATCACTGGGCTCCAAATGCCAGAACATCTGATTCCGTGTGTCTGGAGTAGACCTGTGAATCTGCATTTCTAATAAGTTCCCAGGTGATGCTGAAGCTGCAGATCTGAGCCATACAGCACAGACACTGCCCACAGGTCCTGCTTTTCAACCTTGACTGAATATTAGCATCACCTGGGTGGTGGTGGTGGGGTGATTTAAAACCCCAATGGCCATACCACATTCCAGCCTATTAAATCAGAACTTGGTAGGCACAAGATATTAAGTCTTAGCACTATGAAACTACTGGCAGCTACTGCAGCATGAGTTCAATTCCCGGTCAGGGAGCTGACTCACATGGCACAGCAGACCTTTCCTGTCTTTCCTCACCCACTGCTCCCCTCAGCAGTGTATTTCGGTCACTCTGCCTGTCCCACTCCCCACTCTGTCTCTGGTGAATCCTCTCATCCCCTACACCTCTGGCCTACAACCCAGCTCTTGTATGCATAAATAAATCTTTAAAAAGATAAATAAATAAATAAGTCAGAACCCAGGATGGGAAAGATATGGGAGAGGGGACCTTGGCACTTGCAGTTTTTCAAATTTCCTAAATGGTGCCAATGTACACACCAAGCTTGGGTACCACCACCCTAAATGGTAGGAAAGAGGTAATACAGATGTTTTGAAGGAAGGGGGTGGAGCAGTGGGGAATGACTGGGAAAGAAAGGACCCAGGGTGTATTTCCCTAGACAGACCTGAAGCAGATGTTTGGATTAGCCCCACACCTCTAGCACTTTAGAACAGAGGTTCTCAAGTCACAGTACACAACTTGTTAGTTGAGAATTTGTTAGAAATGCAACTCTGCAATCCTACCCGAGGGCTGCTGGATCAGAAATTGTTGTTGAAACTCAGTAACTCATATATAACTTGTCCTCCAGAGACCCAAAGGCACACTGTGGCATGAGGACCTCTGGAGGGTATGTTATGTGAATGTTTGTTGATTCAGGAGCAGTTTGTACAGACTCACAGCTAGAAGGTGGAAACAGGTCGACACATCAGCCCTAACAAAGCCTCTGTGGGCTTTCAGGAGATAGACAGCAGTCAACCCACCCAAGGACCAGACAGTGCTGGACAACCTGGTGGGCCAACATGAAGCACGATGGTCAAAGACCAAATGTCCCATCCCCAGAAATTTAGATGCTATCAGTGAATGCCAATCCTGGCAGAAAGAAGGCTCAAAACAGAAATTGAGTTGAGTTCTAGAAAATAAAGCCACATTTCTGCACACTTGAGTTGGTTCTCTGATATTTACACACAACAGTGATTGAAAACATTGAGATGATGTGTGGCTCCTTATAGGAGCTAGATAGCTGTTATGAGAAGGATGGTGGGTATGGAAAGGATGTCTTCTTTATAGCAACAGATAGTTTCCATTCACTTGGCCTGAGCTCACCTGTGACCTGTCAATGTACTGGCCCATCATAATGGACTTAGCTAAAAAGGCATTAGGTAATACTTAGGTAATTGGTAGTTGTTGATATTAATTCATAATTAATAATATACTCATTCTAAATAATATACTTTACAGAAACACTGCACAATTGCTGGCCCTCTTCCAGGAACTGAGTTTTCTGGTTTACTGGTAACTGTGAACTAACTCCCCTATTTCACTCTTCCACTTCATATTAAAGATACTAGGTTGAGAGAGCCTTTGAGGAGCACAGGAAGACATTATGTTGGTAATCCTTCCCAGGAAGTCTTCTTCCTTCCAGAATGTTGGCCCCAAATCAGAAGGGGTAATACGATACTGGGACACATGAGTGGTCTATCAAGCACACCCCTGTGTCATGGAAGATTAGCATGGTCTCTCCATATCTAGAACCCATTCCTTTATCAAGGGTTGATAGACTCTTCTGTACCTCACTCAAGGGGTCTGTACTGAGGTCTCCCCTGGTAATACACCATGAAGTCACACTCACAGGAGGCACAAGCTCAGTCCTGTCAGATGGAAAACTGCCCCTGGAAATGCTGGCCCATTACTCAACTTGCTAAAATGAATTCCAGATAACCCACAATTTATTTCTCCATCCTCCTCTCACCTATAAGTATTGATTGAGTACTTACTACATACCCAAGCATTGCACATAATGTTGAATGAATGAAAATAAGAGCCTTTGTTGAATGTTTGCTGAATGCCCAGGACTCATTCTAAGTGCTCTTTATATAATCCTACTCCTCTAACTATCAAATGAAGTAGAAAACATTTCTTTCTTGGTATTGAGATCTCTGTTGTAAAAAAAAGGATAAGCAGGAAGTGCCTGAGACATCCAGAGATGGATGGAGGTTTACAAGGGACCAGCAGAAAGAATGATCAGAGAGGCAAGGGACCCCAATAAAGGGGATACATGGTTAATACATGTAAATACTGCAAAGAGGGCAAGAGCATGGCTTTGGGATAGCAACAATGGGTGGTCAGACAAGTCAGGGAGCCCTGGTGAGAACCAACATCAGATTGATGGAGGGCAGCTGGCTTCCAAATCCAAGGCACTGGGTCACAAAGGAAGGGGAAGAGAAGGGCAGAAGGAGGTCAGTGATGCAGAGGCTATTTTTAAGTCTACCAGTGAAAGGGGAAAAAGGAGGAAGTGAGAGCATGACCCAGGCCTGATTCTTGCTACTGTAGCCCTGCATGTAGTAGGTGCTCAGCTCAGTCCTCTTTTGGGGAGCTGCAAGAGGGGTGTAAGGGGCAGACAACTACTGGTTGGAACCAGAGGATGGTGGTGAGGAGGGAATTGGTGAGGAGGGTGAAGAGCAATTCAGGGCTTTGGCGGTTACCACAGGCAGTACCTCTGTTCTGCACCTCTTCCACCACTTTGCCATAAGCATCTTTTATCTGCTCTGGAACGGTGATGTCCAGCTGGAGCACAGTGAGACGCTTGGAGCAGGTTCTCTGCAATTCTTCTGCACCTGAGCCCTGTGCATTCAGGACTCCAGCAAATACAGTGAAGCCCAGCTGGTCCAGATGCTTGCACAAGGCGTGGCCAATCCCGGAATCACTACCTGCAATACAAAAGGAGCTTAAGCAAAAGTGAAGGGAGAAATGATTTTATGAAGAAAACAATGCTTGCTATTTATTGGTGATTGTCCATGTTCTTGAAGAGAATGAACCTTGACATTTCTTTATTTGCTAACTGAGACACAGGCAGACAAGCCAAAACAGAGAGATCTCTCTCTCTAAAAAAAAAAAAAAGACAAAGGTGAAGTAGAATTTGTGGTGTGGGCATAACTGGAAGGCTGATACTCTGATAGCCAAGGAACACAGGAAGGAAAACTGATACGCCAAGGGGGAACTGTTTTCATTCCTTTCTGCTAAATAGTGTAACCAACCTCCATAACATATTTAAACTCATTTAGTCTTGCTCTTTGGAGATGTTTGGGTCCTGCTTCAAACTGGACACAGGCAAACACAGAGGCTACTAAGAGGTGCCAGGTCCTTCAGGATCATGAGAGATGAAGGTGGTGCCTACCTTCCTCATCTCCTAGTTCTTTCCCCAAGCTGTTGAACAGATATCAACCTTAGCAACAAACTTGCCACCAAAACCAGACAGAAAGCCAGAAGTTGGTTGCTTTGTAAAAGCTGAGCACAGCTTCTCCAAAGAGGACATACACATGGCCAACAGGCACATGAGAAAATGCTCAACATCCCTCATAATCAGGGAAATGCAAATAAAAACCACAATGAGGTACCACCTTACACTGGTAAGAATGGCACATATAAAAAAAAAACCAACAACAAATGCTGGTGAGGATGTGGAGAAAAAGGTACACTGCTGGTGGGAATGCAAGTTAATCCAACCACTATGGAAGGTCGTATGGAGGTTCCTCAGTCTACTAGAGATGGAACTACCTTATGATCTGGCTATCTCACTCCTAGGCATCTACTAAAAGGACACAAAAACACCGATCCAAAAGAGCACCTGTACCCCTATGTTTATTGCAGCACTCTTTACAATTGGTAAGACCTGGAAACAACCCAAATGCCCAAAAGTAGAGGACTGGATTAAGATGTGGTACATATACACAATGGAATACTATTCAGTAATCAAAAATGATAAACTAGGGCCATTTATAGAAACAAGGATGGAGCTAGAGTGAGTTATACTCAGTGAAACAAGTCAGAAGGCAAGAGAAAAATATCGGATGGCTTCACTTTTGGGAGGAATGTGAAAGAGCAACAACTACAAAAAAAGAGTAAGCTCAAGGAAATGGGCAATTACAACCAAAACAAACAAACAACAAAAACTCAACAAGACCAAAAGGTCAAAGATAAACTAAAGGGACTATGGGAAAGGGGGGAGAGAAGGGAGGGCAAAGATGGGGATAAGGGTAGAAGGAGCACAAGGGTCTGAGGTGATGGCACACAGGTGAAATGGTGGTGAGAACTCCCGGGGGAATACAAATGATGTCAAATATAATTAAATAAATCTAATTTTTTTAAAAAAGCTGAGCACAATATAATACATAAAATACATATCAGGTCTTCCAGAATCTGAGATGGGAGTTTATCCAACCCATTGTGGAGGGGATCATGGACCCTGAGAAATGGCTATGCAAAACATGACATTCTGAAGATGAAGACATCACAGACAGAAGTACACCCTCTAGGCCACACTGGAATAAACAGGTTACAGCTCTCTACACCTCCAAACATGAGAGGTCATCTCCCTTTGGCTGCATCGTGGCTATTTCCTAAACACATTGGCAGATCACACTTGCTGACAGTCTTGGGAGCTGTCATCAGTTGTCCTCTCTTCCCACCCGCCCCCCCAAGAATTGGGAAATCCCAAAGTCAGAGAATATGCTGAGAACACACAAATAAAAACGTGAGTGAATAGAGAAGTCCAGCTTCCAAACTAACAAGACCTGCCTGGTATCTGACTACAAGTGGTACTGTTCCCCCAAGAGAAGATGACCAAAAGAAGTGAGAAGACAGGAAAATGCACATTTGCCTATGAATTTGAATGCACAATCATTTAAAATGCGCATATCTTTTGACCCTAAAAGTGTAGGTATCCATCCCAGAGAAAAGCTCATATCTTCACAGACACATAAATTATGTCCTTTACAGCACCATATACAAAAGAAGAAATGAACCTAAACATCCATGACAGGAGTATGGTTACATAAATGATGGTACCTTTAGCGTATGACACTGCAACTCTAAAAGATGGGATACAAATTGAAATACCACCTTACACCAGTGAGAATTAAAAACACATATTACAAACAGGAAACAAGAAATGTTAGCAAGGATATGGAGAAAAGGGAACTCTCCCACATTGCTGGTGAGAGTGCACGCTGGTCCAACCACTATGGAAAGCTGTGTGGAGGTTCCTCAAACTTCTAAAAATGGAGCTTTCATGTGACCCAGCAGTTGCACCGCTAGAAATCTACCCAAAGGACACAAAAACACTAATTCAAAAAGACACCTACCCCCCCATGTTTATTGCAGCACTATTTACAATAAGTAAGACATGGAAACAACCCAAATCCCCAAAAATAGAGGACTAGATCAAGAAGATGTGGTGTATATACACAATGAAATACTATTCAGCAATCAAAAAGATAAACTCATGTCATTCACAGCAGCATGGATGGAGCTGGAAGGGATTATGCTCAGTGAAATAAATCAGAAGGAAAAAGAAAAATATCAGAAGGTTTCACTTATAGGAGGAATATAAAGACTTCCTGGTAGACATGGACACTCAACAAGGCAAACCCAACTTCTAGGTCTACAGTTGTGAGGTCAGAACCTTACATCAGTGATGAGGCAAGTTCACCAGATAGTGTGCAGATTCTCCCCAGAAACCCCCAAATGTCACTGTCTTAAAAGATAAAGTCCAAATGTCTGCAATCTAGGTTATCATTCCCATTGCACAGGTGAGGAAACTGAAAGTGAGTCCCAATGATAGTAGGAATGGACCCAGATGCTACCAGATTCAGATCCTAAATCCAAGTCCATGACTCTTCATCACCCTAAACCAGCCACCTTCTCCTTTATCTACCCAAGCAGAGAAAAGGAGCACGGGGAAGCCAAGCCTCAATGATTCTCTTGTGGAGAATAACTAACTTAGAACCAGACTGGAATGGGGAGTGGACTGGGAACCTGCATAAACACGCTCTGAGCTCAATTGTTCATGTGGGGCCTCCCATCCCTGAGGCACCTTACCCTCTGCTTGTTCAGTGATTGGCATGGTCAGATATATTGGGGTCATGTCTTCTAAAGCTCCCAGCTCCCCTCACAGGTGTGTGTCATACCAGATGGCACCATATCTCCTCAGAAGAGAGAATCATTCTGTGGTGCAGATGAAACCTATGTCCTGGGCTCTATGGGGCACATATAGGGCATCTCCCAGGAAAGCAAGAAAGGCTCATTCACCCTCCTCGACCTGCTAACCACAAACTGCTAACCACCTCTGAACCTAAAGTCCCCAGATGCAGGTGGGAACATGACCTCAGCACTCTTGCCAGCCCTCCTCTGGCCTTCCACTGCACATTTTGAGGTGGTCAGTGCTTATGTGTGTGTCCCACCCATAATGCTTCCTCACAAGGGTCCTTAAGATTTTAATCATCCTGTGTAACCCTACTCTTGCCGATGGATTTTTAGAACAAGGTCAGCCAGCTTTTCCCTCCTGGAAGCAATGGTCATAGGTGTTTGACCGGGAAAGAAATTAAACTCAGAGTTAGTGGGGTGGGGTGGGGATATAGGTGGTAGAAAGATGAGGGGGAGTGGTTGGCTGCCTTCTATCAAGTGGGTAGAGAAAAAGGGTGAGAACTTCTGAAGAGTTAAGAGCCAAAGCAGCAGAGATTCCCTGGTGGTTCAAGGGGTTAAGTCTCAGCATTATGAAGCTATCAGCAGTCACTGCAGCACAAGTTCGATACCCGGCCAGGGAGCTGACCCATATGGCACAGTAGACCTCTCCTGTCTCACCCACTGCTCCCCTCAGCAATGTATTTCAGTCAGTCCTCCTTCCTTTTCTATTTCCTACTCTGTCTCTGGTAAATCCTCTCACCACCCCCCACCTCTGTCTTGTACCCCAGTTCTTGGATGCATAAATAAATAAATATTAAAAAAAAAAAAGCCAAAGCAGCAAATAGGAAACAAGTCTCAAGATCAGACAGCATCATAGAAGCAGAGCAGAGGTCTTCTTGCCTTCTGGAAAAACCAACAGTTACTTACCTCCTTTGCATGGAAACCTGAAGATACTCTACATCCACAGAATAACCCCCCTTGCTTCTCAAGTTAGTTTGAATGCCTTGCCTAAAATCCATATTTTCCCCCTTATTATGGACACTAAAACTATTTATGGCTGCTTTGGAAAACAGGCTGGTGGTTTCTCTGGGTCACCAAAGGACCCAGAAACACTGCTGCTGGGCATCCACCTGAGAAAAATGGAAACATATGTCCACACAAAACCTGTGCACAAATGTTCACAGTAGCATTATTCACAAAAGTCCTAAGGACATTTGGAAACAAACTCAATGTCTACCTGTTGATGAATGTACAAGCAAAATGTGGTGTGTGCACAATGAACCATAGAGTCAGCCATAGAAAGGAATCAAGTTCCGTCCTTGTGATCGCCAGGATAAATCTCAAAAACTGTCTGCTACTACATGAAAGAGGCCCATGTTGCAGGTAGAGCCAGGAGGACACCCTCTGATCCCCACCGAATTTCTGAGAATGGTCCTGCAGACATTGTCAAAGTTTGTGCCAGAAATCCAGGCTCTGACATTCTTCAGAAAGTTGGCAGGACAAGCCTGGCACAAAGTAGACACTAGATACAAAGGCGCAATGACAGATTGAACTTTACAGAGTCCTGAGATCCTGGAAAACAGCCAAGATTACAAAAGCCCCTCTTTGTACTGCAAAGAAGACCCTGTCCTAACCACTTCCTGAAGCACCCTGGTTACCTGGGACAGGGCCAGCCCTTTCAAATGACCAATCTTTGTTAAATAAATGGTTAAGTGAATTGTTTGTGCCCATGAGTCACTGGAACAAGTGCTGGTTAACCAGTCTGTGGGGTAGATTATCTCGTGTCCCATGTCCTAGCCACCATCAGCAAACACCCCTCCAGATTATTTAGACTGGGTTGAGCTATGGTTAGAGTAAACGTCTCTCTTCTGTTATCATCAGTGTTTATCCCACTTCATAAGGTCAAAGTATCCTGAAGGTCATTCCTCACCCAAGAGAGAGCAGAGCAGGGTTAGCTGGCCCCGCCTCTCCTACCTGTGTGACCCTTACCTCTCTCTGTGACTTAACCTCTCTACCTCAGCTTTTTATCTACAAAATGGATCCAGTAATATTAGTTGACGCCAGTTAACATTTCTGACATGCCAAATAATGCCTGGTTCAAGTAACTACTACATGGGTCTCTTTTTTTTTTTTTTTTTAAGGAAAACTATCATCCTTCCCCCTGGCGAGGGAGGCTTTACATGCCCAATATTGATAGATGGGAACGATCTCACTTGGCAGTCAGCTAAACATCTTGGTTAAGATACAGACTGCTGAAATCTGCTTTTTCCACATATGAGCCTTGGGAAATGGTACATAGGGTCATGTGGGGCCTCCATCTTCCCCCATCTCCCCCACTCAGAAAGCTATCCTTGTAGGTCCACAAGATGGAGGATATTTCTCACAGCTGGTGTGGCAATCTTGTGGCTCCAACCCAGACATTTCTGATTGGCAGGGGTAGAGCAGGCTCTGCTAGCCTGGAAGCTTAAGGCTAGGATTCTGTGCCAAGGTCAGAGGGCCTGGGGAAACATGTGCCTGGGGAATTCGTTATTCCCCTTGTCAAGACAAGACAGGGCTGGGACCTTCATGCAAAGGCAGATGTTTTCCAAGTTACCCAACAGTGGCCTCTGAAAGTAACCATACTTAGTATGCTCACGGAATTCAACCAGCACTACACACGTTAATTCAGTCTTCCCAGGCACCCAGGGAGGTAGTTACTTGATTACCAATTTATGGAAAAGGAAACCACACACAGGAAGTTTATGTCAATCAGACAGGACTTGGTATATAAATGTCAAGGACAGAAAATATTCACATCTTCAGGTCACAGGACTTAGAACATAACAGGTGGTCAATTAAATACACATGTTGCCCAAATGTGTATTTAAGAGGGCACTGGAAAGTGAATGCTTGGGGGTGTCTGACTCAAAGCGAGTACTTAACAAGTGTTTGTTGGATGGGATGCCCATCCCAACAGGAGGTGGAGGAAATGCTGGGGTTGCTTTCAGATTATGTTTGAAATCCTTTGTCTCTAGTTTCCTGGAACTCCATCAACTGGGAGCAAACAATGAGTCCTAGAGTCCCGTTTGTGCAAGACTGGGGCCAAGGGTCATTCCGTCATGCAACCATCCCAGACCGGGTAGGTTCATCATCGGTTCAAGCAGTCTTCTTATTGTCTTAGCTGTTTTCAACCTGTTCTTTACTGTACCCTGCCAACCTTCACCTCACTCACCATACCCCACCGCCACACTTTAACTCTATCGGCAGTCCCATGAAGTTAGCCTTTTATACCCAGTCTCTTTGCACAGGTGCGCCCAGGCTCACACCTTACTTGGGGTGCCTGCCACTAGGCATGCATGCAGGACCGCAGGTGTCTATCATTATGCTAATGGCAGTAGGATGGGAAAACCTGATAACTTTTTATTTATCTTACAATTCACAATTCTTGAAAAACAAATCAGTAAAGTCTCTACCTGTTCAAAATGGAAACAACTGTAAATCACTTAGTCTTGAAAGAACAGTTTCAAAGATCATGGGCTAACTGTGTTTATGCTGTTACCACAGGAGAGCTGGTATTAGCTGGTGAGCAGAAACATATCCTGTAATTTTAGGTCAAGCCTTTAATTAGGCAAGTTGTGAAAAATTCAAGTTTAGGAATTCTTCTAGGCCAGGTTCTTGAAATGAGACAACACACCTGTAGGGTAAATGAAGCTTGTTCAACTTTTGTGCATTGGCCTTGTGGCTACCCCTGTGGCCATCCCCTGTGGCCTTGATTGTAGGAGGTGCTTGGGAGTGTGGGCTCAGAGTACACATGCTTGATGATGGACACTTGGAGTATGGTGTGGACATGTGGACGTGGGCACACCTGAGCTGGGAGATTGAGGCTGTAAGGGCAGTACGACAGAGGATGGTGTGGCGGAAAGATGGTGGAATCACAGATACTAGAAGAGACTACCAGAGAATACCAGCAAGCCCAGAGAAAGTAAAGATTTGACAGGGGTTGGGTGGCTTGCCAGCCTCTTCCCCAACCCACCCCCTATTTCCCCAGCCTCCCTGACTGCCCTGCACCTCATTGTCTCACTACAAATGGTGTAGAAAGTTCATCAAAAGCCTGAAAAAGCCACTGAGGGCTCTGGGACTCTTCTTTGCACTCTGCCTGCTGCCTGCCGGCACTACACCACCCTTCAAATATAATGCTGGGTGATGGAATGCAAGTATTCACAGACACAAATGAGGTTCTTCAGATGTTACATTCAGACAAGACAGGAGGGAGAGAATTATAAGTCTCTATGTAGATTCTGGGTATTATTAAAACATCATATAAGTAATGAAGCTTCATGATCAACAATGAGATGAAAGAATAAATCATCACCCCACCAATATAGCCTAACTTTTATAATTTTCATGTTTTAAAAAATCTTTTTTCCTACACATTATCTTTTAACAATTGGAGTTATAGCACACAAAATTTACAGCTAATTTTTAATATCTAAACTAATTTTTAACATCTGTATTTCCTCATAATCCATAATTTCACTAGATGGAACTATCCCTACTACCATACAACAGAGAGAAAAAGTGAGATTCTAGAATCTACTAACTAGCTGAATGACTTTGAATCTCTTAACGTCTCTGTGCTTTAGTTCCCTCAGTTATAAAATGGGGTGATACTAGAGCCTGCCTCATGGGGTTGTTGGAAGAATTAAATGATTTGCTATATTAAAGTAATGTGGGGCCTCCCCTGGTGGCGCAGTGGGTTAAGCAACGCACTACGAGGCGAATCGCGGCCACTGCAGCACGAGTTCGATCCCTGCTGCCGGCCAGGGGGGGGACCCACATGGTGTGGCAGACCTCTCCTGCTGTGCCTGCTGCTCCCCTCAGCAGTGT
>JAGFMF010012167.1:3229883-3241985 GCA_019455555.1 Galemys pyrenaicus | reverse complement strand
CGGCACCAGGCAAGTAGTTCCTGGCCGTGGCACCCTCTGACTGACTGCCCGAGCTCAGATCTCCGCTCGCAAGGGCTGCTCCACAGCCCGCGGTTCCTCAGTTCCTCCGGCGCGAGAAATCCCAAGATGGCGTTCCCAGGAGCCGGGCACGGAAAGATCCCCACTGGGGCTGCACTGCCATTTTAGCTTAACTTTGCTCTATCCCTCTGCAGCCGCCCCTGGCAGCAGCTCCTGGTGGAGGAGTTCTCCGGCCGATTTTTACAGTTCAAGCCTCCGTCTGCATGGGCTGCTGTGCATCCAGCAGTCCCACTGCCCCTCTCCACTCTCGGAGTGGCGCCCTCGGGGCCAGGGAATGCCCCGTCCTTATTTCAAACAGAGTTCATGTAGAGATTCCTACTGCCTTCCATCGGGCTGATGTTTCCTATATGTAAGCTGATAGTCCGTTTTCTGGCTTTTCTCTTTGCTTTTTTGGCTTTCCCTGTTATGTGTATCTGGACACTATGAGTCTAGCGTCTTCACTCTGCTGCCATCTTGCCAGTCTCCCTGAATCCTTAAGTCTTAACTTAAATGTCACCCCCTTGAGAGAACCGGCCAGCCATTTAAAGATGCCCCCTACATCCCATGGGAGACACCTCTGTGAAGAGCCTCCTGAACTTCTTCTCTGGAGATGCTTGTTCCTGATACTAGGAGTGCCAGCGTACATCCTTCAGAAATCATCTTCTCCAGGGATTGCCTCAGTAACATAGTGCCACCTGAGTCCAGGACACTCCTCATTCTAGAACCCCCATGTTATTGATCCTCCTCCTTCCTTCCTTTCCATAGGTGAATCCCAGGGCACATAATATCTGGTATGCTTACCTCTACCTCAGATTCTTGGGAGATCCAACCTCCACCAACCCCCAGCCCCAATCCCACACCCGCTTCATTCTTTATCTCAGCTTTCTGGTTGCTTTCAGCAATTCAGAAATTATTGTATTTGTTAGTTGAGTTGCATTTTTACCTGATTCCCCTGGTAGAGTATCAAGTGATGACTTATGTACAAACTGTATCCTGTGATATCACAATGAATGCATCACACATCAAAAGAATTTTAAAAAGGGGGGGCCTCCATGGTGGCACAATGGGTTAAGCAACTCACTATGAAGCAAACTGCAGTCACTGCAGCACTAGTTTGATCCCCGCCACTGGTGGTGACCCACACCACCCAGCAGACCTCTCCTGCCTCACCCACTGTCCCCCTCAGCAGTGTATTTCAGTTAATCTGACTGTTACGTTCCCCACTCTGTTTCTGATGAATCCTCTCACCACACACACACACACACACACACACACACACACACACCTTTGGCCTGTACCCCAGTTCTTGTATGTATAAATAAAAAAAGATTAAGAAATTAAATTATCTAAATGAACTCATGGGCCACAAATAGATCCCTCCCAAATTCTGATCCTTTCTTTTTATGACCACATTCATCCAGTCATTTTAATTGAGGTAACATTGGTTTTTTTGTTTTGTTTTGTTTTTTAATTTTTCCCCCACCCCCCTTTTCATGTTGTACTCTTTGGAAGGAAATATCCTGTGTAGCTCACACTTAAGTGGGCCACTCTTTTAAAACAGAGTATGCATGTAAATTATTTGGAATTGTTTGGCATGGGAGATTTGTCACTTCTTTTTTGAGTATTATTCATTTATTTATGTCATGATGGATTCATACATATTAATTTTATACTTTGCATTATAATCCAATACCACTGTCAGTACTATTTTTATAATTTATTTATAATATATTTAGTTATAGGATTATTTAGTCATAATAATAAATAACATACATAATGTTTCTATATATAATTATATTTATTTTATTACTCAAATTGTTCCAGCTCTGACCATTTGGAATTCTATCAGTTCGCTCCCATGATATATCTTTTTATTGTCATTTTAAAGACAAGGAAACCAACCCTAAAAGAATATACAGTTTCCATCATAACTCAACTAAGAAAGACAGAAGTGTGATTAGAATATAAGATTGTTTTCTTCCCCCTATTCACCATGTCCCATCTGAACACAGTCAATCTTTGTAAATCAATGACTAGTATATTTTTCACCTGATGGACTTAAGGCAATAACAATTTTGAGACTCAATCTGCTGTGTTCTTTATGAGAAGCTTCCTAAATTATTTTAGGACATATTATTAAAGTAAATATACAGACTGAAAAGTATCAAAGCTAAAATGCATTGAGGTAAATCCACTCGTGTACAAGCACCCTGTCAAGCAGCTTGATCGGTTTACCAGAAAATTCCTTCCAGCCACCCCACCCCATGGGTCACCACTTATCTCCATTCTAACAGCACAAATCAGTTTTGTCTGATTTTTTTACTTGAAATAAATGGGGTCATGGAAGTGTCCTTTATGAGCCTGAACTATTTGACTCATTGTCCTATATTTTTATGTCATTTATTAAGTGGGATTCCTTTTTAAAAGTTTCCAACATCGTAAACATTCTTTACAAGCAAAGAAACACCTGTAAAAACATGTTAAGCAACTACATAATAAAAGATAATATGCTACCTCATAAAAAGTAAATTTACTTAAGATAACGTTAACACAGAGCAGGAAAACTACCCAGAGATATAATTAAAATCCCTATAATCCAAAGGTGGGTTCCTGCTCTGTATCACTCTCTATAGTTTCATTTAAAAAAATAAATAAAACTTCCTTAAGAATGCTTCTGTGGCACAAGGGCCTGAGGTGATGGTGCATGGGTGAAATGGTGGTGGGAACCCCCTGGGGACTACAAATGATGTCAAATATAATTAAATCTAATTTTGAAAAGTTTTAAAAAATGCTTCTGTGGGACTTTCTCACAGGAAAGGTGTTCCTTGACTGACAGGATATCATTCCAGCCAACACATAACCCAAAACTCACTCGGTGACTTCTGATGTATTAAGGTACAAGATCCTACCTGCCAGAATTACTAAAATCCTGTCCAAATCCAAGAGATCTCTGATTTATTGGAATTCTCCATTTTCTGCTTCATTAACAATTACTGCCATTGGTCTAGTTCCTTTCAACAGGGACAACAATCCCTTGGCATCTCTGTGCTCATACCCTTCAGACATTTTTTATCAGAACAGTCTCTCCCTTAGAACCTACTCACATCAACCCTCCTAATAAACTGAAGAGGAAATCTAGTTCCCACCCCTCATGCCAGAACACTGCTGTTTTCTAGCTGGATTCAGGCTTCTCTTTTCTATTCCATCCTTACCACTTCTCTTCCCCATTCATGAAACTACTCTGGCTAGCACTTGCCTGATGTATGAAGTACCCTGCTTGGATTTCAATAATGTCTATAATTTGTCCATATCCAGCCACATTTTCTGTATCTTCCAACCTCAGAACCTACCTTTATCCCAATCAATCTGGTTTTTTCATCACCTCGTACCTGTTCCGCTTTCCCATTGTTGGTAGTCTTTCTTATTCTTCTAATATCTTTTCATGTGTTAATTAATTCATTATTTCCACAGTTACCTATTAAGTACCTACTATGTGCCACCTTGTTAAATATTGAGGTACATCTGTACATAAAAGCATCCAAGTCCCCTTTGTAGAGGGACATGGAGTAAACTCAATAAGCAAACAAAAGTGGTATCAAGTGTAAGCAATGAGATGAAGGAGACTAGAGATGGGGTCAGGATGCCAGGTTCTGTATGAAGGTGTGGAAGCAGTTGAACAGATAACCCAGAGAAGACCTGGGCAAGGGAGGAACAGGTGCAAAGGCAATCAGACAGGGACATAATTGTTAGTTGAAGAACTAAGAGGCCATAAGGAAGATAATAACAAGGAGACAAATCAGTAGTTTGAGGTTAGTTCATGGAGGGACAGCATTTGAGCCAGTGATTCTCATCTGGAATGACTCTGCCCCCCAGAGACCTCTAAAAATATACAGAGACTCTGTAACCAGGTGTTGTGATATCTAGTGGACAAAGGCTAAGAATGTTGCTTAACTCCTACAATACACAGGGATCCCTGAGAACAAGAAAATAACTAGTACCGATGCCAACTGTGCCAAGATTGAGGGACCCCATTTTAACCATTGTGAATGTTTTGGGTTTTATTCAAGGAGTGATGAGATGTCACTAGAAAGTTTTGAACACAGGAGTGATGGTAACCGACTTAGGTTTTAAAAGGATCACTTTAGATACTATATAATCAATCAAAATTTGAATGAGTGGGATACTATTTATTGCTCACCAGTTATATTTGAGACAACATACTCAACACCTTACCTAAGATAACACAGCAATCCTTCATTGTTCCTATGACTACTTGACATTGTATTACAGACTGGTCCATTAATTTCTAAATATTTATCCTCCCCAACAGAAGGCAAATTCGATAAGAGTTTTGCTTCATGGTTTGTTGAATCTCCAGAAATGAGGTCAGTGTCTGGCAAACACTGGCCACTCTGTATTTATTGTGAATGGCTCCCAGGGTCAGTCTGTTTATCCCCAATTTACAGACAAGAGAACTGAGTTCAGTGTTTGTTGCCTGAACCATGAACTATAATCTAATCTGTTTTTGTGGCCCATTCCCAGGAGGATAATATCCAAAGTTGGTGACAATTTCCAGAAAGAAAACTTTCCAGTGATATAACTGGAAAAGTAAGAGGTCCAAGTAGTGGTTGGTGTGCCTTGATAACTTCCACATCTACTTATCCTTCCATTAATTGTTCACTGAGTCCTACTCTTTGCTCTGCACTGTGCTAGGCACTCAAGATAAACTAGTGAGGGACATAGACGTGAGCCCCATCAGCTGCTATAACAAAATATCACAAACTGGGCGACTCAAACAGCAGAAATCCATTCATCCACAGTCCTGGAAGCCAGAAATCAGAGATAAGGGGACAAGCATGAGTAGGTTCTGATGAGAACTCTGTTCCTGATCTGGAAACAGCCAACTTTTCACTGAGTCTGAGAGAGAGAGAGAATTTTTTTCTCTGGCATCTTTATTATCCACTCTCTAACTTCATCTAAACTTATCACCACCCAAAGGTCCCTCCTCTAAATACAAAGAGTTTGAGATATTGGAGTTTTAACATATGAATTTTGAGGGACACATTCAATCACTCTCTAGTCCCATCCTTACAAAATTTGCATTCCATATTGGCCAGACAGTACATGCATGACATCAACAATAAAATGATGAATGATGGTGAGTCTATAAGGGAACTAAAAGGTATGTGTGAGAAATCCTTAAGGAAGCAGATCTTAGAAGATTTCTGTAAAGATGTAATAAGCAAGCAAATCATCAAACACAAGCTACAATGAAAACTACCTCATTCATAACTTCTACCTCATGACATGTGGAAATGATAATCTTTTAGATAGATTGTGTTAAATAAAGTTTATTAAAAGTAATGTTACCTGTTTTGTTTTGTTTTTTCCTTCTGTGAATGTGACTACTAGAAAATGTTTAATTCCTTGCGTGATCACATTATATTTCTCTTACATAGCACTGCTGCATATTATTCCTTCCTGCAGAAGACACTAATAGGTAAGGAGAAAGAGGAGCAGCCCAAAGTGTTGAAGCAGGAACAGGGATGGAAACATGTGCTGAGGTTGGGAAGTCAAGTTCACAGAAGTGATTAAGTGACATTTTAAAAATATGCAGTTTCTGATATTTCCATGGTCCCTTATGGGGTGATGAAAATGTGGAGTTAGTATTAATAGTTTATAACCTTGTGAATATACTAAAAATGACTGAATTGTACACTTTAAAGGGTGGATTTCACAGTATGTGAATCATAGCTCAATAAAAAGTAAGATACAAGAAAGAATAGGGGAGTCTAATATGACAGAAGACTCTTGACTTTTTTGGAAAGGTTACTAACTTCAGCTGATCCTGTGTGTGACTTTGTGTGTGTTGGTAGAGGTGGAGTGAATTGAGGATGAGAAATTAAGGAAAAGAGTCCCTTACAGGTTTTGCTAAAAACCTCTCTTGGGCTGGAGAACAAGAGTTCCCTTTCACTAGAAATCAGAGCTTGACGTGACTTCAAGAAAAATGAATTTGGGAATTTGCAAACATGTTGTAGAGGGTAGGCCTTTGCGAAAGACTCAAGCAGATCCAATCTTGATCTTGGGCAGGGCCACCTTCCCTGATGCTTTGCTAATCAGGAACAACTGCTATGATGAGTTTGTATGATAGTTGCGTGTTCTATGTAGAGCAGACTCTCCCTGGCATAATACAAAGACCAAATCCTGCCCTTCAAACACTCTTCAAGTCTTGCCTTGTATTGGTTCACCAGTTCCAACCTGACATGAAGTTTCATCCCCAGGGGCAACAGCACACAAGGGCAAGTTTTCTCCGTGCATAGTCTCAGTTCATTTAGAACACATTTAGAAGTCAGTCCCAACCAAATAGTCTCACTCATTAATTCGCTCAGCTTCTCTCTGCCCCACACTAGGCAAGGGGCTGGTGGTGGAAGGGTGACCAAGATGGAACTCATTCCTACTCTCCAGTGATTAGTAGTCTAATGGGTACCTCAGAGTTCAGACTTTTTCCAATAGTGCTACATATGTCCTTGGGTAACTTGACATTTGTTGCCATCATTTGCAGTCTAGTTTTTTTTCCCTCCTTAACACAGGAGAATGAGTAATGAGCTGATAGTTTCAATGATAGTGTATCTCCTCTGCAGACCATTCATCCTAGCAGTCTGGAATGTGTACCTCTTCCAAATCTCTCCTGCTCTTAATTATTCTTGGCTTGATGTCTTTCCTCTGTGGTCTCAGACTCTGACTCCCTAATCTGCATGGGCTCTGTAAGTAACTTTTGCTGATTTCTCCTCTTGCCACCTAGCAGAGCATGAGCTTCGAGGAAAGTTCTTAGAAAGCATTTTTACATGATGTTTTATGACTAGATGCGGCGCTGAAAGAACAGTGAGGGCCAGAAGTTATGACCAAATCCATCATTTAGCAAAATGTTTATTTTGTCAGGAAACAGCCATAGAGGGAACATTTCTTGGGAGTGTGATGGGTTTGAGCTGTCTTTGTCTTTGTAGAAGTCAGGAACACCAGGGTAAAGGAAGGCCAATTGCATGATTGAGAGAACATTCGATGAAGGTCCTAGGAAGGGTCAGGGGATAGTGAAAGATCCTGGACATATTAAAGTCAGGATCCCCTTTCCTTGTCCTGATAGGGTAGAGGGAGGGATTAATTATGGATCAGAGAGAGTGAAGCGTGACCTCTAAGCCAGGGAGCCAGGCACCCACTATGACCCTGGAGGGAGAACACAGGTAGGGAGGCTATCATCACTCTTCCCCCTTCCTACAACCTCTGGTTCATGAGCCCTCATCTGGAGGGCAGATTTTCCCACAGCCAGCACATCCGCTCAATATTCATCCTTGGTCCACAGGTGGAAGAGGGACCTGGTTCTGGCTTGGGGAAATTTTAGGAGTTGAATTGTGTTTCTCTCCAAAGGATATGTTGAGATCCTAACCCCCAGTATCTCAGAGTGGACCTTGTTTAGGAATGGGGACCTTGCAGAGAGAATTAGTTAAGATACAACCTTCAATATGACTGGAATCCTTATAAGAAAGGGGTGTGTGGGTGCAGACACAAAGGGAAACCGGCCACAGAAGAGGGAAGCGGAGGTTAGAGTTATGTAGCCACAAACTGAGGATCCCCCAGGGTGCCAGGGGCTGGAGGAAACAAGGAACATCCTCACTCAGAGGCTTCAGAGGAAACATGCCCTGCCTCTACCTTGATTTTGTATTTCTGGTTGCAGAATCATAGGGCAACTTAAAACAATAGTTTTTAACCCACCCAGCTTGTGTTCCTTTATCACAGCAACCCTAGGACCTGATAAAGGGGCCCTGTGCCCACCTCAGGGGATCTAGATGGACCTCTCACTGCTAGTGGTGCTTGTGCCCTGGAAGGAGGCTCGTGAACCTGAAAATAGACATGGAGGAGGCCAGCACACCGGTCCCAGCATTGCTGCTCGCTGAGCCTAGCTGGACGGGCAGGAGCCAGTTGAGGGAACCCTTAGCGAGGTCTCACTTGAGGGTTTCCGAGCAGACAGAACAGCACATAGAGCACAAAAGGTTGGCCTGAGGGAGCACACCTGCCAGTACCCAGCCTCACTGACGACTCTGCTCTGAAGTCTTTGCTAGAACTATTTCAGAGACAAAACTTTCCACTTTTGGCTAAGGAGGAAGAGTGGAGTCTTATTGCCAGAATTCACTTCCCTGGATCTAAGAGACAGGGCAGCACAGGTCATCTTCAAGTCCATCCTTCGCAGAAGCTGGACTGAAAGGAAACAGGTGCCAGAGGACCCTGACCTATCTTCCCAGTTTTCCGCAAGGAACCAGAAATACCTCTGTGTTCCTGGGCCCATGACAGAGAGACACGGCTTCCTCAGTACATGATGGGAATTGGTCCCCTTTTCTAGCCACTGTCTTGTGAGAATCAATCTCAGCAGGTTGGTCCCATCACTGTCATTAGAAGAACACAACTTGGAGTCCCTCCGACAGTACAGAGCTGAGCAGCTACCACGTGGCATATGATTAGGCACTGAGGACACAGCGTTGATCCCATCTGTGGTGATGGCGAGCTCGGAGAGGTGATGCACTAATAGGAGCTTCAGGAGCCCAGGGAGGACGGCACAGGTGATCAGCTGCTCAAGGGCCATAGCCCCATTTTGCAGATGACTAAGCCAAAGCTCTGTTCAACTGCTTCAGAGAAAGCCAAAGCCCAGACTGTTTCTACTGTACTCAATCATGTCTTACCCTGGGGGAAGGCACGTGCATGCCCAGCGGCCCCAACTTGTCATGCCTGTGTTTGCTGTTCATGAGCAGCTACTATCTGCTAGCCATTGTGCTAGACGCCAGTAATACAGAACTGAAACAGCGGGAAGAGACAGACATAGAAATTTGCTAGGTACATAATGTGTATTTAATTTCAAGGTGAGAAAAGTGTTATGAAAATAACAAGATATGGAGATGGGGAATAACAGCTGGAGACAGAAAACTGGTCGTTGGGGAACAACTGCTGTAGAAGGTAATATTTAAGCCAGGAGTTTAAATATTGACCCATGGGACATTTGGCAATCTCCGCAGACATTCTCAGTTGTCACATGGAGTATGGGAGTGGCTACCCGCAGCTTGTGAGTAGAGGCATCTACAGTGCTCAGGAGTCGTAGCATTCTCATCTACACTGGCCACTTACACTCCCACTCCCAACAAGAAAGACTTGTCTGGCCCCAAATGTCAACAATGCCAACAAGACAATGAGATAAGCACCTGGTAGATTTGAGACAGAGAGTGAGATAAGCACCCAGTAGGTTTCCGCTGGCTGGAGACCTCCAACCAAATCCAGTATCAGAGGAAAACATCTGATCAAGGAGAAAGACAATAAAGAGAAAAACAACAGTTGGGAATAAAGCACCAGATTTCAGCCATGTCTGACGCTGCAGGAAGCCAGAAGCCCACCTAGAAAGAATATATAAAGTAACCTAAAAAACTGTCTCACAGGGGGCCTCTCTGGTGGTGCTGCAGGTTGAGCACCACACTGTGAAGCATCCACGGCACAGCAGGGCAAATTCAATCCCTGGCCAGGAAGGGGACCCACATGGCACAGCAGACCTCTCCTGCCTCATCCTCAGTGCATTTCAGTCAATCTGCCTGTTCTGCTCCCTGCTCTGTCTCTAGTGAATTCTCTCACCGCTCACACCTCTGGCCTGTATCCCAGTTCTTACATTCATAAATAAATAAATTTTTTAAAAAACTACCTCACAGATCTCTCACTCAAGACCTTTGTGAGCTGGACTGTATTCTTTGATACATTCCTGATTTTTCTATGTTATTCTGAAACTCTCATTCCTTACTGATGGCTGTAGCACCTCGTGTAATTTTTCGAAGTTCGAGCTTCCAAGTACTTGCTTGAGCAGATTTGTGAACCTTCCTGTGTTTCACCCTGATCTAGAGGAAGACCTTATCTATGAAGATGAATAAGCAGCCAGCCCTGTAAAGAGGGTCCCCTCCCACCCCAGCACTCCAGGTGGAAGGAACAACAGTCTAAAAGTTATGAAGCTGGGATGGGAGAGAGGGGTATGACATGCAGGGACAAGATCCTGTGGGCCTCTGGTCTTGGGCAGATGTTAGGACATTTATTCTCTGCATGGAAAGCCTCTGAAGCATCTTAAGCCAGAGATGGGCCCTCTGGCTGCTCTGAAGAGTGGGTTGCACGGGCAGGAATGGATTACCACAGTTCAAAGGAGCAGCTAGGGAGGAAAAGATGACAGTTGTGATGAAGGCAAAGGTGTGGAAGAAAGCAGGGGTGTATCAAATGCATTCTGCAAGTAACAGTGACAGCAGTGGTGATGCATGAAATGGGGAGGGGGCAGGGAGAAGAAACAGGGATTAAGGGTAACCAGGGATTCTGTTTTCTTCTGGTGCCTAGTAGATGGGGCAGGTTGAGTCAGGGCCCAGTAAGAGCATGTCCCAAACGAAGAGCTCAGGTTCAGACATGTAAGTCTGAGACACCAGTGGACTTGGTCTTGGGGAAAGGGATTGTTTGTACAAGACTTTGAACTGTGGTTCATTTTCAATATTTGCTGCACATTTGCTCCAGTTGGAATGGGGTACTCTCAGCAGATCATATACTTTAGATGAAGTAAATCTGAGCCCTGAGAGTGGACACCCAAGCACCAGGCAGCTTTGAAAGCCCCACAGGTGATTCTGATGCACTGTGAGCATTGACAGCCACCAGGCTGGGGAGCTGCCCCAAAGCAGAGTCCTCCTCTGTGTGCTTGGCAACCTCCCGTGAGCTGAGAAGCAGCACTTTGCACGTGACCAAAAGTACTGTCTCTATTTTGTGTCTGTTTAAAATTCCGTCTCTGCTGCTTCAGTGGTTGACTGAATTCTGTGGAAAACAAGGCACTGCTTACAGCCCTGGGTGTTCCTACATTGCCTGCGGCTCAAAATTTTTGTTGTGTGACTCTCCTGTTTACAGCAATGTCACTCTCCTAGTGGAGCCAGGGCTGCTTCACCTCTCCCATCCTTTTAGGGTTGAAATTTTGCAATCGTGGGAGGCCTCCCTAGTGACCTAGGGGTTAAATTTTAGCGCTACCACCGCTATGACCTGAGTTCGATCCCCAGTCAGGGAGCTGACCCACATATGGCACTGCAGACCTCTCCTGTCTCACCCGCTGCTCCCCTCAGCAGTGTGTTTCAGTAGATCTGCCTGTTCTGCTCCCCATTTTGTCTCTGGTGAATCTTCTCACCCCCCGCACCTCTGGCCTGCACCCCAGCTCTTCTACCCAAATAAATATTTTTAAAAGGGGGGGATATTTGCAATCTCCTTTGTGAACTCTCTGAGAGCCCTCTGCCTCTGTGTACTCAAAGCAGAAGAAAATACATTCATATCTGATCTACTTATTCTTCAGGGTCCAGTCCAATCCTCGTTTCCTTTTTATTAGTATTTAGCATTTGTGATGGGACTTACTTTGTGCCAGTCCTTTGGGGATTCCATGTTCCATGAGAAGTTATATGACCCTTAATCCAGGAGCTTGCACACCCTGAGTGCTAAGGGGTATCTCAGCTCAGGTAATTCTCAGTGGTGGGGGCCATCCTGTGCATTGTGGAATGTTTACCAGCATCCTGGGCTTCTACCCACTGCATTCCAGTAACTTCTTTCTGTACCCACCACTCTCACCGTTTCTGAGACAACCAAAATTACCTTTAGACATTGCTAAATTCCATGGAATGCAAAACTGCTGCAGGTAGAACCACTGTTCTCATATAAAAGTGAAGATACATATAAAAGTGAAGTGACAAATACAGAGAGAAAAGAGCCCAGCATGAAGACAACCAGTTCCAGAACAGAATAAAACTGTAGCCTCCCTTACGTGACTCAGGGTCTTGGGGGCAGGGGAAGCACTATCTTTTCTTCAGAAACAGTTCCTCACCTCCTCTCAAAATCTGTTGTTTCTCTTATAGATGAATGTTTTTTTTTTTTAAAGATTTATTTATTTATGCGTACAAGCACTGGGGTACAGGCCAGAGGTGTGGGGGGGGTGAGAGGATTCACCACAGAGAGCGGGAG
>JAGFMF010012167.1:3195147-3215816 GCA_019455555.1 Galemys pyrenaicus | reverse complement strand
ATCAAGGAAAGGAATAAGAACAATAATAATAACAATAACAGCAATAAAGACACAAAAACCAAAAATGAGGAGACAAGGACAGACTGGGACACTTGGTGGAGAGGGGAGGGGGAAGGTTGAGGGAAGATGGGAGCATGAGGGACTGAGGTGATGGTGCACTGGTGAGATGGTGATGGGGACTACATGGGGATTACAATTGATGGCAAGTATATGTATATATTTTTTTAAATTTATATTAATAAAAAAAATTGCTAAACAGCTTTTTGAATATGCCATTTTGTTTTGCATCTTCCCTTTTCCTTTAGGTTTAGGCTCTGTCTTTAAGAAAAATTTCCAAAACTTGAATTATCAGATAAAGGAATGTGAATGACTTTTGGCAAACATTGTCACATTTCCCCCATTAACCGTCACCTACTAAAATGCATACTAATTTATAACATAAGCCAAGCTTAAACAAAGGTTTTTCCAAGTCATGGTGGCTTCTCCTTTATTGTAAGTGAGTTTTGTTCCTGTTAAATGCATTCAATTTAAATTTCTCTATTGAGCACAAAGGTTTTAAAACCTTCTCTCAAATTTTATTGAGCCTATGGCATTCCTCATAAAAATGACCAAGAACCTAAAATTGACATTTCAGTTACCATTGAATGTAGCTAGTTCCTTCCTGAAGTCCAAGCTTTCTAATTGCTAAGCATTTCAGTTAGGGATTAATCACTGGGCTTAAGTTGCCTAATTGATTCAGTCATTTGAACATGTCACTAAGTACAAGTCAGGACATTTCAGTGACTGATGTGGCCTTCTGGATTTGGGTGTGTATTTTGTAAGCATTCCTCCGTGTCTACATCTTCAAAGAGAGGATAAAGAATAGATTCCTGTATTCTTGGTTCCCCTGAGGCTTGCTTGAGTTGATACTAACCTTTAGTGTTCTTAATACTAGCCTTAGAAGGGCTGGTCTCTGAAATCAGTTTCCCATGAATATTTAAACCTCTGGGAGATCACCTCCCATTCGTGTCAATCACACAAATCGTCTTTTTTTTTTTTTTTTTGTTACACACTAAATTGTCCTGTCTTCTTTTAGCCAAGTGGAAAATTACAAAAAATAATTTGGGCTTATTCTGAAATCCTGCATACTTGCTACTACACAGAGAATAGGAGGATTTAGACTAGTGTGATAGCTTTTCACCAAGTGCATGGTCATCAGAGGATTCTCAGGAAAAAGTGGAAAACAGTCTTCTGATTGCATGCCATGTAAATAAACCACTGTTGATCAACTGAGTCTTCTACTTTTTGAATTGTTTCAAGTAGCACTTCAAACTCCTGGTAATGATTAGTCACATTTCATTTTATGAGAAAATTTCATTTTAGGGATAGAATCAAGAACAAATTAGATAAATCACTTGAGTTCATTTCTCAGTGAAATCAAGAAGCCCGTGATTTGCTTTCATCCACACCTCACATTCATTCATTCACAGAGGGTTCTATCCCCTGGGATTGTAGGGTGTATACTAGGGTGTGGTGACCTCCCAGCAAGTGATTTTGCAGCTGTTGTCCTTATTGTGGTGGGACTCTCCAAATTAGAATAATGCTGGGTAATCCTAATTAATGTTTTTTCCAAGTTCAGACTTCACAACCAAACCAACCAGTTTTACGACCCACAGGAATTAAATCTGGCCTCACACTTGCAGCGGAAAAGAAACACAAAAGAAGCTGGCATCTCAGCTAACCAGCAACAGCCGCCCTGGACACATTGCCAGCTTGATCCAATTAAGAAATGTTAGCGGTCTGATGACAGATTTATAGACAAAAGGTTCAGACGAGCCATAGGTTCTTGACAGCAGCCGGCAAACCCTAATCTCAGAACAAAATTCTCTTTAAGCCTAAAGAAACCTATGGGACTTTTCTGGACACAACGAAACACATGAAATACCACAGGTTTGCTTATTAATATCTATCCTGGGAAATTAACAGAAAACCCTTGCTTCAGAGCACCGCAGCGTCCCCATCCCTCACCACCAGCTTTCCCCTCCCTCCCCACCAATGCTCAACTGAAGCAAAGCAAACCAAAACAATGTAGTGAAAACCACTTGGTGGTGTGCTTTCATTTACTCCATGCCAAGGAATTTATTTTTAAATGACATTTTGCTACAGGAAAGGGAAAGGAGCACCCCCAAACCCCCAAACCTGCCCACTCTAAACAATTTGAAAAAGTCCCGCTAAAGCAAAGTGCCAGGTCCTTCCTTGGGTGAGAAGCACAGTGCCGTCCGCTTACCTGTGACCAGCACCGCCTTTTGATCCACAGGTAAAAACTCTTGGCCAGAGAAGAAAGTGTACATGAGGAAACAGGACAAGGAGAAGATGATCGAGCCCCAAAAGAGGGACAGGCTGAATAGGCAAACCCCTCCCCATAGGCCTGCTAGGCAGACCACCTTTCTCCCCACCTGCCCTGGGCTCTTCTTGAGTTTGCAAAGAATTGTTCCTCCCATAGCTGCAGTGACAGCCAGGCAAAGCCAGAAAGTGCTCATTCTCAGAGAGTCCCCACACCTTTGTGAGCTCAGGGCCAGCAAGGGCAGTGGGTAAAGGCAGGCTGGAGGCAGCCTGGGTTTTATGAACGGAGAGCTGCAAAAAGCGGGCGGGGGAGAAAACCAGCCAGGCTCACTATGAATGAGCCTGGATTAAGCTCATGCATGCATGCATATTTCCTGGTGGATAATTTAAATTGGGTGTGTACTTTGCTATAAATACCAGAGCACTTGCTATTCTATTGCTCCCCCTCATGCCCCCAGCATGCACAACAGATATGCATACTCACCCGCAATGCACACGTATACACATTATATTTCTATGACAGGCTCCACCTCTGGAGAGATAACTAGTTGGATAATAATTGACAGAATCCAGTCTGAATGGTAAATGATAAAAACTGTAGCTCTCAGACCTAGAGAGGGAGAGAGAGGAGAGGGAGNNAGAAAGGGAGAGAGGGAGAGAGGGAGAGAGAGAGGGAGAGAGAGGGAGAGAGAGGGAGAGAGAGAGGGAGAGAGAGGGAGGAAATCCAGGCAACCAGTAAGGTTTGGAAGATCTTCTCTGGAAGGGGAAGGAGTGTCTGACTTTGTCAGTGCCCACAGGACTGCAGCCATCCTCATCTGAGTCAAGCAGAAGGGTTAAATGGAGAGAATATAGAACTAGAGTTTCTCAGCAGATGAAAAGCGCTTTTGATCTTGCCTGGGAGAGATGATAATACAGACCTACATCTTGTGTCAGGGGCCATGTCCAGCTACTTGTCCATTTATTCTATTTATTGATACATTATTCTCTGCCAAGCTCTTTTCCAGGCACTGGGACTCAGCAGGTAATATGGTCGATCTCTTTGAATACAACATCGTTTTGAAATACATACTTATATATATAGATCACATACACTATATCTTATATATATACTATATGTAGTAATATAGTCTATAATATATAATATAGTACATTGTATTATATATTATATTATGTTGTCTATACTATATCTTTATATATATATATACTAAAAATATACTATTATTATTATGAAAGTAATTTTACAGGTGAGGACACTGAGACACAGAGATGTTAAACACCTCACCCAAGATCACACAGCAGTGGAGTCCTGCAGTCTTGTTTTAGATTTTTATGCCCAAATCACTCTACTGCCTGCTTTAGGGAAAGAAATAAAAGACAACCAGTACTTATAAATTAACCCTTCCTCATTGAACCTCTCCACCTCTGGAGAGGTAACAAAGTATTTGAAGTACTTATGACACTTATTTTTTCCAGGGAGGGAAACAGAGATGGGAGAGAATAAGTCACTTATATATAAATGTTGTGGATCTGGACCCACGTGCAAGCACCTGGCTGCAGAATTCCAATTAATATTGGGAGTTAGCTCTTCTGAAGAGGGAAGAAAAGTTTTCACTTCGAGGTCGAGTCACCTGTATTCAAATCTAATCTTAATTCTGCTGCTTACTAAGTAGATAACCTTTTGTGACTGACACCATCTCCCTTAGAGCTCTGTCTCCTCAACAGTAAAATAATAAAAATACCAATGTAAAGCACTTAGCACCTGCTACCTGGTAAATACTGGCAAATCACTGGCTTTTTCAACAGAAGAGGGAGAAGGAGAGCAGTAAAATCAAGTGCCCCATGAAGTATAGCCTTGACCAAAAACATGGCTGGAGTTAGCACATACAGAGGGATGGGAGCAGGAAGGGAGAGGACTCTGATTGTGGGTGATATGGGGAGGACAGAACTTGGGAGGAAATGTACCCAGCAGCCCATAGTGTAGGAAGGTGGCTAGAGCTTAGGATGTGGAGCTGGGAAACTGGCTACTGGCCTCAGAGGAGACTCAGGTGAATCCCTGTCCTCAAGCACCTCAGTTGCAAAGCCCTCCTGGGCTCAGGGCTATCTCAAGACCTGAGGGAGATCAACTGTTAGCAAGTGTGAATTGTGCTTCATACATAGGGTCTCATGTGGGACAATGGCATCTCTTGCATGCCCTCCCAGCCTCATCATGGATAGGCGGTAGGAGATGCTTCAAGTAAGGACCTGGAGTTGTCTTTGGCTAGCCCTGAGATTTCTGCCCTCTACACACCCCATTCCACCTGTCAGCCGCTTCATCACATGCCAGGACCATGACCAGGAACACCTGGTGGGCTCCTTACCCAGCCAGGGTTTGGTGCAGCTGGCTCTGATGACTGATACTATCTAAGTGAGGATGAAGGATAGTTTGGCACTTTGTCAGGGGCCCCCACATTGGGGCCTGAGATGGAGGGCATCTTCTGATGGCAACCCATATGGTTTCCCAGTGGCTCCATCCAGGGCTCCCAAGGAGAGGGCAAAATGTTCCAGGACATGGACATCTAGATAAGGATGCTCCTTGCCCCAACAGTGTAGGGACCACACACAATTAACCTGAATGGCAGGACCTGTGTCAGAGATGCAGGGGATGAGAGGATTCACCAGAGAAAAAGTGGGGAGCAGAGGGAAGATGGGAGCACGAGGGACTGAGGTGATGGTGCACTGGTGAGATGGTGATGGGGAATACATGGGGATTACAATTGATGGCAAGTATATGTAAATTTTAAAATATTTTATATTAATAAAAAAACAATTTTGAAAAAAATCATTAAAGTTGTAGGATATAAAAATTAAACACACAATTAGGAGCATTTTATACAAAAACAATAAGGTTTCTGAAAAAGAAATCAATCCTTTTTTCAATACCATCAAAAACAAAAGAATACTTGGAAATAAACTGAGGATATCAGAAAAAAAAAGTGGGGAGCAGAACAGGCAGATCTACTGAAATACACAGCTGAGGGGAGCAGCAGGTGAGACAGGAGAGGTCTGCTGTGCCATGTGGGTCACCTCCCTGGCCGGTGATCAAACTCATAGAACTGGTGCTACAGTGGCTGTGGATAGCTTCATAGTGCTATGACTTAACACTTTGTGCCACCAGAGAGGCCCCCTGCTTGCCCTTTTTGAGATACAGTTTCCTCTTCTGAAGAAAGAGAGTCAGCATCCTGTCACAGGACTGGTGTCCTTTCCCCATCGTGCCTCACACCAACAGGTGCCGGAGATGCTAGTCACTCATTCTGGCAAGAAACTCTCACTGCTCTTACTCTTTTTCTCCCTGGCCAACCTCCCTCCTCCTCCCCCATTCATTTCTCCAGTTCTTCATTCAGTTCATCACATACCTGTTCCCCTTGTATCTACTGACATGTCACCACCTTAACATCCTACCTCTTCACCTTCTATTCCACATCCAATTCATTCCCTACCCTGCATTCAGCTTGATTCTGCATTTAACTAGATCATTTTGAAAGATTTTTCTCCTATAAGAAAAAAAAGACCTACTTCAGGACATCAAGGGGCGCAGAGGGGCGTTTTGTTTGTTCTTTCATTTTGTTTTTTACTCACTGTACTCCCAGTATCTAGTCTAATCCCAAGTATACTGCATGCACTTAATATTCATAGAGTGATACTGAAAGGGTCAGGTCTTTACTGAATTCCTTCTAGGTGGTACATTCTCCACCAGCTTCCAGGGTTCAGCAGTAAGTATGATAAGCCAGTTCCTGAACCAGGGGAGCTTCAGGAGTTGCAGCGACCAGTGTGGGTGAATAGTGGGAAAGAAGGATGTCTCAATGGGGAACACCAACATGGAGGTGCAGATGAGAATTAGCCCAACCCCTTCTCAGTCCTGAAGGCCTCATTCCTCTCCTTGAGGACCCAAGGTTCCTAGTCCACGTGTTAATGAGGATTTCACCCATCTACGCTGCACTGTGTCCTTTTTGGACCTCATCATTTTGTCCTAGAGCTCTCCTTGAGCCATTCTTCCTTGGCCATTGTTCCATTTCTGGTAAGAGGCTCTTAATTTTGCAAGAGGAGGAGCCAACTGGATCAACCCATTCTGGCTAATGATACCAGTGGGTCAGCGTGCTTCTTCCTTCAACCAACCAAACTGCCTTTTAGAAGACACCTCTGAAAACAAGATACCTTACCCCAAAGAGATTTCACAACCTGAACCCAAAAAGTGGTGAGAATCCTAGAACAAATGATTTCTCCTTTTTTTAAAATTTAAATTTATTTATTTAATTATATTTCACATCATTTGTAGTCCCCAGGGAGTTCCCACCACCATTCCACCCATGCACCATCACCTCAGTACCTTGTGCTCTTTCTGCCCTCATCCCTATCTTTACCCTCCCTTTCTTCCCTTCCCCCCCCCCAATGTTCCCTTTGGTTTATCTTTAACCTTTTGGTATTGTTGAGGTTTTTTATTGCTTTTGGTTGTAATTGCCCATTTCCTTGAGCTCATTCTTCTTTCTTAAGCACAATTGCCTCTTGAGGGGAATTTGAAGAAATTTTCCATCGGAAACAGGGATTCTCTCTGTAACATCTCCACCAAGTGGTCATCTTTTCTACTGCCAGTATAACTCTGCTAACAGGCCCTTCAAGGCCTCTGAAGATGGCTTTCTAGTTCAAGACAGCTCAGAGTATTGGGAATTTCTTCTCTAAGTTGAGCTAGGTGGTAGCCTTTGTCCTTTATTTCTCACTTGGAGTCACATAGACTGCTTTCAGTTCCTGTTTCTCTAAGTAACTGAAAACTGCTATTTTATCTCACCCTCTCTGTGATGATGGTCCTCAAGTTCTGTCAATCACCCCTTATATACAGTAGAATGTAATGTATCTGGTGTCAAGAGCCATGTCTGAAGCAGCCACCTTTTTAAGAGTTAAAACATTTTTAACACTATGTTGTAATAAAGAACAGGTTGTAATGGGGAGTGTCAGATGGTGTTGACATGATACACCAAGCAGAGAATGGCCACATATTGATGTCACAGCAGCTCTTGGTGTGATGATCATGAAAGGTCATCTCCCAGACATCAGGGTGGTCCTGCTGGTAAATGCAAGTTTTGTTATGCTTTTCAAGCTTTGTGGTCATGATAATGTTTAAGTGTGGAAATATAATTGTGCAATATATCTCTATCTATCTCATTCTCTATTTCAGAGAGCAGGATGGAAAAACATCTTGAAACGAGACCCAGAGTTTTGGGCTTGGATTAAGTCTTTTCTTTGTCTAGCATTGAGACATGGAGTAAATTGTCTAAATCCCACAGTTATCATTCATTCCAAATAGATCAGATCCCTTGCTTTTTGAGTAAGTTTTCAAGGATACTTAGCAGTCTCAGAATGGAATCCAGTTAATTACTTCTCCCCCTAGGAGGAGGGACCAAATAGGGCATATAATTTTCAGTACAATCGTAGAGCAAGATCACCATTCTTGAAACCATATTTCTACCTATGTGCCCAAAGACTCATTTGCTCTCTTGATTCATTTTGTGCTATGGTTGGCTCCTCTTGTGTTTGCTACCAAATACAATTCCAGTTTTTGCAGGAGTTTTCATGTTATCTTAAACATTTTCATTGTAAAATATAATACACATGGACAAATTTTCCAAAATATAAAGGTAGGTAGATGTGGGTCTGCTAGGCTTATAGTGCTGCTTAAACCACCATTCTGGCTATGCAGTTTGTCCTTTTAAGTACAAAGTCCATTTGACCCACCCAGTCAATCAATTACTTAAACTTAAAGAGTGAAAACTACCAACCCTGCAAATGTTCTTCTCAAGTTAAACAAGAGCAATATGCTTAATTCCCTGGGACAATGAGTATACATCACTAGGCATGACCAGGAATGCCTGGAGAGCCATAGGCTAATATGTAACTTTGCATCCCAGAGACCAATCAGTGGAATGCCTTGTTAATAAGATCAGAACCCTGAGTGGAAGTTGTAAGCTTGATTTTTTAATTAACCTTTTTATTTTATTTTTTATTAATTTTTTAAATTTACATATATTTGACATCAATTGTAATCCCCATGCATTCCCCATCACCGTAACACCAGTGCACCATCACCTCAGTCCCCCGTGCTCCCGTCTGCCCTCCACCCTTCCCCTCTCCTCTCCCCACCAAGTGTCCCCAGTTTGTCTTTGTTGTAAGCTTGATTTTGATCTTCAAACATGAGCCATAAAACTAATCTGGATCCTCAGGCTCATCTCCCCAAAAAGCGTAGATGAACCTAAGCAAACATTTCTCTTTTGCCCTGAGTTATTGATAAACTCATTCAATCAATAAAAAGATCAGGTTCTGCCTTCTCAGTAGCAACCTGCCATAACCTTGTTCCTTGACCTGTGTTTGTGTGTGGTGTTGCCTGATGCAACAGATAAATATCCACGAGTCCAACTGATATAAATACTGAATAAATAAACGGAGGATAAGACAACCCTCCCATGCAGAAAAACTCCACACGATTGATGTATCTGAACCCCACTCACAGAGGTGAACATAACTCACACTTGAGGAGTGTGGGACACACATAGTTACTCCTTCCCAAAGAACAAGTGTGGAAACAGAAAAATAGAATCAGCACAGTGGAGAAACCATACACACCAGCCTGGTGATCAAGCTCAGCATCAACATCTACAATAATACACCAACAACAATGTTGATGATGTGAATAAATGGTACCTTTATCAATGCAGAACATTGTACTTAAAACCTGACCAGCTCTCATCAGAACTGTCCATACAGAATCCACATATGAAATTCACATATGGAATGTAGTTTGTGCAGCTAAAATAAGTTGTTTACCATCTGGTGGGGACCCTGGCATGGTTCTAATCCCAGGCTTGGCTTTACTTGGAGATTCATCAAGAACAACTATGTGGTTGCTGGACTGGCTGGCTTAGTGGATAGAGCACGAGTTGTGGGTTTTATGAACATTTTATCAATACTTCCAGTTGAGCACCATGAAGTAGAAGGGCAGGGAAAAGAAATGGAGGTCGTATAAAGAGGACTACTAAATGTAATATAGGATCCTGGAACAGAAATTATAAGACAAATCTGGTCTAGTCAGAATGTGGGAGAAGTAAGAAAAGTGAAGTATGGGATTTAGTAAATGATAATATATGTATAATTGGTTCATTAGTTGTGCCAAATACCCCACAACCATAGAAGAGGTTAGCAGTAGGGAAACATGATGTGAGTATAGGAACTCCATTCTATTTTCACAATTATTCTGAAAATCTAGAGCTATTCTAAAAGCAAAAGTTTATTTCAACAAATAATAATCTATAAATATAATAAATATTAATAACTGTATAATTTCTTATTATATATAATAAATGTAACCATAGATAAATATAAATATATCTGTTTAAATAAATGTTTCATTTTAGAATAGATTTTTTAAAATTATGAAGATAGTATAGTTTTATTTATATATATACAAACTATTACAGTGTATATACATATAAAGTAATGTATATGTTTATACTATATAATCAAGCATTATATAGTATGCAATGAGGCATTACATAGTATATGGTGTGTTTTCACTTTTATCATATATTATTATTTTATTGTTTATACGATATATTATAGTATATGTTATATATAAATATCACATATAACATTATATAGTATAATTTCAACAAACAGAAACAAATTATAACCCTTATTGGTCAAGAAGGAAAACATAGCAGCTCCCAGAAACCTTTCTTAGGCCTCCTAGCAATCATTAGCCATTCTGTTTTCCTCGAAAGTAACCACTGTCCTGACTTTCAACACCATAATTTAACTTTGCTGGTTTTGTTAACCGTATGAATGTGGAATCCTACAGTGATCAATATTCAGTTTTGTCATTCAGCACTATGTAGATTCATCCATATTGTATGGATGATTAACTTTAATTATAGAAAACACAGTTTGGAAAACTATAGCTTGCTTATAAGGCAAATCTGGTCTAGTCAGAGTTTCTGTAAATGCTATTTCACAAATACAGTTATGTCTAATTATTTACTTATTTCTTTGACTGCTTTTCAACAAAACTGAGTAGTTGAGAAAGAGTTCAAGACCTTCAAAGCCTAACATTTACTAATCTTGTTCTTCGCATAAACTTTGCACCAAACTCTGTAGTATAACTTTCCATTGTGTGAATATTTATTTCTCCATTCCATTAACGGAAAATTGAGTTTTTCACTTTGCTGACTGTCATGAAGACTGCTGATAGAAGCATTCTTATAAACTTCTGTTGAAGATCATGCATATCCACTACTCAGATATGTTCAATGGAGTGAAATCATGAAACCCACAGTATGTGGTAAATTCAACATTGGCACCCTTTAAAAAAAATAAATAACTAGCACTCTTTAAAAAACAAACAAACAAAACAAAACAATCATCTACTCAAGGCAAAGTGTGGGAATTCCAATTGTGCCGCACACTTCCCCAAGTCTGGTGTTGTCTGGTTTCTTAGTTTCAGTCATTCTGGTGGGTGTGTAGGATCTGATTCCATCTTAAATTTCATTTCTCTGAAGACTAACATTTTGAGCATCTTTTTCATTTGTTCATTGGCCATGTGGTATCCTCTTTGTGAAGTACCTTGTCAATTTTCTTCTCCATCTGTCTGACTTGTGTAGGTGTATGATACTTTAAGCCTTTTCTCCTCTTAAATTATAGGCATATTAAGACTATACAACATTTTCTAAGTATGACCGAGCAGCATCCCCCTTGTTTGATAGGGACTGTTCTCATTCTTACTCAGTAAAGCAATACTTATATTCCACTGGGACTTACTCTTTGTTTCATGCTTATTTGGAGAAAGCACCAGAAAGCTCTTTCAAGATGATACTGATCTTCTGATATTTCTTCATCTTGTCAATAATGACATCAAAGTGACCTTGTCAAATCCCCAAATCAATTTGTTTCTTCATTTCTTTGATCATCATTTACTGATAAGTCACATTAAGTACGTCAATTCCTTTTCTAAGATTGCCTAACTATTCTTTTTATAATACCCACAATGAAAGTAAAACTCACTTCTGCTCCATGGGACTGACTATAGGGCTTTCAGAGCTCAGGGGCAATTCCCAAAGTCATTGATTCATGAGCATGTCCATGACATCAAGAGTGTAAAGGTCAGTTCTGAATTTCAGCATTACAGGGGGAGGTATCCTATCTTTCATTAAATGTTATGTTTTTTTTAGACTGAAAACTCATGCTGTGTAATCTTAGAAATCTTTGCTGTGATGTTGGCTGATAGCTTCTTAGCATTGCAACTATAATAAATCGTGAAATTGACTAGATCAGGAGTTCCCAACTTTGCACTTCAGAGATCAGTAAAAGGTTTTTTGTTTGTTTGTTTGGTGTGTGTGTGTGTGTGTGTGTCTGTGTTTGAGACCCTTGCATCTGTCTATATACAATAATAGGTCCAAACACCAGTTGGTTCAGGATGTATCAGGGCTAAAATGCCAACAAAAACTTTCCCTCTAGCAATGTGGTTTCCTAAATGGAGAATAATTCTTGGCAATGTCTCAGCTAATCAGAAGCCAACCTTCTTGCAATTTACATTGGCGTCATGGTCTTGTAAAGTCAGCCTATGTTGAAACTGCAAAAAAAAAAAAAAAGAAAAAGAGTGTGTGTGTGTATTTATATGTTAAAGAGTTACATTCTCAGTGCTGGTTTATATAGACAGGAATTTTCCTCAATGGGACATTCTAAAACTCAGGCTAAATTTGAGGTGACTTTCTGATTGGTGACATTAACTTTTACACTCCAGGACATTTGAACATTCTTGCCTCATCCACTACATCCAGGATACCCCTCTAACTGTGATAACTACACCCAAGCTCACATATTGGTCAGTCACCCCCTAGCATGTTGCCATGTAAATAGGGTTACAAAAACCTTACAGAGAGTTGCAGTGTAACTTTCAGGAATATACATCATTTCTATTTCCATGTCGGTGGTCATATTCAAAATAGTTCAAACTCTCTCTTTGATGTGGTACTCATGCCATTAATATTCAATTCAACAAACAAATATTCTGTGCATTGCCTGTATCAAATATGATTTTAGTGCAAAATATTTTTCAAAGCAAAGCGATACAAAGTGAGTCTCCATTATTTAACTCTGTTAAGTGAAAACATTGAAATATCAACTACCAACAGTCAACAAAAAACATTTTAACACAATAAAATAGGGTATAGTCTCAGAATAAAATGGGGTCTCTTAAACTGAGTAAATTTAACTTGATGAGATACTTCCTCTATTCTAATTCTTTGGGTATTGACACCACAATGGATGGCAAGCAATGGATTGATATTTGGGAACCAAAGTGTGAGATGTGAGAATGTAAGGGCCCTAATATGCGAACAATAGACTATTCTACTTGAGAAGCATAGGGACAAATGGATAGAAAAAGGCATCCAAATTCAGTATTTTTCCCTCTGCTTTTGTTCTTGGGTCCATCCCCTTTCTTTCTAAGTGCTTCACAACAAAGGGAATGGAAAAGTCTCTCTCTCTCTCTCTCTTTCTCTCTCTCTTCCCCCCCCACACACATACTCTCCCATTTCCTTTCTTCCCCCTTTTGCTGCATGCGCGGGCACACACACACACTTGTAAATTTCATAACTACACTTAAGCGTAGATTACAAGGTAATTCCCTTCCTGCCAAGGAAATTTGTAATCTCAGTAAAAAAAGACTTAAAATTCCTTTACCACCCAGATGGTAATTTTGCTTTTAGGAACTTATATATAACTTGAATATTGGAGTCTTTGGTCTTCTAGACCTTTTTCTCACTCATAAGGCTGGAGTCCTAATGTTGTGGGACAGACATTGTGGGGTCTTGGATCCCTTTGAGAAAAATTTTACTAAGTCACCTTCCCTGGCACGTGGTGACTTTATTAATAAAAAGACACACCTGTGTAGACACAAGTGGACAAAGGCTGCATTCTTGAAAGAACAGGGTATTCTTTTACACTGTTCTTTGGTGGAATCACTCACTTTGGGGTCAGGTTGGTTTGCTGTAAGGACTGTTAGTTTAGTTCCTGGCCTTTCAAAGTCTCCATAGCAGGTTTAATGACTACCCCACCTCTGGCCAGTCCAGAAGGAGTCCCTGACGTGAAGGTGGCTTCTAGGCAAGGAAGTCAAGGTGTCTGGCTTTCCCAACAGTTTCTATTGCCGCTATCAACTTCAGAGAGATGCAGAGAATTTTATTAGGGCAATAACAATCATTTTCCAGGTTCCTATAAATGCAGTTGGAGCCAGCTAATGGTAATCATGAGAAGGGGGTACAATTCAGTGTCTTAACAGTTAATCCTCAAGAGGGAATACAATTTGGTTATCAGCGTTTAATTCTGCTTATTACTAAATTTTCAGTACAGGGTTGTTTTTTTGTTGCAAAATGGAGGTGATCCCACTACAGGAATGTCTCACACAGAGCTCTTTCCATTATCTTGGAGGATTTGGGGGGATTTACATTCCTCATAAAGCTTTTCTCAGCTGCCTGCAGGTCCAGGGAGGTCTGGCTCCTACCAGTCAGACTGAACTTAGAACCCTTCACAGGACAGACAGACCCCCACCCACCATGCTGGCCACCAGGAGGGCTGAGTCCAGATTGGCTGTACTTCCCTTAGGCACCAGGTCCTACCGTCTCCTGCTACTGCAGTAACACAAGGCTATTGTGTGGGGCAGACTTTTGTGAGCAGCTGGGAGTTGGGGGACTGCTCAGAGCAGTGTAAACAAAAGAGCAGGCAACTAAGCACAGAATGAATGGAAGATCAATCTCCCTCTCTGATCCCTGCACTCTGGCCTTACTTTCCTGGAGAGGTTACTCTGGCTGATCCTCTCTCCTGGGAATCTACAGTCTGCTTGCTTTCAGACTTTTTAATGAAATGAAATTTTGTGCAGTAACCCCTGGTGAGACAAAGGAAAGTGTCTTTGTCATGATTGAAACTCAGGGGAGGTCAGGCAGTCCCCAGGCACTTCCCCTTGTCCCTAGGTTTCTTGATGTGATCTAAAATCCTAGCAAAGAATCTAAGGAAGAAGGCACAATGCTTAACCAGACTCGTACCATGTGTTTTGTGTGTGTATGTGTGTGCCTGTGCGCCTGTGGGGGTATGTGTATGTTTGTGTATGCTTTGTGTGTGCATGTGTGTGCTGTATGTGCATGTGTGTGGCACACATCGGTCCTCTATAGGAAGATGTATGTGCATGTGCTCATGTGTTGTTGGGGAGGAAGGAAATCTTCCTCTACTCTTTTAGGTCCACAGGCTAGAAAATAACTCAATTTGACACAGGAGACATTAGCAGGAGAAAAGATAAACTTTAATTATGTGTGCACGGAGGCCCCTGCATAGAATAATGGAACCTGTCATCTGGTCCCACCAGTGGGATGATATAGTCTCTGGAAAGGGAGTAATAAATTTAGGAGGGAAAAACAGAACAAAGAACTTCCCAATTTAAAGATAAAGGAATTTTGCAGGGTCCAACTACATAAGCATCAAAAACAGACCTTGCGAGCCTTGTAGTTCTGGAGATGAGGCTGCCGGGACCACCACAGAGATTTCCTGTTCTTAGGAAGACAGGTAATTAGGAAAAAGATCATGCTTGTATCTCCTTCTCCAAACATCTCTAACTTCAAAACAAGCAGCATGGGCAGCCTGTCTTTGGCCTCCACTGTGTGTTGTGAGTTGGTGTGTATGTGTATAACTCTGTGTAATGTATGTGAGTTGTGTGTGTGCATCTATGTATATACGTATGGCTATATGAGTAAGTGATTTTCTTTTGTGTGTAGGGGTATGTGTAGGAATATATGTCTTATATGGGGATGGAAGGATGCGTGGGGTGTGGCTATCTCTTGTGTGTGTGTGTGTTCCTTTGTGTATAGATGTGTAGGCATGTGGTTGGCTGTGTTGTTTACATATATGTCTCTGTGTCTGAGTGTACATGTGTGTGTTTGTGTATGCAAAGCATGCCAGTGAGTCAAAAAACCTCCAGCAAAGAGTTGTTATGGTCACTGGACAGAGAAAGACTGTGGAAGACTACTGTGAGTTCCAACCTTACACCTTTACAGCAACCATGTCCAGCCACTACCTATCTTCTTGGGCTCTACAGTCTTTGAACTAGAGATAATACAATCTCGCTCATTGTGTACTTGTGTTGTGACAGGAACTTCATTGCTGCTTTGTAGTCAGAACTCAACAAGTGACACAATGATTGACACAACACAACAATTGTACAGCAGGTTTGTAAAGCAAGACTCTGCTATTTGAGCAGAAGTTCTTTTAAAAAAATAAATCTTTTATTATAGGATACTTTTATTCATTCATTCATTCATTTTCCTTACAATGTTTGCATTCTTTTCTAGGTGCAGTCCCCATATAGTTTCCACCACCAGTTCAACTGTGCACCATCACCATAGTCCCTTGTGCTCTTCCCATCCCAGCCTTGATCCCAATCCCTGCCTCTTCCTTGCAGATGACTCTAATTTGTAGTTGTCTGTTTATTTTTGTTTTGTTTTGTTATTTGTTTTCCCTTGATCCCCGACAATCCTCCTATAAGTGAGACCATTGGTATTTTTTCTTTTTTCTTTTGACTTATTTCAGAGCATAATCTTATTGAAAACATACAGACTAGTAAAAGCCGATCATGTAAAAATATAGTATGAGGAATAAGGTCTGGGGAGCAAGGGGGCCAAAGGATTTATGAAGAGCAGAGAAGGGGACATTATGACCATATATCAGGAGACATTTGCGTTGGCAAAGTATATGTGCTGATGTTATCACAGGCAGAGTTACCCTGAGACCACCAGCGAGATCAATGTAAGCAGGTCACCAGTGGCCTAGGCATTACCAGGCCTGCCTCATGATAGGGGCTATTGTCCATAGGTAGTCAAGCAGGGATGATCTGTTGTGATTTGCGAATAGCAAATAGGTCCCACTGCCCATGAAAGGTCAGCTCATAGGAACCTACATTCTTGCACAGGTGAATCACATGAGGCCAGTGCTGGTCAATTATTAAGTACAATGTCAGGTACAGAGTTCTTGTGCAATGTGGCTGACTTCAGAAAACAGCCTTATGGTAAGAGGCCATCCTGGCCTGCATTTTCTATTGAAAATGCACCATTTCAATGACCTTTCTATCCAACCAGACTTGGTTGGATAGATACAAGCTGACTTTGCCTTTCTGAGCCACTTACAACTGTAATTCCAAGAATGAAGCAGTGAGAGTGAAATGGTAATCTACTGACATTAAACAGTAACAAATTGACCTAATAATTAGCTTTTATTTAGTTGTGGCTCACCAATTATTTCCTAAGTGTCATTTTATTTCCATGAAATGCCAATAATTGCTTTTGCAGATGCCACTTTGCCCTTGAAACCCAAGTGGGAGAGAGGAAGTAAGGTGCGCTCAAACATCTATTGTCCCTCCCTCTACCACAGTAATATTAGTAAGGAGTTAGCTTGAAAGATTCCTGAGTTCTATTTTTACTTACCCACTTGGGTTCTGACAACGGGTTCTCTGTTTACATACTTTCCTTCTCATGAATATGTTAAGAATCAACGTACATAAAAATATTTCAACCCATGCATGCAAATATTTCATTCTTCTTATTCTCCCCCTTAAATATGTTGAGATTACTCTACATCCCCTCTCTTCACTTCCTTTCCTCACTCTTGGGAAGGACCAGAGTATGAGAATTCTACCTTTGCTAGAATGGAGTAATGGCATGGGCTTTGCCAGATCTTTCTTTCAGCAGAAGAGAAGTTGGACATCTTTCCATGTCAGCCAGTCAAGCGACAGTAATCACCATGGTGAGACAGCAGGGAGAATAGGATCTCTGGAAAAACTTCTTAGATGTGATTGGCGGCCTCTGGTGAGACGGAGATCATCAGTAAGGACGATGTACTAAGTTTTCCTAAAATTCAGTGCATTTAAATTTTAAATTATTGTCTTAGGAGCTTATCGTCTTCTCTCTTTTGGCCTTTAAAATACCTTTCCATATGTGAAAGGGTGGTGATAGACTATCACAATATAGTTGCTGTTTTGAGGGACTTACTTGGAAAAGCTTAAAAGCTAGCAAACTTACACATTTCCCCAAATTATGGTCTGAAATTCTTCCCAGTGTTCAAAATTTAAAAACCTGGGAGCACCAATGATGGACAACATGGCACATTTGAGTCAGGTAAATCTAAGTAAGAATTCCAACTCTTCTGCTTACTTGACCACGTGAAGCACAGGTTGCTCCCCCATATGAATCACAAAAATTCATACTTCATATTATTTATAAGGATAATCTATATAAGTGAACTGGTATATAGGCATTTTCAATGGCACCTAGTATCATAAGCATCTTTATGTCTCCACAAAAATTCCTGCAATGTCATTATTTCCATTTCCACCCCTCCTTGGAATTTACACATTGAGAATCAGGAGCTGCAGGCAATCAACATACAGTTGGGGTGTGAATTCTTTCCTATGGGCTAGCTCTCTGGCTGAAGCTTCATGAAAGGAAACACACTTGCATCTGTATTTCTAGAAGGGAGATTAAATCTAGGATTAGTCTATTAGAAATAAGACAATGCCAAATTTGGGGACACAGCTGGATACCAAAAGTAAATGACATCATAAACCAGATGTTCTAGGAACTTCATTTTCATGGTGTTTTTTTTTTCTTTTGCCTGAAGGAAAAATTCTAGTTCATAAAGAAAGCAATGAAAGTGATGAGCAGAAATGGCTATCACAAAATTGCTCATAGTTATTTAAAATGAGCCCATTTGAAAATAATCAAAGATGTGCACAGTGATTTATGGGAAAAGTTGTTCATTTCCATGTTATTTATCACATGTAAAATGCAGAAACATCCTAAATGACTTACCACAAAGGATTTATTATATAAATTATGATACTTTCATTTAATGGACTGCTACATAGCATAGCCATTAAAAATCTTGTCATTAAAGAATATTTAAAAACTTGAGAAAAGGTTTGCAATATTTTTTGAGCAAGGAGAGCAGGTTACCAAGTAAAATATAAAATATGATCCTATTTCATGTCATTATAACCTAGATATCCACTGGAATGTTCTAAATTTTGGGATCCAAATAAGATTGGCTCAAATTCCCAATGTCATGGACTGGGAAAGTCAAAGACTTGCCAAGATTTCTTCAAACACTTAGGAGCTCTCTTCTCACATTTTTTTCTTCCTCTTGTCAGTTACAGGTTAAAATCAATGTTATTGACTTTTTTCCTACATTTAGTGGCATGTGGGTGGAGATGGGAGAGATGAGGGTTTGGAGGAATCATTTACATCACTGTAATGATATGAATAATACCCCACCCACACACTGCAAGGTGCATGTCCCAACTCCACAACCTTGTGAACGTAATGTTATTTGAAAAAAAAGGGTCCTTTTTTTAAAGATTTATTTATTTATACATACAAGAACTGGGGTACAGGTCAGAGGTTTGAGGGTGAGAGGATCCACCAGAGACAGAGTGGGGAGTAGAACAGGAAGATTGATTGAAATGCACTGCTGAGGGGAGCAGCAGACAAGGCAGGAGAGATCTGCTGTGCCATGTGGGTCACCTCATTGGCTGGAGGCAGGGATTGAACTGGTGCTGCAGTGGCTGCAGTTTGCTTCAGAATGGTGCATTGCTTAACCCATTGAGCCAACAGGGAGACCCCTGAAAGACAGAGTCTTTATAGATCAAATTATAAATCTCTAGAAGAGGCCATTCTGGATGAGGATGAACCCTAAATCCAATGATAGATACCCTTATAAAAGAAGAGAAGACAGAGGGAGACCAGTGTCAGCCATGTGGAGACAGAGGCAGAAATTGTGTTACAATGTCATTACCCAGGGATGGCTCAAGCCAGAAGGCAATAGAAGAGGCAAGGAAGTCCCTGACCTAGAGCCTGCAGAGAGAGCACAGTTGATTTTGGACTTCAGGCCTCCAGAATGGAGAAAGAAGAAATTTCTGTCGTTTAAGCCCCAGGTTTGTAGACATTTGATATGGCGGCCTTAGGAAATGTCACAACATCACCCAAGCACATGTGACAAAAAGGAGAACTCTACTGAAGAACAAGAGCTTCCTCTGTTCCCATCACCATTGTGGAGTTTCACCAACTTCACAGGTGCTTGCTTGAGATTCTAGAACTCACTTCTCACTGTCCCTTTAGCACCCACCTTTTCCTTCTTTCCTCGTTGTCTCTTTCCTCATTGTGTCATGGAATCTAACTTCTCCCTTCTCTGTCTAGCAGTTGACAGCTCCCAGCTCTTTTTTTAAATTTTCTTTATTTATGCATACACGACCTGGGGTATAGGCCAGTGGTGCGGGGTGGTGAAGGATTCACCAGAGACAGAGTGGGGAACAGGACAGGCAGATTGATTGAAGTAAACTGCTGAGGGGAGCAACAGGCAAGGCAGGTGAGGTCTGCTGCACCATGTGGGTCCCCTCCCTAGCCCAGAATCAGGATTGAACTTGTGCTGCAGTGGCTGCGGATGAGCTCCCAGCTTATTTTAACTCCCCAATGACATGTTCCAAACTCACCTCACCTGTAGCCTGGGGCACCTCAGTTGGGCAGTTTCATCCTTCCACAGCACAGCATGCAAGCACTGACCTCCCCTCACCCCTGCTTTTGACTCCACCACATCAAATCCGTCATGAAATCTCACTGACTTTACCTTCAGTACATGTTTCCTTCCAGACCACTCCACTCTGCCCACCTGGTCTAGGCTACCAAAACCTCTAGCCTGGGCTGTCATAGCCACCGAATAGGCCCTGCTGATTCCATTTTTGTCTCCCTGCTGTCCATTCTCAACCCAGTACCAGAGAAATCCTTCTATATCCTTAGTCTATCATATCACATATCTGCTAAAAACCCCACCAAGATGCTTCCGCTCAACCCAAAAGAAAAATCAAACCTTTAGTAGACTCCAAGGCTAGCTGCACCTCCTGAGTCATATCTCTGCTCTCTGACTTTATCCTCTGTTCTAGTCACAATGGTCTCCTTGCCACAACCTTTTTTTTATTATTATTAATTTTTTAAATTTACATATATTTGACATCAATTGTAATCCCCATGCTTTCCACATCACCATATCACCAGTGTACCATCACCTCAGTCCCCCGTGCTCCCGTTTGCCCTCAACCCTCCCCCTCTTCCCTCCCCACCAAGTGTCCCCAGTTTGTCTTTGTCTTTTCATTTTTGGTTTTTGTGTCTTTATTGCTGTTATTGTTATTATTATTGTTCTTATTCCTTTCCTTGATCCTCATTTGGTTCCCTTATATTCCTCCTAGG
>JAGFMF010012167.1:3155550-3194175 GCA_019455555.1 Galemys pyrenaicus | reverse complement strand
CCAGTACCATGCCGTTTTTATGATTGTGGCTTTGTAGTAAAGTTTGAAGTCAGGAAGTGTGATCCCTCCACTTCCCTTTTTTTCAGTTAGGAGAGCTTTTCCTTGCCACGACCTTAAAACAAGACACAGTCCTGCCTCGGAGCTTTGCTTCATTTCTGCTGCAGGGAACTCTCTTGTCGGCTTGCCTGAATCCTGTAAGTCCTAGCTCAAGGCCTCCTGTTTCATTCATGCTGTTCCTACTCCTTCCCCTTTAACAAGCTCTAAATTTCCCTGTGAAAATAATCTAAGAAACTCATACAACAACAGTCAATCATCTATCCATCATCTATATACCTATATATCACTTATCTATCTTTCTATTACCATCTATCTATAAATATCTCTGCCAAATATGAGATAGTTACCTTGAGGGTGCTGTTATATTTATTTGATCTGACATATAAAGTCAATATTTTTTTTCCTTTTTACAGTTGATCATTAAATAGAATTTGGGGCATATAAGTCAAGAAGATGCAAATACTTTGATCCAGCTGATTGATTTGACAATGAGGAATGTTGAATGAGATAAATCTTCTGCTCCAAAGTTTTTTAAAAATATATTTAAGACTCAAGAAAAGATGAAGTATTTTAGCAAAAACGTTGCATTCACAACATTGAAATGAACACTGTTTTTATTTATTCAGTTTCAAGTGCATATAGTTAAACAAAAAGATTCTATGGGCAAGAAGAGCCATTCTGCAGGAGTATTTCACTGACAGCAGGGAATATTTCCTTGATCTTTTCCCTTTTCTACCCCAGACCCCGTGGTCCACACTGTGATTTGGGCTCTCATGCACTCCCCCGCATGGTCCCATTTCACATCCTAGCACAGGTGCTCTCTCAGCTCCATCTCCTTCCATGGACTTTGGGAGAAAGGCAAAGAGGCACGGTGTCTTAGAATCCTGCGGGTGGAAGAAGAGAGCAAGAAGGAAGCATGATGATCAGGCCTCAGAATGGATTACCTAAGAGATGCTCAGAATTTGCAGAGGCTGAGATTAACTTGCTCTGGGGTATTACGCTCGTTGAGAGTCATCAAAACAGAGTGGAAGTGGAATTGAAAGCCAGAGTGAGTCCAACAGACTTTTCCAGGCAAAATTAAAATATGAAAATGAGGATGAAGGAAGAAAAGAGAAGGGCCAAAATAGTACTGCCAGTACAGGTGTGGATGAACAAGGAAACCACTTCCAGATATTAGGTTAAGACAAATGGACCATCCCCAGAAATGAAGTCCAGTGTCAAGGTCATGTACATTTGAGCAACTTCAGCTGAAGGTTTAGAGTTGAAACCAAGAGAATTGAAGTGTTCTTTTCCAGGTACAGGATGCAAATGTAGAAGAAAAGAAAATCTTGGGTTTTACCCAGTCAGGATCTGGGTAGAAAATACATAGGAAATGAAGAAAGAAAATAAAGATGTAACAGGGTAGTCCCCAGGGAAAGGGGAGGTCCCAGGTTCCCTGCCCCACCAAGGAAGAGTGAGGCTGAGCAGAGAAAAGCTTGGAAATACCAGAGGGAAGAGAATGAAGAGCAAGAAAGAGACCTGCAGGAGGCACATGAAGCAGAGAGATGGAAAAAGGCTGTGCTTGCATCTCAGCCTTGGATTTATACCAGGGACTTGGGGAGTGTAGAAGGAGACACTTGAAACAGACATGACCGAGAGACCCATGGGAAGGTTAACGATGGCAGCCTTTATTTGATTTTGATTTTTTTCCTTCCAGATTTGTCTGGCTCCTTCTGCTCCTTTCCTTTGGGCCCCCACAAGGAGGTGCCTGAGATTTGTGGCAGCTTCCGGGGCCTCAGTGCCCTCCCCACTTTGGGTCAACCCTGTTAGGCAGGTCATTTACCCATTAGGGGATAGGTTAATTTGGGTGTTTGATTTGGAAACTATTTTACCTATTCTTTCCCTTTTCCTTATTACACACTAATTATTTTAAAGTTCCTTTCCATTAAAGGTCTTATGCACTAGAGTTTGTTTTATCTTGATGTGGCAGATATCAGAACCTACACAAAGCAGGCAGATTTGGGGGTTCTGAGGTGCCCCTCACACTTCTTGGTAACAGAAAGAAGGGGCTGAAAATGGAAGCCTGGGGAGTAAGAGTGGAATATGGGAAGGAGAAGGAAGAGGCAGAGAAGAGTGCAAATGGTGGGGGTGGGGGGTGTTAAAGAGAAATCATCCCTCAGGAAAAGGGCATAAGCCATACTGTCCATGACAGAGAAACAGCAATACATGAAAACTAGAGAATAGAGGCAAAAAGGAGTCTACACAAATAGTCAATTTTAATTTGTCTGGCAAAACCGAATCCCTAATGAGACATCTGTGCAAGAATTTAATTTCATGTTCTATAATGAACTCCTGGTATTCACAATATCACCTTTAGTTCTGTAGATGCCCCTGAATAAGATTCCCATTGCTTTTTGACACCACCTGAATGTTCCTTACAAACAAAGATGGAGTGAGGAAAGGCCCTTCTCTTCTCTGTGCACCATCTATTCATGCTTGAGTGCACTGCGCTGGTCTCTGAGGGAGGAAAACAATCGGGTATGCTGTGGGTTGGGTAAACACCCACTAAATATTGATGCATGCATAATTAAAATGACTAAAATAATCCAGGCATACAATTACCCTCACTGTTAGAGGAGAGACAAAATGAAGTAATTTGATCACAAAAATTAATACAAGTCGACTCTCAATTTCAATGCAGCTAATTGAAAACCACTTATTATGCAAACCTCACTTTCCTTCTGGTTTGTACTATTTTTTCTCCTTGCCCTGAGAAAGAGAAAGGTGAGAGGAGAGTCCCAGGTGCCAAGTCATCATATCTAGGTGGTAGAAAAGAGAATTATGCCTATTTTTCTAAGGCAATGACTCCCAAATGTGTGCTCCTACAGTCTGGCCTCCTCTGACACATTTTGTCATGGCATGTCCAGGGGACTAGGCCATCTTGTCCTCCCCAATTCAAACAACACTGAAATTACAACACGGGCACACTTTCACATATCAAAAAATTCACCCATTTAAAGCCAATCAGGAGCTTTTAGTATCCAATACCATATCTCATCATCCCCAAAACAAGTCCTGTACCCATTAGACTCCCTAATTCATCCCAGATATGCCAGGCACTGGCAACCACCAGTTCTGTCTCTGGATCTGCTTACTCTGGACATTTCAGATACATAAAAATGTACAAAATGAGGTGTTCTCAGAAACCAAAAATGAGGAGACAAGGACAGACTGGGGACACCTGGTGGGGGGGTGAGGGTTGAGGGAAGATGGGAACAGGAGGGACTGAGGTGATGGTGCACTGGTGAGATGGTGATGGGGAATACATGGGGATTACAATTATGGCAAGTATATGTAAATTTTAAAATATTTTAATAAAAAAAAAATTGGCCAGAAAGCTGGGGTGATGGATAAGAACAAAAAAAAAAAAAAAAAAAAACCAAAATGAGGTGTTCTGACTGGCTTCTGAACCTAATAAAAGCAGCAGCATAAAGTACGCAAGGTTCTTCCCTGTTGCAGCACAGGTCAGTTCTCTCTTACTTTTCATGCCTGAATGGTATTCCAGTTGTACAGATGTACACATCTTATTTCTCCATTTGTCTGCTAAAGGAAAAATGGGTAGTTTCTGCTTGGGAGCTGTTAGGAAAAGTTAACGCTGTTTTTTGCAGGATCTGTCACTTTTGATCAATGGCAAAAGCCAATAACACCGCAGTGGCGGGGGTGAGAAGGGGAAATGAGCAGGAGGGCTGCAGTGAATGCATTTCATTTCATCAGTTCTAGATTCCCCTGTGCAGAGTCAGGGTTCAAAGCTCCATTGTTCTAACTGCAAAGTCTCCACTTCTCCTTGCCACACTTCTTGTCAATCTAAAGATAAATAAGGTGAGTCATATTCCTCCAAGTTGACTATTGTACTCTAGATAAGCTGTAGGTTATAACACCTCACGTGGATTATAAAACACTGGATATGTTCCTGGATATGTTCCTTCAAGAAATAATCTTACAGGCAGAACCTGTATCCATCAGGACACGCTTTTGTTAGAGAGCAGGGTGAGGGCACTCTGGAACCCCCAAACCTGCCTGCACTAAATGGGTTCTGCCATCTGCCGCATAAAGACAAAACATACTGTAATGGGTAAGATCTTCATTAAAAAGGAAATTTGATACAATTTATGTAGCAGAGAGAAGAAAAGACAAAGAACAGATAACATAGTTTCCATGTGAAACACCCATAGTTACCCATCGCCTTGTGGGTAAATGCCCAGTCAAATAAGATTGGTCCAAAGCAGGACATCTGAGGCCCCAAAACTTGCCACAAATCTATGGCACCTTCTCATGGGGACCCATAGGAAAGAGGCAGAAGGGACCAGGAAAGTCTGGAAGGAAAAAAGCAAAAGCAAAAATACAAGCCAAGATAAAGGCTGCCATTTTCAATCTCCCCACTGATCTCTCACACCTGTTTCAAGTGTCTCTGTCCATGTCCCTCAAGTTCTGGGACATGTCCAAGGTTGATTAGCAATTGCAACTTCTTCACATGTTTCTCTGCTCCATGGCCTCCTCCAGGTCTTCTTCTTGCGTCTTTCCTTCCTTCTCCCAGTCTTCTCTCGCTTCTCCTCCCTGCCCAGCCCCATGCTTCCTTGGGCAGGGCAGAGAACCTGGAACCTCCGCTTTCCCTGGAGATGATCATGTTACACTCTCATATTCTGAAGTTCCCTGAAGCCAGGCAAGAACACTAAAGACCCTCCAGAAGCATCCAAGAAGTTTATTCTGGGGTGGGGAGAAGGGGAGTGTCTCCTAGGAAAAGGGTAGAATTCAAGGTCTGGGTCTACCTTTTTCCTCCTGCAGACTTCTTCCACTTTGCCATAATTGGACAATCCCAGCACATGGACAAACCTTCCCCTTCAGATTAACCCATCTGAATAGAGAAAACTCTTCCCTTTTTCCTACCAGGCCTAGACAGCACCTCTTTAATCTGTCAAACATGTGGCACCCAAATCCTACTTTATGCTTTTTCCCTATATGTATTCCACCAAAATGTTGCATTCTTTTCTTTCAGCAAATCCTACTCATTCTCTTAGGACTCATATCACAAGCCACTTTTTCAATTGACTCTTCAGGAGCTGTGTCTGGGAAACCCCTGGGATGGGGAGACACTGGAGAGTTGCCTCAATATGGAGCATCCTTAAAGGTTCTGGCATACATCTGATGTCAGTGTAGCCCACTGCTGCCCCTATAGCTATGGCATAGGCATCTGCCTTCCTGGTTCCCAAACTCCATAACTGATGGGTGTTCGTGGGTAAACAGTGGAATAACCAAGGTGGAATAACCGAGAACAGTTTTCACAGTGAGTGCCAGAGTTACCCCAGGAGGATTTAACTCTCTTTAGCTTCAGGATAACTGACTTCCTTCCCTTCCTGCTGTTGCCTCCCCACTCCCCTATGAGTATTTCCTGGGGTCACCTTCCAAATAAACTGCTTGCACTTGAATCTTTGGCCCTAGATCTGCTTCTGGGGAAACAAACTAGAAAACAGTAGCTATTGCTCACAGTTCAGTCACCAGATTTTCTTTCTAAAATGGGCCAATCCCTATGAAGAGGAAGTCCCATAGAAAAAGAGCGTGCTGATTGGGTTTGTTCTTGATTTCCTGAAGGGGTGAAGAGCAACTGGTCTGGATCAGAATTCCTGCTGGCTGGTAGACATCACCTCTGTGGTGGTTGTTCCAAGCACTGTCTTACCTCTTACAGCATTGTCCCAAACTTGACATGATGCTTGGGACACAGCGGGCACCCAATAAAACAGACTATGCTTTAATAAAGATAGTATGTGCAGAGCACCAAGCAGAATGTGTGACAGTGTCTCTGGCTTTTGCATATGTCATTCTTTGTTGGTAGATGTTGTTCCATGATCTAATATTGGTATAAAGTTGAAGCTGCTGTAAAAAAGCAAACACTCAAACTGAAGTCGTTCAATACACAAACCTACACACATGACACAATTGTTAAAAACTAAATACACAGACACATAATGCATATACACATGAGTACAGGTAAGCCTGGGGAAATGTGCATGTGCTCTGTGGATCATGTAAGTGGCAGACTTAAGCTTCACTATCTCAGGGGTTTCCTTGTGTCCCTCTAGAAGAGCTCCAAGTGTTTGAGCCCTGAACAGAGAGCCCTTGGCCAGAACACTTGAGATAATCAGTACTATTTAAACACTTAACTTAATCACTACTGAGAGAGGCATGGGTAATAATAATTGAGATATTTCAAAGTTTTTTAAAGGAAAAAGAAAAACCATTGACTTAAATAGATTGCTTGATAATTCTGATCAAGAGCTTATAACAGAATGTTGAGATGCTTAATTGCTAAATAAATAAAATATAAACATTCATTATGTTACTGGAAGAGTTCCTTAATATGTAGTGGGGGAAAACATTTTGTCAAATGCACTGTAAAGTGATAAGTGCTTGTTTCCTTTTCTAAAAAAAATCAATCCTTGAAGCCATTAACCTCCATTTAAATGTGACTCTATTTTTTTTCTATTTGTTTCTGCCTTTTAATTTGTTTTTCATCAGTGAGAGAAAATGAGTTTATGCAAGTGCTGGAGCAGCAGAGTGGAATGAGCCTGCAGTAGCATGGAGTATGGAGGGATTTAGAGTCAGAAGCCTTAGTTTTTAACCCCAGTTCCACCACTTACTAGTGACCCTGGGCAAATCACCTCACTTGGCTTCCAGGTGTAGTGTGAGGCTAGTAGGAAGAATCTCTTGCCCACCTCAGAGAACTGTGATTAACACCTTTTATGGCAGTTTCTCTCAGCCTTTACTGTGCAAATGGAGGGGCAGGGTGTCCTTGGGGATTTTTGCTAAAAAGCATCTTCTTGTGGGGGCTGGAGCAGGACCCAAGATTTCATTTCAATAAGCTCAGGTGATATTGGTGTTGCTGGTCCTCACTTACGGGTAACGAGTAGTTTTAGAGTGTCAGCCAAGCTCACAATAAGCTTCCCTCTCTCAAAGATACTCAGCCATAGCCCTGAACCATTACAGTTGTTCTTGTGGCCCCTTGACATAGCTGATTGTAGTAGAGGTGATTTTTTACTCAAGTTGGGTCAAAAGTTTAAAAATTGTTTTAACTGATCAGTCCAAAAATTTTAAAGAAAATCCCCTTTTTATTGGACACTGTAATAAAGCAGTGGAGATACATGAGTCAGTAAAGTAGCATCTGCTCTCAATGAATTTTCATCATTTCAGATGAGTTAAGTGCAGTGAAGAGATTGCAGACTTTCAAGGACTGCAGGAGACCTCGGTTAAGTGGGATTTGGATGAAAGCCAAGTTTCTGCTTTCCTTTCTTCTGGAAAGTTGAATCCCATGTTGAAGACAATGGCACAGCATGAAAGAAGGTTGGGTCCCTGTATGATTATGTGGAGCAGAGCTGCTTCCGCCTTTCCTTGAAGTTTGCAGGGAAAGTGAGAAATAAGTGCTTATTGCACTAAAACACTGAGATTTCAGGGTTTGTCTATTATAGAAGTTGGTGCTACTTACCACCAACACATAAATTTTCAACTCTTCCAGCGGTTCCAAAAATTAGGACTTTTTAATTTAAATTAGCTAGACTTACTCTCTATAACTGGAAACCCAAAGAACCCTAAAACGTACAACTTCTGTGAGAATCTGACAAACTAATAGGTATGTAAATGCTTTGTAAAGTGTAAAGTGCTGTACTTCTGTGAGAAACTATAACTGTAAATTGATTCTCCAGAAATAAACTCACTATCTGGATATATTATTAAGGGAAGAAAGCTAAACAAGCATTGATATCCAAACTCACATGAGGTCAATATCTTTCTTTGATCATTTTTATCTTAGATTTGTTCTTCAGATCTTTACAAAATCAATTAAATAAATTGCAGAAGAAGCTAAGGAAGTGCTTGTAAAGTTTATATTTTCCTTTAAAACATTAAGTGCTTTGGTTTTAGGAGTCCTTGGTGGCACAAGAATATTAACAGTTTAATGTGCCACACTTCCTCTCTTGTGCTACCAATGTGCAGTAAATCTGGGCATCCCTCAGGAGTTCCTGAAATCCTCCAAAGGAAATCCGTTTTCTGTATGCATCCTCGGAGGGCTTTTTTTTCTTGGATACTGGTCTCAAGAGCATATAAGTGTCTCTCAGCCCCCTCACTAGTCTTTCTCTTCCTCTCTTCTAGACTTTGTGCGTCTTAGGCAACCAGAGAAAGCTATTCCTAAGACCACTTGCTACAATCATGTCTCCATCTCTTAACACTTAAGGTGGAATCACAGCTGGGGACAAGATCAAAGAGGCCAATGCTAGGGACTTAGATTTATTTACTGGGCCTTCCTTATTTTTCATATGCTAGGTCTTGATTTTGTGTTCTTGGTGAAAACTTAGTGTAAACAGGCAGAATGAGGGGTAACCCATGGTCCCCAAATCCACATGCTCTAAATAGATCTGCCACCTGCTATAAAAAAACAAAACAGATTCTTAGTGTGTAAGGCTTTCAATAGGAAAGAATTTGATTAGAATTAGTTCTTTTATTTTTATTAGTGCAATAGAGAGACGAGAAAGAATATAGCTTCCAAATGAAGCAACAAAAATTTCCCATTTCCTCTTGGGTAAATGCCAGCTAAACATGGTTGACCCAAAGCAGGGTCAGTGAGGCCTGAAAGCTTACCACACATTTAAGGCACCTTCTGGTGGCGACTCATAGGAAAGGGGCAGAAGGGACTGGGCAAGTCTGGAAGGGAAAGAGCAACATCAAAATAGAAGTTTAGATAAAGATTACCAATCTCTCCAGGGGTCTTTCATCCTTGTGTGTCTCAAGCGTCTCCTTCCCAAAGTCCCTGGTACAAGTTCAAGGCAGAGAAGCAAGGGGGCTGCTTCTTCACAAGTATGCTCTGTGTGCTCTTCCAAGTCCTCCCCAGTTTTCCTCTTCCCTCTTCCTTCTCTCTCAAGTCATTTTTAGCTTCTCCTCCTTCCTCTCTGCTCCACCCTTCCTTAGGCAGGTCAGGGAACCTGCAGCCTCCCCTTTCTATAGGGATTACACGGTTACATTAGCAGTAAATGATGTACTTCAGATGAGACTCTCTACGTCTCAATGTGACAAGACAGACTATGATGTAAAAACTTCCATCCTTTGCACCACCAAATTGTAATCCTTTCCAGCCAGGTGTCAATTTGTGTGTGTACATATCTGTGCACTGAGTTCCCATAGAATCATACTCCTGATGAGGCCACCAAAAGTGGATGTCTTGGGGAGACCTTTGAATGAGGCTGTCAACCTTCCTTTCTCAGTAGCTCTTAAGTCTTTCGTTCCTTCAGCAACCGAGTTAGGTCTTGGCATCATTGCTAGCTCAATGACCAGAAGCAGTGAAACTGAGAAAACAGGGAAAGTCAAGGACAAAGGAAACTTAAAGGTGAGAATACCAGTAGACACGAGCCTGTAAGGGCTCCCACGAAGCTAGAAAACTGGGGAGAGGCACGTGTACGGACATTCCCGGAGAGAACTGGTTGTTGCCCCAACACCCACAAGCGCAGAGAAACCTGTACACCATAGAGATGGCAGGTCTCCGGGCTGCCTAGAGATACCCGGAAGTGGCTCCAGGGCGCCTGTCGGCCTTCTCGGGAGGAGTGGGCTGGCCACGGTTAGTTCGGGAAAGGGCGCCCTGCCACTCGCAGTTCCAGGTACGCTTTGTCGCCTGTCGCCGCTGTGAACGGACCAGGGTCGGGAGGGCGCTCCGCTGCGGGGACCCCCGGGCCCGGCTGGTGGCTGCACCGAGGTTCGAACCTGCTGAGAGAGCGACCCCATTTGCACCTGCCGGTAGTGACTGCCCCCTAGGTGGCACGAGCGCAGGCGTGAGTCGTAGCCGGCGCGGCGGGAAATTCTCGCCTTTTCTATTCGTTGCTTCCCTTGGAGCCGACTTATCTATAGATAGTCCGAAGGCTTTAGCCGCTGGCGAGTCTCGTTGATTTTCTTTTGTGGTTCAGATAGCAGCCCCCTGGCTGGGAGCTCGATACAGTCACTGGATTTCGCTATACTTGAGTCATATCTTCTGTTTTCATCACAGTCTTTTGGGAAAGCGTCCCTTCCTTATGACAAATGATTCCTGTTTCCCATTTAAAGTGGAAATGTTAGGTTCTCTTTAAAAACGAATATATGTCTTGTAACAAGTGGATTGAAATTAAACAGGTAACTAGTACCATAGGTGCCAGGTGTGACAGAAGGTGCGAGGGTGGTTCAGTGAGCAATGTGTTGTCTCCACCCTCCCCCCAACCCCCAACCCCCCCTCCCCCCTGCAGAGTCCAGCGGGGAGGCAGCTCTCACTGCCCCCTGGATTTTGGAGGGGCCTTTAGAATGTTGCAGAGTTAGGAGATTGCAGAATGTGTGAAGTGTGAAAATCCCCTGCTAGGCAGGTCAGCTTAGTCTCAGCTGCTTCTGGTCAAAGCCAGCGATGCCAGTGCTGTTGTGGACAGAAGCTCAGGAATCAGACCCACTAGGTTTCCGTGTAGGGCACCAGGTTTCTGTGGCCGCAGATCCTTGCGCTGCCATTCACCAGCAGTAGTTCCTTGGGGTTAGTCGCTTTGTGTCTCTAAGTCTGTTTTCACATCAGAAGAATGAGGAAAAGCAGTCTCCAGAGGTTTGGGGAGGAGCATCAAAGGTCTAACACAATGCCTGGCAAACATAATTGCTCAGTAAGTGGGGGATGACATTCCTCCAGAATGTCAACTTTAATAGTACCATACTTAGATTATGCACACAGTTATGTACCTAGTGATGCTTTTTTATATACCCAAGCAGGGAGGAAGTGCAGGTGTGACACTCCTTGTAGATGTAACAGAAAAGGACTTTTGAAGTATTCACATATTTGATGAATCTAGGATCCTCCAGGGTCTCCTGTTCCTGCAGAAGTTCCTGCAGAAATGCCCTGTGCACTCTCGGCTACCTTTGACATAAGAATGGTGAAGAGTTGCAGGGTTCTTTTTGTGTGACATTCAAGTGAGTTTGAATGGGTTGCTGGACAAGGAGATTTGATACATCTGAGGTAATGCTCCTGAATTAGACAGCTGCCTTGCCGCTTTAGTTTTATTCAAAACAGTGTGCTCAGGTACCACTATCTATTATGATATATTAACTTTCTACTTAATGCTATGTCCTCCCCAAATGTGTTTGGCTTTTTGGTTTCTATAGGGTTAAACCACGTGGGGATATTTTTTATCTTCCTTAAAGTAAATGGGTTGGTTTTGTTTTTTTAAATTATTTTTAGGAAGGCAATCTTCAGTTCTCTCTCTTCCATACTCCACTGACACCTAGATGTGTATATTGCACTATAATACCAGAGGGTTGGTAGCATTGCCCTCTTGAGCTCAGGGGATGAATGAACTGTGTGCATAATCTAAGGTTCTTATTACTGATCCTTAGCATTTAATTAGTCCTTTGTAAATTTAGAGTACTCCTAGGCGTTTTTATGAGTTTCTTCTCATAACTTCCCTATGAGATGTCAACTTTATTACCCTCATTTTATCTCAGTGTTATCAAGAGGTCAGACAGATTTTAAATTTCATTCTTTCCTGTTTATAATTAAGATTCTTTTTTCTTTTTTTAAAGATGTTTAACATCACAGATCATTAACAAAATATAAATTAAAGCCACAATGAAATACAACTAAATGCCTTTAGGAAAACAAAACAAAACATAGTTTCTGGATTATGATTGGATTTGAGGTTCGCTTTTGCCTCCACAGCAAAAACAAATAGTGTCTTAAAATGGACATAGTTAAGAAGACCAGAGTGGGGAATATGACAAAATAACCTATAAGAAAATATGGATATTTCTGTGACAACATTTTGAACTAATAACTAGTATTATTAATGACCACGCACAATAAAGACATTACAAAATTACTGTAGACTTTACACAATCTCTGAAAAAGACTAATAGAGTATATTTATAAAAAGTGTCTTTACTATTAAACATTACTGTCTATTTGCAAATATTTTACATGTAATATAACATATTACAAAAGTGTAATTTCTTAATAAGATTCTTTTCTCTTGATCTAGTACTTTAACCCGTATCCCTGACATGGCTACATAGGTCAGCTGTATCCCATCCCCAGAGAAAAGCAATTATTGAACAAAGCCACGTTTGGAAGAGCCTCAAAGTAATTGTGATTATAAATGCAGGTCTGAGTGTGCAGCCCTAGAAGGAATCAGATGGAAACTAATTAATAAAAGAGAAGTCATAAAGTCTACAAAGACCAGGCAGTGCACTGAAGTAAAACTGTGCATACTCTTTTCCTCCCTGTGGCTTCGTTTTCATGGGAATTTGTGTCTTTCCAGGGAATGTTTGCTGGGAGTTTTCTGTGCTTATTGATGGAGAAAGCCAGACAGGGAGGAGGTAACTCTGGGTGGTACTGCCAGTGGCTGCTAATCTCCAAAGGTTTAGCTGACCTGGTGCACAGGCTTCTTTCATTGCAATTCATCTTGCTAAATTGTTTGTTTTTCCTTTCTCTCTGCCGCCTTTCTCATCTGACCCTCCTGATCAGATCAGTTATCAAATTCTTGCCTCATGTCATCGTGGAATTAGTGGGAAGGTAATGAGGATTAGCATGAATAGGCCTGGCAGGCACTCAGAAGCATTAATAATTTGAACTCGTGCGTTCTCAGCATGATTAATGTGCACACAAGCCATGACAGATCTGTTGTTCTTGTGACTGGGCTGGATTGTACAGTTTTAAAAACAAAGAATAATTAGCGGTCCGTAAGAATTTCTGTTGGAATTTATTAATTGGGTTTTTCGAAACCTCGTCTGTTTGCTGATCCCCATAGCGTGGGATTCTTGTAGAAATCATGAGAACATCTTAAACTTTTTTTGGCATCCTGTTAAACCAAGGCTTTCTTAACCAGGAAAATATTTCTAAAATCCTTATGTCCTGTCTCAGTTAATAACATTCCCTTTTCCAGACTTCATTTGGGCACAGCCTGCTTGGTCCTCAGTTGCCTACCTGCTCTTACCTTGACTCTAGCAAAGCACACCAGCATTTCATCCTTACTGATAACCCCTAGCCCAGATCGTCATCACCCCTCACCTAGCCACCTTCCTGCCTCCAGGTGTTCCCTCCTTTCAGGAAAACATAATCTTTCACAATACAAAAGTGAGCACAGTGCTCAGTAAAACTAGAAAGACTGTCTGAAAAAAAAAAAGAATTAAGGATTGCCCAAGGATTGCCCAAAGGGATCTCAAAGCTGTGTCCAAGTTGACTCCAGGCTACCTAAATTTCTACCCTAAATCGCCTGCTACACACTGATTTCAGTTTGTACACCAGCCACAGCAGACTCGCCACGTTCGCTGCCCAACACAAGGCTTCCCTGTTGCTTTCTTCCTTTTTGATGCCCTCTCATCCTGCCTAAGGCCTCTTGCCATTCCATTTCAACACTAACACTCTTCAGCAGTGTCTCCACTGATCTACCCTTCAGAATCCATTCACCTGCCTCACCCCAACATGCTCACCCTCAGTGCTTCCACAACCATCTCATTTACACCAACATTATCACACCCTTCTTGTTTTCTCTGTTTTGCCTGGGATTTGAGATGTTTCAAAGGCCTCTCTCCTCCATCAGAAGCCCTAGAATGCAGGAACATTTTCTCTTTTAACTTAGTGTCAGTTTCACCCCAGAACTTTTTAGGAGGTAAATTAAATTACAATGGTGACAATAATTGGCATCCATAAAAGTAACCCTTGGACACCACAGATGTCTGTAGAATTTACACCATCATCAGAATTTAATGACTTGGGTGTATTTCAGTCTTCAAAAAAAATCCCTGCATGTCAGGGACACAGCCCTAACAAAGACTGAAGGACTCAGTTCTCCTGGCACTTAGGTTCTATTCGAAGGAGGTCAATAGTGTAAAATTAAACATCATTTTGATGGCAAAATGTGCTATAAAAAAACCAAGGCAGGGCCTCCCTGGTGGCTCAGTGGGTTAAGCAACGCACTATGAAGCAAACCGCAGCCACTGCAGCATGAGTTCGATCCCTGCCGCTGGCCAGGGAGGGGAACCACATGGTGCAGCAGACCTCTCCTGCTGTGCCCGCTGCTCCCCTCAGCAGTGTGCTTCAGTTGATCTGCCTGTTCTGCTTCCCGCTTACTGTGGTGAATCCTCTCACCCCCCCAACACCTCTGACCTGTATCCCAGTGCTTGTATGCATAAATAAATAAATCTTTTTTTAAAAAAAAGAAACCAAGACAGAGTTGAAGGTGATAACGCTGTTATTTTACTTATTATTTTTGATCAAGATAACATTAGTTTATAAAAGTATATGGGTTTCAGGTACAGACTTTTTCACCTCAACATCAGAGTTATCACATCTTGCCCACCACTTAATATTCCCCCACCAACCTTCCCCTCTATCCATTCCCTTCCCCTCTGGAAACCACCATTCTGTCATCAGAGAATAAGGGTTTTTTTTTTTTTCTTTTGCCTTTTTTCCCTGTTTTCTATTCTACAAAAAAGTGAAATAATACAATATTTCTCTTTCTCCTTCTGTCTTATTTCACTTGGCATAATCCCCTCAGAGCCCATCCATGTTGCAAATGGTGAGGTTTCACCTCTTTTATGGCTGAGTAGTATTCCATTATGTGCATATACCACATCTTCCTTATCTATTCATCCATCATCGGACCCTTGGATTGTTTCCATATTTTCCTACTGTGATGAGTGCTGCAAAGAACATAAGGAGACATACTTCTATAGAGTGTTGTTTTCATTTTCTTCAGGTAAATTCCCAGATGTGGAATTATCGGATCATTAATTCTATTTTTAATTTTTTGAGGAGCCTCCATACGGTTTCCCATAGTGGCTGCACCAACATACATGCGCACCAACAGTACACACAGGTTCTTTTTTCTTCGTGTCCTTACCGAACACTAGTTCTTGACTTCTTGTACTTTTAGCTGGGTGACAGAGAAGCCCAAGATGAGTGACTGTTGAGCAGAACTAAGTATGAAGAAAGAATGCCCACAACTGGACACTCAATGGTGGGCAGCTAGGTAAGGAACAGGTCCAAAGACACAACAGGAAGTTCACACAACACACAAACATAGCGTCAACACACAAACATGCTTGGCATCTTTAAGGAAAGAAAATCCAGTTTTGTTGATTGAGGGTAGGTAGAGTGGAATGGTGGAAGAGTGTGGCTGAAGTCAGAGCTGGAGATTATATATGGAGGTGAAGGTAAGAAGTCTGGATCGAAATGTCAGTGGCTGACATCTGTAGTGTTTGCAAAAAGCATCTGTAGCAAAGCCACCAGATTATATTAAATAACAGACTGCATGTGTAATGACTGCAAATCCAATGGAAGTGTTCTGTACTCAGACAATAAGAGAGTCATCAGGTGAGGTAAATGATCAGGTTGCTAGTATACTCACTCTTCCTTGCTTTGTCAAACCTGTGGCAGCCATTAACCCACCTCCACAGTTTTTTTCCTTAATTTCCCAAGTATTTCTTCTCTTCCACATACCTTCAAGCCACGGAGACCGTCACTTGCTGAATCTTGTTCGAGGGAGAGATCCAATTCACTTTCCTGGCAATCTGATCTACTTGTACAATTATAGAGCAGAATTTGTCAAATCTTTTCTGAACTTGTGCTTTTGGAGAGACCTAATCATGATATGTGGGAAAATAATGGAATAACAGAGTCCCTAAACCCTAGAGCTTAAAGAGGAAATTGAGGAAGCCACACAATAGGGTGCCCATACTATGTCAGATGTTTGATTGGACTGTTTACACCATCCCACTCAGTCTTCATGAACCTGTGAGTTTATTATCAGTTCTGCTTTTTAGATGCAGCAACAGGCTCAGAGTGACTGACTTGTACAAGTGATAGAGCTCTTAGTTGTTTACAACCACACCTCTGAGCATCTCCATTGACATGAGTGAGTGTGCGTCTGCATTCCCAGTGCATCTGAGGGCCTGCATTTCTTCTTATATAGAGAGTTTTGTACCCACTTTTTGTTTGCTTGCTTTGTTTTTCAGAGATAGAGTCCTGATGTCTTGAGAAAATAAGTATAACTTATTGTTATGATTAATTTGACATAGAAGAGTAGGGAGAGAGAAGAAAGAACCCTCCCCACCACCACAAGCCATGCAGTCCTTACAAGATTTCAAGCAGGCATACAGTTTACTACATATAGGAATTTTTCATCTCCTATATATTTTTTTGCATATAGTGCTAATAAAACACCAGTAATAAACTAAACCATGGTGCAGCTGCTATTTTTCAATAAAAGCTGTTGGAAATTTGCTTTAGAGGTCTTGATTTTTTTGGGTAGGCCTTTCCCTACCAGATTTGAATAGATTCTGTTTCCAAAGGATTGATTTTTTTTTTTTTTGAAGGATTAAGAACAATGTCCTACATTCACAGAGTGCTTTCTGGTTTCACAGCATTCCCAGGTTCATATCTTTCTTCACCTTCACACTGACTTTCACCTTGTTAGGCAAGCAGAGCAGATGTTACTGTCACCATATTACACAGGAAGAAATTTGAAGCCCAGTATGTAAAAGTGGCGGGGGGGGGGGGGGGTGTGAAGCACCTGGCTATGATNGGGGGGGGGGGGGGGGGGGGGGGGGGGTGTGAAGCACCTGGCTATGATCACATGGCCACTTGGTCACCTAAACTGACTTCTCAGCTTTCCTTTCAAGGGCATACTGCCTTTTTCTTTTGCTTAACTTGAAATTGGGGACCATTACATTTGCATTTGGATCAGTAACTGTGTTGCAAATTTCTTTCTTTTAGGACTTCAGTGAACTCCCTTTGGACTCACATAATGGACTCCCCGAAATCTCCAAAAGAAACTGTCCTCATTACAGGAGGAGCTGGCTATTTTGGTTTCCGGTCAGTAAAATGACAGTTATTCTATGAAATTTTACTGGTAGTTCCTGGAAAAGTACAGCTTTCAACTCTGACTTTAAAACAATGTAGACTTTTACCTGTTTATAGAGTTAAACCACTATCCTGCCCACTGCTCAGATACTGAGGATGAGAATGACAGAAATATTACACTTTAAGAAAAATTCTTTACAATGCCATTAAATTGGGGAGGAGACAGTCACATCATAAAAAAAAAGAAAAAAAATTAAAAGAGTAGCTGTTCTTTTACAGTTTGTTCCAAAGAATGAACAGAGGGAAAAAATATAACGTAGATGCTGCCATCTTTGAAGACAAAACCTCCATCTTTGAAGACAAAACCTCTTTCTTGGTAAATTACACAATGATAATTCTTATTTTTTAATATTTGCATGAGTAACACTTGAACTACTGAACACACTCAAAGTAAGGATTTCAAGACAAGCTGCTAGGAAGACCTAGTAAGTTATTTTATACACTTTTCCTAGGCACAGCTTACTAGTGATTTGATTTAACTTTTCCTCTTTCTCATTTTTTCAGCCTAGGCTGTGCTCTAAGCCAGAAAGGAGTCCATGTGATTCTGTTTGACATCAGCAGCCCAGCTCAAGCCATTCCAAAAGGAATGGAGTTTATACATGGAGACATTTGCCACCTCCCTGACGTAGAGAAGGCTTTTCAGGATGTGGCCGTGACTTGCGTGTTCCACATTGCATCTTATGGCATGTCGGGGCGGGAGCAACTCAATCGAAACCGAATCGAAGATGTCAATGTGGGGGGCACAGAAAACATCCTCCAGGTTTGCAGGAAGAGAGGAGTGCCAAGATTAGTTTATACTAGCACTTTCAACGTCGTCTTTGGAGGTCAAGTTATCAGAAATGGAGACGAATCTCTGCCTTACCTACCCCTTCACCTCCACCCAGATCACTACTCCCGGACCAAATCCATTGCAGAGAAGAAGGTGCTGGGGGCCAGTGGCACAGCCCTGGAGAGCAGCGATGATGTCTTGAGAACCTGTGCACTGAGGTCAGCTGGCATCTATGGACCCGGAGAGCAGAGGCACCTTCCCAGGATAGTGAACTACATTGAGAGGGGCTTGTTCAAGTTTGTGTATGGGGACCCCAAGAGCCTGGTTGAATTTGTTCACGTGGATAACTTGGTGCAGGCTCACATTCTGGCCTCAGAGGCCCTGAAAGCTGACAAGGGCCACATTGCCTCTGGGCAGCCCTACTTCATCTCAGATGGCAGACCCGTGAACAACTTCGAGTTTTTCCGGCCTCTGGTTGAGGGCCTGGGCTACACATTCCCCTCTTTCCGCCTGCCCTTGACCCTCATCTACTGGGTGGCTTTCCTCACAGAAGCGAGCTACTTCCTTTTGGGTCGACTCTATAACTTCCAGCCCTTCCTCACCCGCACTGAAGTTTACAAAACTGGTGTCACACATTACTTTAGCCTAGAGAAAGCCAGGAAGGAGCTAGGTTATGAGGCTCAACCATTTGACCTAAAGGAAGTAGTGGAGTGGTTTAAAGCCCATGGCCATGGTAGAAGCCCTGGCGCTCATGACTCTGAGCCTCTTGTTTGCAGTGGACTGTGTGTTTTGCTCTTGGTTGTCATGGTCCTGACGTGGCTGCCCTCTGGAACTCTGACACTTTGAAGGAAGAGCTAAAAATCAGGAGCTGGTCATTTTTACTGAGATGATTTTCAGAAAACATGGGTTTAGTGTCTATGGTGACATCTGGTGCTAAATTTCAGCTCTTCTCTTTGCTACTTAAGAATAGATTCTTGGACTAAGTTGTCCTTACCTCCTTGTATTAATCCTGGTGAGAGAAAGAAAAGAAGCAAAGATAGGTTTGAAATGTTTTAGATAGGCACAACACAAGTCATTTTGGAGTCACAGAGCTAAACTTAGTTTGGTTGGAAATATATTACTTAAATTTCTCAGAAGCCAAAAAGCACTTATTTTTGTTCTTTACATGACATTTCAGTCAGTCAGGCCACACATGTGGCAGCCCCAGTAGGTCACCTTGATATGGGGTACGATGAATCACTCACTTTACATAACTGCACTATGGCACATCAACACAGTTGCCTAACAGTTGCTAAGTTATTCTGCAGCCACTTCAAATGAACTGAAACACACACTGAGAAAAGAATGGCAAGACCCAATGACTTGAAAATGTATGAAAAACACAAGTCAGGCCAGATTCCCACAGATCACTCATCTCCTGGCTATTTCAGGGGACACCTTGGTTATATACAGTCTAAATTTCAGGAACTCAATTTGGCCCTGTATGATAGAGGGAATTCCAACCTGTGTGATCACATGGTAATGTTGGATATTGAAGCAAGCAGATCTTTATCTTCCCTCATAAGGTTCTTTGGAGATTAAATTAGACAAGGCATATCAAGTGTCATTCAACATGCCTAAGCATTTGTATTACTATTGTTACTCTACATTCCTTCTGAGGGTTCCTTCCTCAAGGTCTTCTGGTTAAGGAGTGCTGTTGCTCCTGACTTTCTGGAATGTCTTTATTGTGTGCCCTCTGTGTCTATATAGTTTTAGTCTCTGAGGAGAGAGACTAAAAAAGTTCAGGAATCAGCCGAAAAATCTGTTAACTGAGGAAAATGATCAAACTAATGATGGCATTTGTAATTTAAAAATAAGGCATAGCTCTAAACTAATAGACTGACTTTTCACTGGGAAGAATGTTGGTACTCTGAAGGGAAATTCCAAGGAGGAATATTTGAACAATTGTGCCATTGCCTAGCCACCCCAGGACCACTGTGGAAGATATTCAAGAAATGCTGTTGCATGGGGAGCAAGAGGAAGAAGACAGACTCTGCCTATGCCATGGTACCAGCTACAGAAGGGACAGTATTAAATGCTGGCAGGAGCATAGGTTCTGCAAAATGCACGTAAGCGTCACTCTGAGAGTATCTGTAGCGGATATTAGATGCATCGTCCCTGCATGTTTTGGGAAAAGCAGTCAACTTAATACCAGAAAAGCTGCCACCATGAATGTTTGTGCGGCCTTAACCAAGTCTCTGAAGTTTCTGCAGGCCTCAATTTCCTCTTTTGTTATGGGAATGACTACTGGTATTTTCTATAAACCTACACACCCACCTCTCAGAGTTTGTTGGGAGCCTAAAATAAGATGTGGTAATACATGTGGGGAGGTGTGAGCCTTTACTCCTAAAACATGTCAGTGTTGTAAACCCACATTGCCTCAATTAAAAAAATAACATTAAAATTAAAGAGTTTGATAAACCTTGATGAAATTCTGCTAAGTGAAATAAATCAGGAGAAAGACAAATACCATTTGATTTTACTCTTATATTTTACACACTTATATGGAAGATAAAAAAATAAAAACAACCCCTTAGACTGTAACAACATAATCATGGTGACCAGAGGGGAAGGAAGTAGGGAGGGAGGGGCCCAATAGACTATAGTAGGAAGGTTATTGGTGATGACCTTTGATGGTGAATATGGTGTGGTGTATACAGTAGTCAAGGTGTACAGCTGAAACTTACAGAGCATAGACACGAATGTCATCTCAATAAAATTTAAACAAAAAAATAAGATGTGGTAAAACATTTGATGTATAAATTGCAACATAAACATGAAGCAGTGATAGGGGTTGTTTTCATGAAATATTTTTGTGGTCCTTTATATCAAAAAACGATTTTGCTTTGGGAGTTAACTCACTTGAGCACCTGCAGCAGATCTAACACTCTGGGAGCTATAGGGCAGGTTCCTCTACTCTGCAAGCTCAGCGTGTCCAGATTTGGTGTGGGCATATCAGGAGGTGACTGACAGATCAGTACAGTAAAACCTGTATCCATGGTTGAGAGGGAACGCAGACTCTCCAAACATGCTTTTGATGTAGTTCCTGAAAGAATGAGAGATACTTCTCAGTTTTTTCAAACCAGATACACCAAGCGTGGTGGGGTTTAGCTTGTTCTTGTTTCCCACACAATATAGCTAAATGAAGATCAGGACGCATATATGGGACTCCTGTTACCTGGGTATGAGACGTGGGGCCAGCTGTAGGAGGGACAATGAGGAGCAGTCTCCAAGGTAATGTACCATAGCCAACTCCAAAGTGGAGAGTGGGGCTTTGCAGACTCTACCCCCTGAGTGGGGACTGATGGGCGGACCTGAAGCTTTGGGTCAGTTGAACTGTTGAGCTTTTGGTAAAAAATTGCTGTGCTTTAGACAGCTAAGCATCTGGGACTTTGGGTAGTTAGTTGCTCTGAAGGGGTTATGGTGAGGAGGTAAGAAGGGAGATCAATGAAGAAGCTGCCTACTTCAGCTTGGGCCTTGGTCCCTGCTCAGCAGACACTACCTGGTAAGACAGTCTCTGACCACATGCAAGCCAGCAAAGAATCTCCCAATCATCTCAAACTCTCTTCCTCCCTTCTCTCCCCCACCCCCTTTTTTTTTTTTCTTTGTTGTTGTTGTTGTTCCCTGTGTAAATACACCCTGTCGTTGCAGTTTCTTCCCATGTGTCTGCTCTTGGGTCCTGTTCTGCCTTCTGACGTGCATGGTAAGGACCCACCCACTGGGTCAGCCTCAGTCCCTGGCTTTGCTCTGTTTCTTTTCCACAATTTTGACACATCCTCCACATTCTCCTTGAAACAGTTCACACCCTTTGCATGAACTCACACTCTCCCAGTCTTTCTCCTTCTTGTAGCTACTGCTATAAAATAAATTAGCCCAAGACTTAATATCTTAAAACAACAAATATTGTCCCCTCATTTGTAGGGGTCAGGGCCACAGCTTTACTGGCTCGCTCTTGCTAGGGGCTCTCATTAGGGTCCTGGTGGCCACTGGCACTGCAACCATCTGACAGCTTTGCTGAAGCTGGAGCATCGATTTCCAGGATGGTCCATCCACATGACCTTTGGCAGGAGGTCCCAGTTTCTCGTGGGCATCTGTTTGGGTGAATTTCCTTATAACATGCCAACAGGTCTCCTCCAGAGTAGGTGATCCAAGAGAACAAGGTGGAAGTTGCAGTGGTTTTCAGGACTTATTCCCAAAAGTCTACCTATCCCCAAACTATATGTATATAACTATATACCTATGAGTCACAGTTTACTGATCAGTTGTCGTTACAATTACCCAAAGGTGTAAATAAATACCAAAAGGGGAGGGTCCTTGGGGCTCTTGGCTCCATTATATGGCACCCTCTTCCATGAAAGCAACCCATATTTAGAGCTGTATCATTTTTTGGCCTGCTTCCACCCAGTAGAATCTGGGGGGTACAAAGACCTCTACACTTTGTACTGTATCCCTCTTAGTGCTAGCTGGTAGTGTTGTCATAGATATAATGAACACATTATATTTGAACACATCAGGGGTCACTTATGATTCTTATTGCTGTTCACCCACAAGGAGAAAGCCACATCCATGAGTGTCTTTGAAATAAGTTCTTCTCTATCTTGGTTTCTGCTCAGACTGCTAGAGAGATATGCTTAAGATCTTAAAAGTCTTATTGCTTAAACAAATCTATGCAGCACCCCCTAAATATCTCTGCAGCCTCAAAAGATGATAGCCACAACCTCAGTCATGCCCTGTCATGTCCACAGTCCCACAATGGCTACACAGGTTAGCCCCATCCCATGTGAGAGGAGATGACCCAGGGATACGGGTGCCAGGACGTGGGGCTATCTGGGGCCAGGGTTGGATCCTGGCTAGTGACCCATCTCAGCAACTCCACCCATTTGAAATGGTACATTTCTTCACTGCTCACCACGAGGCTCTCTCCCAATACCATACTTTCTTTCCAAGTGATCTTGTCCAACTTCCTGGTTTAAATTTTCATCTCTGCTCCCAAGTCTATAATACTGAATATTAGTTCCAGTTCTGGAACCATATATCCAACTACTGCTGCCTCTCCCCCTGGGTAGCATTTGGACTCAAAATAGAATTTACAATCCCATACTCTTGCAGGACTCCTTTTCTTCATATTCACTGCATTCCTCATGCCAGTAATCTCAGATCATCTTAAATCCCAGTTTCTCCTCAGTTGACACACCTAAGGGACAAAGGTAACACATAATTTCCTTTTTCTCGTTTGTTGAAGACTGGGGGCAATAGCCAATGTATTAGAATTGTGGATCAACTAAGGTGAGTTTCAATGAAGCCTATTCAGGACATGGTATCGTTCTCGTGGGAATATTAAAGGTTAAATGCTGAAATATGTTCAGAGATTGGGGAAAGAAGGTAGAGTGGGATTTGTTTGTACTCCCTCCATGACTTAACTGAAAACTGTCTTCCCTCCCCCTTCAAGGGTCAGGACGAATTCAGGAATTCCTTCCACTTAAGGAATTCCATTAGTTTTAGGGTTTCCTGCTGCCCTCACCTTGCCCTCACCTTGGATTGAATCTGCATAAAGCTATAAAACAATGCTCACACTTTGCCTGGAGTGGGGGGGGCTCCTAGACACCTACACTAAGTCACCCACAGTGCCGCAACCACTGCTCCCATAGCCTTCTGGAGGACCACACCATGCGATAAAGCCCTGCCTCAGCTGCCACCTCTGCAGAAAGGAAGAGGGACCAGACATGCCCATCCTTAGTGCCATTCAGGTCGTGGGTGACTGTAGGGTCAGTGAAAGGTGATCGGGCTTTTCTGCCCTCCTGCCATTGGTGTGGATCTTGGACACTTGCAATCCTACACGCATGCCTAATGGCGGACGCCTCAAGTAGGGTGTGGGCATGCGCAAGTGGGCGCACCTGGGCTGAGACACACTGTCATGAGGACGCCAGAAAAGGAGAGCATATAAGCATAATGAAGAGAAAGAGAAGAATAAGCAGCAGCAGAAGCATCCAGAAAGTGAAGATTCACTGGGGGCTAGGAGGCCTGCCAGCCTCCTGGCACCCCCCTCGCCACCCCCCCGCCATGTACCTGGTTGCCTCTGATATAATGAAGCAATAAAAGCCTGAAAAAGCCACTGAAAGCTCCAGGACTCCTCACTGACCCGTCTGCCAGAGTCATTGAGAATCTGCTCCGTGCCCTGCTGGCACCACAGTGACAGAGGCTGCAGCATGACAGCATTTGCTGGAGGGCAAATTGTTAATTTGAGCACCAGGTTACCTAAACTAATACCTAGGTTATTTCTTCAGCCTGCAGGGTAAGCTAAGGATTCTTTTCAAGAAAAGGTGTTTTCCCCTAAATCACCTAACATGGTTGTAGGGTAAAGGTCGGTCAGGTATTTCCACCCTCCCACCACTAATGATGGACACCTGGGGTGCTGCGAGCATTCCAGGGTGGGCATGCGCAAGTGGGCGCACCTGTGTTGAACACAGGCATAAATGGGTGGCGTCATGAGGACGCCAGAACTGTGAGGCTCGACAGACAGAACTGTGAGGATCGAGAGAACCGACAGCAGCAGCAGAAGCAGAGAGAGAAGCAGCAGCCGAGAGGGTGAGACGCGCTGGGGGCTGGCAGGCCTCCCAGCCCCCTTGCACCCCTGCCTGCCATGTACCTGGCCACCTCTACTAAATAAAGTATGAAAAGCCACCGAGGGCTCCAAGACTCTCCCTCCTTGACCCGTCTGCCCAGAACCATCCCCAACCTGCCTCCAGTGCCGCCCCCCATCCTGCCGCTACAATGGTGATCATACCAAAGCCAGTATTGCTCTGTCTTTAGATATAATCAGCTTACTAACAATTGTTGTATGGACTCTTCTCCTCGTATGCTTTCCACAGCTCACCTATCCTCACAGACTGGGTGAAAGTAACCTGCAGCACCCTGGCACTCCCAGCCCCACTAAGGGTCCCTTGTGAGCCGGCCTTGGCCGCCTGCACCAACACTTAGCCCCCATTTGCTAGCATCCCTTGCATGATAAAATGACGCTCAGGCCCCTTCTCGGTGAGAAAAACCCCCTCCGAGGGCTGACTTCCGCGTGCAGGCACTGGCCAATCAGAGACTGCGTTCCTCCTGGTGGAGGCCATCTTGCCAAGGTGGGCCAGTCACAAGGTGGGCTGTCCTCTGCTCCATTTTTCATCCTGTGCTGGAGAGTTGGGGGATCCGTCTTGCTACCAGGGGCGCCTCATCACGAGGACCAGCATTTAGGGCTGCCAGAATCTCCCACTGAAGCAGAGACTAGCGCTGATATTCCTGCCTGGACTCCTGGCCCCAGCTGTGAGTTATTTACAACAGAGCTGAGAGATGGAGAGAGAAGGTCTTGGCGGACATCATCGGACTCTGCCGCCCAGCCACAGCCAACTCCACCTTGTGAGTCTCAGTACCTTTTCTTTCGTGCTTTAAAGTCCTTAAAGTTGGATTTTTCTCCATAATTGGAAATGGTCAAACACACACGTGCTGTTTAATATATTCCCTGCCCCCCTGCTGTGTGCCCTGGGCCTTACAAAGCGGGAGCTCCTTTGGCCCTCCAGGGGCTGCACGTTTGCTGGAGTTCTTCCATATCTGGTTAATTTTCTTTTCTAAAATCATGTAGACATGGGCCAGAGCAGTCTCATGCACTCTCCTTCAAATCCTTTTGTTCAGGAAGAAAATGACTGGACAAAGTGATGTATTCCCCTAGTCTGTCGTTTGGTGAAGGCAGAAACTCTGTCAGCTTCTATATGTAGAGAACACTGAACGGCCCCTTAGCTCCCCCAAAATATTTGTTGAAGGAGTGCTTGCACTCCTGCACTCTGACGTTACAGAACTGGTATCTGGGTCATAGGATGCTGTAGACCTGGGACTCCCAGCAGAGCTGAGAATAACACTGGAGACCCGAGTTAGAAATGCAGCCTCCCGTGTTCAGGCTGGGATTATTAACGAGGGCCATCATGCTGTGGATTCGCTTTTTGGATTTATTTTGGGTGCTCCCAGCACAAGAAATCACCATTAAGAAGTATGTGAGTTAGCCTGACTGTTGGAGTTACTTTGGTATGTCTATCATATCCTCATGTCATGTACCTTTAATATATACAATTTTATTTTTAAAAGTACCAACTTCAGAGGAAGGACATTGTGCACATGGCAGAGTGGGGAACTCGAGGGTCTGACCTTTGGCAGAGCAAGTAACCTGAGGAAGGGAAGGATCAGAACCAATGATTTTTATGTTACCACTTAAATATATGCAGACTCCAAACTTTCCCCTGACGGTTCTGATTTGGAGTTTCCTGGGCTCTCAATTCCAGGTGTTTCTTGCCTTCCAACAAGAAGATGAGCAATGCTGTGAGGCTGGGCCTCCCTTGCCAGGATGTTGATAAGATGTTCCTGAATTACCTTGGCACAGCTTTACTGTCACAGGTATTTGGCATCCTCACTGAATGTGTGGTGGGGGAGGTGGGTCTCATGAATGGACATTAGATTCAGGTGCTGTCTACAGCCCCAGCTGTTGTTTGTTGACTGACACACTGACAGCACATGATGGTGCTGGCTCCACAACCCACCCAGAACCCCCTTCCTTTGCCCAAAGTGCTGCTTTTGTGACCCATCCAGTTGGACCTGGCTACCCGAACTCTTAGCACAAAAATAGTCATTTCTATTGAAAATTGAACCAAAATGGCAGTCACTCAGAGCACATCTCTAAGCTGTGCATATGCACACAGTATAGGCATTCTGTATGTTAGAACTCACACACATGCCAGTTTAGAATTTTTTATTTATTAAGGTAGCATGGTTCTGCACTGTTGGTGGAAATGTAAATTGGTCCATTTGGAAAACAGCATGGCAGTATCTCAAAAAAATTAAGCGTTGAACTAGGAGTAGGATTCCAGTTCTTGGCATCTATCCAAAGAATATGAAAACATTTTGAAAGGCTACATGAACCCCTATGTTACAACACTGTATGTTTTAGGAAGATATGTTCACACATCTTTAAACATGTGGTACCAGTCCACACAAACCACCAGAGTACCAGTGACCTTCCACCAAAGTCTGTTGGACCCCTCTAACCTGTATCCCCTGCTCACCTCAGTCCCTTATCAGAGTCCAAGGATTTGTTTTTAATTTGTTTCTTTATATTCCATCTATGAGTAAAATCACCCACTTGTCTTTCTCTATCTTATTTATCTCACTTAGCATAATCCCTCCAAGTCCTATCCATGTTGATGCAAAGAGCAAGATTCCGTCCTTTTTTGTAGCTGCAGGACATAGCCTTGTGTAGAGAGACCACATCTTCACGCAGTCGGCCGTCTGTAGACACTGAGCTTGTCTCCATGCATCGGCATAGAGTTCACATTCAGTAATGGGGAGGTGAACATGGGGGTTCATGTAGCCTTTCAATTTCCTGTATCCATATTATTTAGATAGGTGCCAGGAACTGGAATTGGTGGGTCATAACACTAGTTCAATGCTTAATTTTTTTGAGACACTGTCATGCTCTTTTCCCAAGTATCTACCAATTCACATTTCCACCAACAGTGTAGAAGGGCTCCTTTTTCTCCTTTCCACCCTCTTCACCCTCACCAAGACTTGCTGTTTCTACTTTTTTTTTTTTTAATACAGGCCATTCTCAAGTGCAGGGTGATACTTCACTGTCATTTTGGTTTGCCTTCCCCCAATAACAAATGATGCTGGGCATTTCTTTCCATGCTTGTGGTCACCTATAGGTCTTTAGAGAGTATATGTTCATATCTTCTGCACAATTTTTTTCTTGGGTTGTTTGGAGTTTTGATGTTAAGATATACAAGTTCTTTACATAGCTTGGATATTAACCCTTTGCCTGATGTATGATGTGCAAATACCTCCTCCCATCAGTAGGATGTGATAGTTTGTTTTGCAATGCAGAAGCTTTTTAGCCTGATGTAGTCTCATTTATTTTTGCTTTTGACCCCTCAGCTTTTGGAGTCCCCAAACACATCTCTAAGACTGATAGCATGGAGAGTAATGACCTGTTTCTTTGTATGTAATAATTTCAGGTCTTACATCCCAGTCTTTAATCCACTTTGAATAGATTTTTGCATATAGTGTTTCATAGTGATCAAGTTTCATTCATTTGCATGTGTTGTCCAGTTTCCCCAGCATGATTAGAAAGACTTCAGGAAAGAGACCTTCATCACAGAACTCAGGTGGTAGTGGCTGAGACCAAATCTAGCACACTACAAAGAAATTACACCTAGCAAGGTGACGCAGGGTGGTCTTTCAGCCACCAAGTGTCTAGCTGCAGAAATTTACAAGGCTTATGTTTAACAGAGTTGGTTGAAGCATGCAATTAAAAAGTTCATTACTAATGTGGGATATTAATTCTGGGATGTCTTTTTTCTGCAGTCCTCCATGGGAGACTTATTACAGATCTAAAAGAAAAATACTATCTTACCAGTAATATTTTCCAATTTTGTTATGCTCCTAACCATGCCTCATAGCTAATTTCGCTATAATTAATGTGTCTGAAATGCATTTTAAAGAATGGTTTGCTGTGTTGCTGGGGCAGTTGCAATGTCCCTACTAACTTGGCATCAAGTAGCTTTATATGAGACTTTGTCAAGCACCGGGATAATGATGGCTATTAACTTGTCACTCTTATTAACTTAGTTGATCATTTTTAATAGTTAATTGCTACTACTTGTTGAGAGTTTATTATGTGTAAGGCACTGTATATCTAAAGCTCATTTAGTTCTCCCAATGACTTTAAGAAGTACATACATTTACTTCCAGTTTATGGGTGACAAAATGGAAGTTTAGGGAGATCTAGCCTCTTACCCAAGGTCACCCAAAGTCATCAGCTAGCAAGTGACAAAGTGGATTTGAACCAGCTTACCTTGAATGCAGACACCAGATTCTTTACTACATCTGAGGTGGCTTTATCATTTTTGCATGACAGTAGTCAAGGCTGAATGTCACCCAGATTGCATTTGCAATTAAAATAAGTGATTGGATTGTATTTGTTGGGAGAAGCTTATAACTGTACACCATGGCTTTTGCTGCACAAACTCATTAGTTACGTCAACAAACAAAGCATTATTTTATCCTATGACTGTGTATGTATAGGTAGATTAATCTACTGGCATCCCATTATTTAAAATAATGAGTATAGCATGATAGGGCCCTAATAATCCATAGGATGTCCTCCAAAAGTAGTTGATTTGCTTTTATACCTAATCAGGTACTGACATTTGTCCTCTCCCCAAGTTGCATTCTAAATCAGTATCTTGAGGTCAGAGTCCAAGTATCACTCATTGCTATTTGCCTCCCTGCAGTCCCTTAGACCTTTCTGGGTACAGACCACAGTCCTCATAAAAATCTGCCAAAGTAATGAAATGACTACATGTCCAACGTGTAGAAATACCCATAGATGTTTCAATTTTCCCACAAGAAGCCAAGTTTTTACAGAGCACTGCAGATGTCTGTCTAAGCACAAGGAAGGCTTCAGACCCTTGACCTGAATGGCAAAGAATTCTTTGGTGTGGTCATGGCCCTTGGGTACTCAAGGACTTGTGCCCCTGCTGGCACTACATGAAGCGGAGTCCATCTCTTACTTACAGGTCAATTTGAGCAATTCCATCCTCATCTGGAAAGTGGAGATAACTCATGTAATGGGAAGGCTTGTGTGGATGAAGTGGCATGGAGACCTTTTGTAACCTCAAAGCAGTGTGCACAGAGGCCCTTCTTCTCCCCGAGGAGAGGCACGAGGGTTTGGAGATGGAGCTAGTGGGGTACAGAAAGAGAATCAGGGGATGCTAGTTGGGCTGGAGGTATTCAAGTGGACCGCTCAGTAAGTAGTTAGCAAAGTAGGACTGGAATTAGAGAACTGGATGTTCAGGTAGAGACAGCAGTAATGAAAACATTTCATTGATTCGTTGCTATAAAGCTGGTGCCAGTTTGTTTACTGTAGTTTTAAATACCCCAATGCAATGCTTTGAGCAATAAGCTGAAAATGGAGAGGTTCTTTTTGTTGTTGTTGGTTGCTTTGTTTAGGTTTTGGAAATTGCAGAGTAAATTAGGCCATCCTAGAGGAAAAACGGTCACTTGTGTCTCTCCGCTTTACACTTGTGATGTATTTAAACACACTCATGATGGTGTGTCTTGGCTTTAAACAACACTGGGATGAAAGCCAACCCAGAATGATACACTGCTCAGGGTCTGAATTCTACACACCTGAATACTTCCTTTCAGTATTAAAAGCAACTGTCTGAACGATGCATGAACGCCGTCATCTTGTGCAAAGTCCAAACACAGCAGAATCCTCTCATCTACGAGGCCCCAAATTCTTCTCTGTGCACATTGCACTGAAAGCAGGGCCAGCATGTGATTCTCGCCTCAGCTGATCATGTCCTACCCCACATTCGCTTCTGTTGCTATGTGGTATGTCTTACTGAATAGTACATCGAGATGACCTACAGATACTAGCGTATGAAGTGTATACATACCTCTGTGGGAGGTGATGTACAGGTATAGAATATATAACTTGATATCCCAGTTTGCCCTAAATCTCCCAGTTCATCCCTGTAGCCCCATTCTAATTTTTAATAATGACCTTTGCACTCGCGAGTGAGTCATTTTGTATATTACATTGTAATAATATTCATGTCATATCATTAATGAAATATTTTTCTTAATACAGGTATTAGATGTTGTGAAATGGTTTTGAGGAGAAAAGTAATATTTTTGTATGCATAGTAGTATCTAGTAGGAAATCATAACTTTTGCATAGGCAGCAATATTCTGGTAACACTGAAATACCAGTACAATATTACCCAGCTAAAGAAAGCTTTGTGTGTGTCTGCCAGTGAACATTTTATGTAGCTAACAGCAAAATAAATTTGTTGGTGTAGATAAGGTACTATGACACTTTTATTGTGTTTCATTGAATGCTAATAACTAAAAATGAAAGCCATGGTGCAAAATATATTTGAAGGAGTCCCTCTACAATATATGCAAAAATAAAACAAATATCAATAAAAATTGGTAAAGCCATATAGCAACTATAATACATTTGAATGAATTCCTCTGCCAAGAGCCTTTGTGCATGTAGAAAAATAAATATTTCAGTAAATATTGCTACAAATTATGCAGCACAATGATGCACTTGAAAGAATTCCAATATCCACCTTGTGTGTGCAGTAAAACTATTTTGCAGAATACTACCATATTCAAACAATAAGAACATTTCAATGAATTCAAGTGGAACTTGATATTTCAGTAAATACAGCAGGCTAAGTCCAAAAGTATTTATTTGTAAAATGTACCATAAATGTTTAACTCTTCATTTTCTCAAAATTTAAACAGCCATCTGTACCACCTGGGCATAGGTAATTCTCATAATTGGCCATTAAGCAATGCATTGTCCTTCTCGATGTTATGGTTATTAGCTTAGTAATTCTACTGCCTCAAACTTATGAGACAGTGAAGCACGTAGTACCCTGGTGAGCCTTGTAGGAATGGTGCTATTTAAAACAGGTGCCACGATCACCCTTCCCCAACCCCAGACTGCTCAAGAAGGTACAGGATGCTACCTGTGCCATATCTGGACTTACCTACTCAGGTTGTCCACCTGCCTCTAGTTGTATTGCCTCTATTTCTCAGCTCTCTTCCAATCTCTGAAAGTCATCAGCATGATATGTCCACCACCAAGGTTAAAAGTCCATGAGTTGGAAGCTGTTATTCCCAGACCACGTAACTGCTGCCCATCCTGGGCACACATGCTGAACTGCAACCAGGCTTCAAGGGAGAGACCTCAGCATGTGAGTTTGGAGGTGACCAAATAGGTTTGGATATGAGACACTTTTTGATATGATGATGGCTTGGAATGTGTCTTATTTCTAACCATCAAGCAAGATAGATACCCCTAATTTCCTTTTAACAGCTGCATAGTATTTCACTATGTAAGTACTACCATTGATTTAACCTTTTCCTATTGTCACTTACCACATTAGCAAAAAGCAAGTCATGAAAGCTCTGGTACACATCTCCTTGGAAAAAGAGGCAAATAAATCTAGAAGTGGAATTAGAAATTTGATATAACTATCAGATATCATTCAGCTGCTCCTTTCAGGGACTAAAGATCACCTCGGAGTAGCTTAAAGAAACCTGGGTTTCTTGTTCTCATGTAGCAAGGACTCCAGAGGCATGTTTGGGATGGGGCAACTTGATGGTGATATCAGGAACTGGCTCTGTATTTTCATTGTTTGACCTGCATTAATGATTCTCACCTTGTAGTCCTGAGAAGGGGACTACACTTGCAGATACAAGGATCATTACAGGTAAAAAGAAAGATAAGTTCAAGAAAAAATGTCCACTGCCTCCGTTCTTTATTCCTACACCCATTGGCCTGGACTGTGATCCATAGCGGCCCCTAGACCAACATGGTAGATGATGAGGGAGAGAATGGGAATATGTGTGTGTGTACCACATTGTACCAAGTTATCCTCCCACCATTACCAGAACTTTCTCACACATAAATTTTTGCCAATCTGATGAGTAAAAAAGACATATGTGTTTTTCCAATTTAGTTCTTTTTTGAATTTCATTATTTTATATATATATTATTATTTTAACATCATTCTTCTTTTTTGTACAATGCATGTTTTCTCCTCTCAGGTGTAGTCCCCACAAAATTCCCACCACCAATTTACTGGTGCACTATCACCACAGACCCTTGTCATCTTCTCTCCCTGTCTTAATCCCTCTTCCTCCCCTTCCCTTGCAGAGTATCTCTGATTAATAGTTGCCTGTTAATTTTGTTATTTAATATAAGCACTTTTCCTGATCCCTTATTTGGCCCCCCTACATTTCTCTTATAAGTGAAACCCTCCGATATTTTTTTTTTCCTTCTGGCTTATTTCTCTGAGCATAATCCCTTCCAGTTCAATCCATGTTACTGTGAATGGCATGAGTTTTATCTTTTTTGATTGCTGAATAGTATTCCATTGTGTATATATATCATATCACCTTCAGTCATCTATTTTGGAACATTTGGGTTGTTTCCATATTTTACCTATTATAAATAGTGCTGCAGTAAACAAAGGGGTACAGGTATCCTTTTGAATTAATGTTTTTGTCCTTTGGATAGATTCCTAGTAGTAGAATTGATGGGTCATGTGGTAGCTCCATTTTTAGTGGTTTGAGGAAACTCCACTACAGTTCTCCATAGTGGTTAGACCAGTTTGCATTCCCACCTACAGTGTATAAGAGCTTCTTTTTCTCCACACCCTCACCAACATTTGCTGTTTCCTGGTTTTGTTTTGTTTTTTTTAATCTGTGCCATTCTCACTGTGTAAGATGGTATTTACTAAAAATTTGTCCCTTCCCTTTAACCTAAAAAAACATTTCATTGTGGCAGGAAGTTTGGGCTTGTATTAAAATAGCTCTTCCGGGCCTCCCTGGTGGCACAGTGGGTTAAGCAACGCACTATGAAGCAAACCGCAGCCACTGTAGCACAAGTTCGATCCCTGTTGCTGGCCAGGAGGGGAACCCACATGGCGCGGCAGACCTCTCCTGCCTCGCCCGCTGATCCCCTCAGCAGTGTACTTCAGTTGATCTGCCTGTTCTGCTCCCCGCTCTCTGTGGTGAATCCTCTCACCCCCCACACCTCTGGCCTGTACCCCAGTGCTTGTATGCATAAATAAATCTTTTTAAAAAATAAATAAAATAAAATAGCTCTTCCTTCCCTCAGGCTTGTTCCCTTCCCCAATCTTTGGTGTACAGTCACTATTTGTAAATGCACTGAGCTCAGACATGACAGGTATTCTCCAGAGCAAAGTGTGTGCTTGTAGAAGCGGGTGTGTGCACTTGGTGAAACTTGTGACATGTACTGCTTGTTTCCCCTCTGTCTTTATTTTGTGTTTTCTTAATAGTATGAGAAAGGAGGTGTTGTCCCTGAGTATAACTGTTAACTGGTGGATTATTTCCCCAGTCTGCTTTATGCTTTTCAAAACTGTGCTATGAGAATCATGAAAGTCTGGGTCTCTTACCATTCCTTGAGTTAATATTCTTGTTACCAGTGTATAATGTTGTCCTTAGTGGTGCCTGCCTTGTCAGCTATTAATCATGCTATGTCACTTTTAGTTTCTTTGTTTAGAATTTGCATGGTACATCTTTTTAATATATCTTCCATTTTCCTTTCCTTTTTGTTAAAATAGAACCAAGAAGAAAAGAGTAATGGCATTTTCTCACTCCCTGGAATTTTTAGCTGCTAAAGTACTATACAATTTCTTTTAGTCTCAACTTCCCTTGGTATCTCTCCCTCCCTTACCTCCTCTTACCCCTACCTCCTCTTCTCCCTCCAATATTTTTCATTACTATTTATCCTTCTTTAGATATTCACCTGAGGGCCAGAAAGATTGAACATGTCTGTATCCCTCTTAGAGAACAAACCTACTTTTACATTGCTGCCAAGCAGAGTACCACCTCCAATATTTTAAAGAACAACCAAACATGTAACAGAGCTAAAATGACCTTTCCCTGTTTCAGTCACATCATTTTGCTTTCCCCACTGAATCAATCTTCTCATAATTATGAGATATTCTGTTCACTTTTATACTTTTATCTATCCCTGTGCCTGTGACAAGAAATACATAACACTGTTGCGTGTATAGTTCTTCAAACCTGTGCAATTATATCACTGCTGCATTTGCTGTTCTCAAACAGTGTTGCTTAAATATGCCCAAATCTGTGAACCACCCTCCGCTTCCATCAACCTCCTTATACTATTCCATCTTGCAAATATCCCACATTTCCAACATGTCCTTCTAACAGATTATGTTTCTGTGTCTGGATTCTTATACTTGGCTTGTAGGTCCACTCCCATCATCACACTTTGTCATAGCCCAGTCATTTGTCATCGCTGCATGTGTGCCTTTGTATAAACACACCAAACTGGTAGTTTGCAGTCAGTGACAGGGCTTTTTTCTGGTTTCTCCTGTTGTGAAGACCAGCTCTGTGAACTCCCACATACATTTTTTCATTTGCTGACACATGCATTTCTGACAGGTGGTAGAGAAGCAGAACTGCAGATCACAGGGTGTGCATGTGGTTGAATTTAGCTGAGTGTCAAACATCTTTGCCATAGAGTTTTCTACCTTTACACTGTAGCCAGCGTGCCAGTTGCTCTGCATGCTTGCCAAAAGTTGGTGTTGGTGGTGTCTAGCTATGTAATTTTTGCCACACTGATAAGTGTATAGTGATAGCTCATTGTCATTTAAATGTGCATTTTCTTTTCTGAATAATAAGTGCATTTTTTACATTTATCAGTGATTTGGATATATGTTTTTGTGAGGTGCTTAGTCACAAAATATGCCCTTTTATTTTTTCTTTTCTTATTGATTTGGAGGGATAGTCATGTTCTGACTGAGGTTTTCATTATTCTTTTTTAGATACATTATTGTAAATACCTTCTTCTACACTATGGTTTGCTTTTTTACTCTTCTAATTGTATCTTTTGATCAATACCTATTGTGCTGTGCTAGTGGAGTCTAATTATCAGTCACCTATTAGGCTTAGTGCTTTGATCTCTTGTTGAAGCAACTTTTCCCTTCTCCAAGTTTGTGAATATTACCAGAACTACTACTATTTTATCTTTTACATTTTGATCTGTAATCTAACTGGACTTGACTTGTTTGTGTGTTGAGTGTCATGTAATAAGGCAGGGATCAGATTTTATGTTTACTGATGATGATGAAATAAATTTTCTTAGCAGAGACAGAACTGGTCAATGTCAAGTTGAACCTCCACAGGGCACATTTGTGTGATTATGGACAACATCCATCTGAACTCCTAGACCATGAAAAGTACAGAATTAGATCATCTGGGCAGCTGATGGCCTATATATGTATTACTCACTGGTTCTTCCCCTAAAACAGTTGTAACATTTTGTTGGGTCCCTCAGTAACTAATAAGTTGAATTAATTTTTGGCATGTCTTCATTTTATATGTTTGAGACTTATGACTATCCATTTTTTTAATGCTCTTTTAGTATACTGCATTAATTTTTAGTACTCAGGTTCCTCTTTAGATGCAGGGATTTGTCATAGGCTGTTCTTAAGTTTGTAAACCAAAGTGACTAACCCAGTCATCTGTGGCTGAGGGTTGGGGCAGTTGGAGGTTACACAATATGGCTCCCTGGATACCTGGGACTGTGGACAAGAAAACATGACAATTATAGCACTTCCTAGCCCTTAGTTAAATACATTGCTTTCTTCTAAAGACTGACAAATTGAAGAGCAGTCATGTGTTCATTTCATATAGATTTGGGTTTCTACATAGAGTGAGGTTCTACTGAAAATAAGATAGACCAGAGAAACCTAGAGAAAAACACATTTGCAATACCTTCTTGACCCTTCTCCTCCTTCCCCCCCCCTTGACCTCAGAACCCTCAAATAAGTTATGTGTCCACTATTTATAATTCTTTTTGCTTTGTCAGTTCATACTGTTTTCTTATACTACTCATGTATGCAAAATCACCCAGTATTTATCTTGATCTTTCTGACTTACTTTGCTTCACATAACCCCCCTCAGTTCTTTCCATCTTTTTGTAAATAGTTAACATTTCATCTTTTCTTATAGCTGAATGTCCTTTGTAAGTGATATAATGCCACATCTTTTTCCTCCAGTCTTCTATCTGTGGGTGCTACGGTTGCCTCCATATCTTAGCTGCTGTAAAAACTGACACAATGGACTGTAGAGCTTGTAATTTTTCAAACTGATGATTTTGTGTTCTTTGGATAGATACCCAAAAATGGAATTACTAGATCATATGATATTTCCATTTTTAGTTTAAGGTAGGTCCAGACTGCTTTCCAAAATGGCTGCACCAATTTATATTCCACCAACAATGTATTCCCACATCCCCTCCACTGTTGCTGGGGATGGGGGGGGCTCACATAGATACATACATACATGTAAATGTATATGTATATGTATTCACACACACAATGAGGAGTCGTAACATTGATTTAGAGCACTGCTTATGTTTTAGGGATATAAGTTCACAACCAGTGCAACAGAATCCTCCACCAAAGTCCATCAAGCTCCCTCCCCACATTGTGGCCAACTCCCCTACCCCGAGTAGCTTCAGTTCTATGTATTTTGGTTTGATTGTGTCTGTTCCTTTACTTTGTTTTCCATATTCCACATATGGGTGGAAATAATCCTGTATTTTAGTCTTTTAATCTTTTTTCCTTCTGACTTCACTTAGCACCAACTCCAGCTTAGCACCTCTCCAACTCCAGCTATGTTGTTAGCAAATGGCAAGATTTCATCTTTTTATTTTATCAGAGTATTCACCTGTGTATCTATACCACATCATTTTTAAATTTTAGTGAAGTACACTGGATTGCAACATTATTTAAGTTTCTGGTTTACATTTCACTCTTATTTAAAAATATTAGTGTGATATTTTACATGTTTTCTTTTTTTAAAAAGATTTATTTATTTATGCAAGCACTGGGGTACAGGCCAGAGGTGTGGAGGGGGGGGTGAGAGGATTCACCACAGAGCGGGGAGCAGAACAGGCAGATCAACAGAAGTACACTGCTGAGGGGAGCAGCGGGCACAGCAGGAGAGGTCTGCCGCGCCATGTGGGTCCCCTCCCTGGCCAGCAGCAGGGATCGAACTCGTGCTGCAGTGGCTGCAGTTTGCTTCATAGTGCGTTGCTTAACCCATGCGCCATCAGGGAGACCCTACATGTTTTATTTTTAATTGGGGTAATGTTAGTTTACAACATTGTATTTTGGGAGTAGAGGGTCCTACTCTTATTTCCAGAGCGCACCCTCCACAAAGCACCTGTACTCCATCACCATGGTCCATTTTGCTCCCTTCCCATTTTGTTCTCGTCCCTTTTTCTTTCCCCCTCTAGATTCTTCAGGTCTATAATCAGCTTTTAAGTGTTAATTTTGCAGTTTGTATACCACATCTTCTTTATCCACCCAGTGGTTGATGGGCATTTAGGTTGTCTACATAGCTTGGTTATTGTAAATAGTGCCACAGTGAACATAGGAGTGAATATATGCCCTTGAGTTAGTATCTTTGTATTCTTGAGCACACACCAATTAGAAGGATTTTTGGATCATATGAGAGAGATATTTTTTGATGTTTTAAGAAATCTCCATATTGTTTTCTGTACAGTTTGGGCCAACCTACATTCCCACCAACATTGTATAAGAGTTCCCTTTTCTCCACACTCTCAAATTTTGGTTCTGCTTTGCATTCCCCTGATGATGTGGTTTGTTGGCCTTCTGTATGTCTTCTTTGCAGAAGTGTCTATTTAACTTTTCTATTTTTTGAGCTAAGTGCATGAATTAATTGTAGATTTTGTACACTTTGGATATTAGCCCCTTTGTCAGATTTAATATGTGCAATAATTTTCTCCCATTCAGAAGGGTGTTTTGGGTTTTTTTGTTGTTGTTACAATGACTGTTTATTTCAATGTGCAGGTGCTTTTTAGTTTAATACAGTCCCAATTAAGTTTGTATTTGCTTTTATTTACCTAGCTGTTGTGGTCAAGTCCCTAAAGACATCCCTAAAGCCTATGTCATGGAGTGTTTTGGCTATATTTTCTCCTATGAATTTTAGTTTCCAGGTCTTTGGTCCATTTTGAGTTGTTTTGAGTAGACTTTCCTTTCTCCATTGTATGATGTTGACTCCTCTGTCATTAACTGTCCATACAAGTTATGAGTTTATTTCTTTTTTTTTTTATTATTATTAGTTATATTTGACATCATTTGTAGTCCCCAGGGGGTACCCACCACCATTTCACCCGTGCACCATCACCTCAGTC
>JAGFMF010012167.1:3135367-3149148 GCA_019455555.1 Galemys pyrenaicus | reverse complement strand
AGTCCAATTTATCCTCAGTGTTACAGTTCCTACTGGGGCCTGCTGTATTTTTTCCCTTTTTCCTGTATCTTCCAGGAGCTTTCTTAGCCTATTGTCTCTGTCGCCATCTTTTTTCCCCCCTCACAAGTTATGAGTTTATTTCTAGGTTCTCTATTCCATTGATCTGTGTTGCCTGGTTTTATTCCATTACCATATTGTTTTGATCACTATTGCTTGGTAGTATAATTTGAAGTGTGAGAACATGGGAGTATTTTTTTATATATGCTATTCTCATAGGTGTGGGATGGTATCTCATTCTGGTTTTGATTTGTATTTCCTTTATTAGAAGAGGTGGTAGTCATCTTTTTCATGTATTTGTAGACCTCTGTACATCCTCTCTGGGAAATTGTTCAGGTTTCTTATTTTGTTTTTTTGTTGTTAAGTTGGATGAGTTCTTTGTATAACTTAGATATTAATCCCTATTAGTTGTATGTTAGGAATATCTTCTGTATAGTGGGATGACTTTTCATCATGATGACAGTTCCCTTTTCTGTATAAAATGCTTTTTAACTTAGTAGTCTCAATTGTTTCTTTTTGCTTTTATTTCCTTTGTTGAGTTTGTTTAGTCCCCAAAGACATCTCTGTTGCTGATGTCATGAAACATATTACCTATACTTTCTTCTATGTATTTTATAGTTTTGGGCCTTACATCTAAGTCTGTAATACATTTTGCATTTATTTTTATCTATGGAATTAGAAAATGATCTAACTCATTTCTTTTTATACAGCCATCCCATTTTTCCAGCTTCTTTTGTTAAAGACTCTACTTTCTTTATATAGTTATGGTTCCCTGTTGGTATGTGCATGGATTTATTTCTGGACTTTCAATTCTGTCCCATTGATCCATGTGTCTATGTTTAATCCCAATACTATATTGTTTTCATTATGGTTGCTTTATAGTTTACTATAATTTAATAATATAGTTTAAAATCAGGTGATGTGATGCCTCCATTTTTTTTTTTTTCCTCACAAGGTTGCTTTAGCTATCCAAGGTTTTTTTATGGTTCCATATAAATTTCAGCACTTTTTGTTCTGTTTTTCTTGGAGGATATCATTGGAATTTTAATGGAAATAACATTAAATCTACATATCACTTTTGGTAAGGTGGTCATTTTAACTAGATTCTCCTCATCCATTTACATCTCTTTATAGAATTTGCGTTACACACATTCATTACCTCCTTGCTTAAATTCCAAGGTATTCTTTTTGATGCAATTATAAATTAATTCATTTTTTCTTGTATGTAAAAATGTAGCAGACTTTCATGCATTGATTTTGTATTCTGTTATTTTATTTTTCTACTATTTTTAGATGTCTTTAAAATTTTCTGTATGTGGTATCATCTGTAAATAATTATAATTTCACTTCTTTTCCACCTTGGATTTATTTCCTATTGTCTGATTGCTCTAGTTAAAACTTCTGCTATGTATTAAATAGAAGTGATGCTTTGTTACCTGAAGGGGAAGCTTTCGGTTTTTTACTATTTTTGGGTCTAGGTTGTGATATATGGCCTTTCTTATGTTAAGGTAAGATCCTTCTAGTCTCTCTAAGTTTTTCATCAAATAAGGGTATTAGATCTTATGAAATTCTTACTCCTTATCAATACTATCATATGATTTTTAATTATTCTTTGGTTGATATAGTGAATTATTAATTTTTGTGTGTTAAAATATCCTTGCATCCCTGGAAAAAGCCCTACTGCGCCATGGTGAATAGGCCTTATAATGTATTGTTGAATTTGACCTGATAGTATTTTGTTGAGAATTTTTGCATCTATATCCAGAGATACTAGCCTATAGTAAGTTATAGCCTTGTCTGGTTTTGATTAGGGTGTTATTGGCATCGTGGAATGTTTAGGAAGTATTCCCTCTTCTTCAGAGTTTTGGAATAGTTTGACTAAAATGAGCATACATTTTTCTTTAAAGGTTCGATAAAAGTTACTTGAGGAGCCATCTGGTCCTGGCTGGGTTTTTGAGAAAAACACATTAAGAAAGAATTTTAGCTATGTAGATCTCCTGGCTGAAGTATATACTTCTTGTTTTAAATGGAATTAAAAGAATAAGCAGCATTTAAGAAGTTGTAGGGAAACTGCTGTATTCGTTCAGACCAAATTTTTATTTTATTAAAATTGTGATGATAGCCACTTAACAATAACCAACTCTTGTGTGACCCATTCACATGAATTGCTAAATACACACAGCACACATTGTTCATGTAAAATATAAATTAAGCTTTAATAACAAAACACAAGTTTACCAATGCTATTTTTTAAAGCCCATTGAAAAATAAGAAATGTTGACATTTCTAAGAGTCAAATCGCTCAGGAGTATGCCTTTTCAAGAAGAAAATATTTTGAAAATGCTTGAGACAAGTCACAGCACAATTTTCAAATGCCAGTTTTGTAATTCTACATGTTTTTAAATCTAATTATTAACTTTCTGTTGGTTACAAAATAGCTTTTAGGGTTGTCTCCAAAAAGTTAGATGTCACCTAAATTGAAAGTTAAATTATATTCTTCTTATAAGTTAAAAAGACTAAGAGCCCTTTTAGTGATTCTTCCTTCTTCCAAATACAAGTAAGGCATCACTTAATGGCCCTAGGCCAGCAATCTTACAATTTTTATGCTCAGAAACTTTCACAACAAATTTTAAAACCTGGCATCCTCACACATTTCTAAATTGATGTCTGAAATTTTTCATCATAAATAGCTACAAAGGATGTAAGTGTTGGCATATTGTAGATACTACATCTTCAATTAAATCATTATATTCCTCTTTACATTTAGCCAAGAGACTCCAAATATACAGTAGTTATTTAACAGAGACTGTCTTTTCAAAAAATGACATGAACAAGTAATTCTTAATGGCAAGCAATGCCACATTTTTCTTTTTCTCCTTGAATTTGGATTTTTATTCTCCTTCCCCATCAAGAATTCAGCCTAATTATTTTTGACTTTTATATTAGCTGCATACCTGTAACAAAATTTTACAATATCCTATAATCACAAGGCAGCTACACAGTTAAAATTTTCCTCTGGACAATACAAATTTAAATAAATCATAAACATAGTAAAATTGCTTTGGCAACATACCACTTAATGAGAAGATGACTTCTCCCCCAATTATTTCATCTCTGAGTAGCTTAACACCATCTTTGCTAGAATGGGACAGCACAGCACCTATTCGAATCTCCCTTTTCAATTTTATGTAGGAAAGTCAATGATCCTGTTTATGTAGGAATGTATGCAGACAGGAACAGAAGGGGCTCTGTGATAGCAGGATAATGCAGTGCTTCCAACTTACTTATAACTAACTGCTTGCTAAAATATTCCAAAATCTTGAGGGTTTCCTCAATGTGATTAAAAATGAAAAAGTGAGAACCTTCAGAACCATAAAAGGATTCGTAGCCTGCTGCTAAGTAGCTTTCACTTCCCAAACACACATCTCTTGAGTCTGACACCTGGAGTCTTGCTCTACAGTTAAGACTCGGAGGTGAGGATCTGATCCTCTAAGACTATTTGAGCCTGTGTACTCCCTGGAAGTTATGCTGGACAGCCAGTGGAGGGTGCTGATCCAGCTCAAGACCACTGGTGTTGATGGCTTAAATTTAGGTTGTATTTAGTGCGGTCCAACAGCTAAATGCAATAATTATCTGTAAACAGATAATGTAATAATCTACATTAGTAGATTATGTTGCTGACAGCCGTCTTAATACGGCAACAAGTCGCCAGATGTGTTCTACTGTGTACCAGTCCATGACATAGTCCTTGGCAAAAGCACTCTAAGATCAAGTTTGGTTGATCAGATAAGGGCATTCATGACCTTCTGCACTGTGACCATTAGAATTCAAATTTCATAATAATTATTTAACTCTCTGTAACCTAAATTTGGTAATTCAACTGTTCTAGTCAGACTCCCTTGTTCTTCCTCATAACGCCTACTGCTGTCAATAATATACTTAAGGAAATGCTGAACACACACAAGGTAGGACACAGACGATCAGGTTTGACTCCATTAAAGTTGCTGTCACCTTTCAGAGTGAAACCATCCCGCTTGACCTGAATTGACTGTACTTATGACAAGAAAGGTAAACCACAGTTGCACCTGCTACCTTATATTCAGGTGAGGTGGCCTTTCCCTATCTGTGTTTTTCCTGAGAGAACACTTCCACCCACTGTGAATTAGACTAAGGTGTTATCCTATCAAAGCTGAATGCATAAGCCAAAGCAAATAGTCTCTAATGGTGGGTTCAAGTCCCTATAGCACCTGGGAGAGGACCGGTTTAGGGAGAGAACTCTTCCATCATCATTTCAGTATAGCCCTCTTCCCCCCAATCCTGTTTTGCTAGGCAGAGGTGTGGCTGGGTATGAATATTATAGGGTAGTGGCTGTAAAGATGCTTAGCTTCTGCCTTCTGTGCCATCACTTCTCAATTTGACAATGTAGTAAAAAATCCTTTTCCAACAGGAAGGGAATCTGGGCCTTTGATTTTTGGCTTTGAAATAATGAAGTGGGCAAGTTCATGTCTTTTATTCACCCCTGAACTGAAAATAGAGATGATGACAGCAAAACCTGAGCTCTTCTGTGTAGAGGTACCAATGAGGCCAGAAGGGTCTGGGGGTAGGACTGCAACAATTAGGCTCCATTGGCTACCTGGCACACAGCCTATGGGGCACTAAATTCTAAATAACTCCTTCCCTGCAGATTCACCTCTGTGCCTTTGGAAATCTAACCTCTCTTGAACTTTGCTTTGAACATCTGCTGTCATCAGATAGGCAGACTTGCTGCCCAACTGCTGACTGCCAAACCAAACAGCAACTCCAGCTTGAGGAGGAATTAAGTAATGTCTCATGATAACAGCCTTGCTGTTATCAGTTGACCCCTCAGTCCTAGCTTCACTAGTGGTGATATGCATTTCTTCTGGAAGCACACAGGTGTGTTGTGTTCCATGAGACAGGAGCCATCTTACTTGTTAGCACTGTACCCACAGTGTATGTTGCATGGAGGTGCCCAATACCCTCGTGGAATGAAGGGGTCAGGTCTTGACCGCAGACAGCCTGGCTGGTTTGCGTGTGCTCTCAGCAATACTAGCGAGCTCAGTCTGGGGCAGCTCGGGAAGTGCTGGCTCGGCTACTGGGACACATAACCCTCTGAGTAAAGACGGGCCTTTTCTCTTCCACCACAGCTTTTTCTGAGTAGCGCCTTTACCCCCCTTCAGAAGTCAGTTCACCCTTCACTCTCAGCAAATGGCAATTCTACCTACTCCCCAAGCAGCATCCTTGCCTTTATAGAGCCCTACTAAATAAGCACACTACGCAAAGCATTGTTTGTGTCTCAGGATGTAGAGGCCTATTATCTGGTCCTCGGGTGGGGCACTGGGGAAGACATCCCCTCTAGGCATGGCTACACCTGAGATTTTCTATAGCCTCCTAAGGCTTAGCTTGCTCTCCAAGAAACTTGGAGACTGCAAGAAACTCCCCTGTGGAACCTAACTTGGATCACCTCATTTGATGAGTAAACCTCATATCTCTGGAGCACTGCAGTCCCCGAGTCTCCCCAGAGGTGGTGTGCAGCCTGCTCACGAAGGGGCAGGGCTGGGGTGAGGAAGAAGCTGGCTGGGCCTTCAGTGGGTCTCTCTGATAGGCTCTTTAAATCAGAGAGGTCCCAAGATGTCCACTCCCACCCCACTAACAAAGCAAGTCTACCACGAACTGGAAGTCGCATTAATGAACAGAGACTGCTTACCCAACCTCTCTCACACTGCAGCAGGTCTGTCTTAACAGCCGGTGGTAGTTTAAGTGCACTGAGCTGAGCCCACTGACCCAGGGCAGGGAAGCTGGGCAGATGTGGCAGTGGGGGGCCTGGTGTGAGCTGGTAGCCTAAACCGTGGAGCCATCTACCTTGTTAAAACTCTTCTCACTTAAAATCTTACCACACTCTACTAAATCGGTTCCTTACTTTTCGGGCTCACGTTCCATGGGAGTCAATTACCTAGGTCAAGTTGAAGCTGGAAAAGGACTCCTGCTCGCTGCACAGGTCGTGCACAGAAAGTGTAACTGCTTGAGACTGTCACTGCTTTTATTCAGTGAGGTTTGGGAATACCAGACGCCAAAAACGAGGAGCACGTTTTAGAAATCCTCTGTCAAGAACATAAGTTAAGAAATCGTCCAAGATGAAAAAAAATGAGCAGGAAACCACCCTGATTGAAGCCAGCTGGGTTCTCCTTCAGTGATGTCACCTTGCCAGCAGGTTTGGAGATGATAAAGTCACAGGTTAGCACGTTCCAGGGGCTGAACAGAGTCCACTCTAGGGAGAACCCGCACGCGCACACAACACCCTTGGATGCACACCCTGGCTTTCACGAGTAAAACTTGCTGTTGCTGACTCTCTTCTCTCTCAACCTGAAACAAGACAGATCCCACCATCATCCATGAGACTGACGCAGGCCATAAGCTGACATGCCACAGTCGCAACATTTGCAGGTGTCACATGGCTGGGTGGTACACGGGCCAAGAGAGGGCGGCTTCTGGCAAGACGTTCAGCTTCTCCAAGTCTCCATTTCCTGATTGGTCGCTATACCGGGGTCACCGCTACACTGCAGGCTGAAGACTAAATGAACTGTGGTGGGAAGGAGCTCAGCACAGTTCCCACTGGAGGTTCACTGTTTGCTGACCTGGACTCCTGCACAACGCGGGACAGCGGGCACCCCAGCTGACCCCACATCCCCACTACACATGCCCTTCTAGTGCTGACAGGTCTGCCTAGGGAGGTGCATGCATAAGACACTGCCAGAGCTCATGCACAGAGCCGAGACAACGAAGTTGAGGGAAGGAGTTCCCAAGACCAGGGGAGGGTGAGGCAGGGGGACACTTTCCTGAAGCCTGGATGCCCATTACCCATCAGCCCTGTGTCTGGAGGAGCCTGACCCAGAGGGTTTGCAGCTGGGGGCAGCTGGCTCACCTCCGGTTACACTTCTCCTGGTAGAGCTGGAGCTGATTCTCATTGACAGTGAACTCCTTGACCAAGGCATCCCGGTTGGCATTGCGCAAATTCTGGTGCGTGTCGTACAGAAAGAGCTGGTTGTTGAGCTCCTCTTGCCGCCTCCGCAGCTGGCGACAGGATGAATAGAGCTCCTCTTCGCTCTCCTGCAGAGGAGAGGAGAGAACAGCCACGTGGTGAGAGTGCCTTCCAAACCAGAACTAGGGCATCTTATGATTGTGACAGGAGGGCGCACAGGGCATGGCCTTTACAATTGGGGTTACTCCAGAAAACCCGGGGCCTATTTCAGCCAAAGGTAAAACTCACTAATTCCATTGGAAGCAAGCAGTTTTAACAACACTTATTTAACAATCAGGGATGACTTTTGGGGGAAATACTGAAATAACACATGCATTGCTCACTGATCCTATTTCTTAACCAAGTCCATATGTTTACATCACCTTCTGGCCCTTCTCCAAACACAAAGGGTCTAAGCAGCTTGTGCTTCACCTGGAACTCAACAGTCTATGAGGACAGAAAGGTAAGCAGGAGCCAGTGAACCACTTAAGATCCTGTAAGGGTCTAAAAGGCACAGTAACACAGAACATCCTGAATGAACCTTGAAAGCAGGCTCTGTGACATGTCAGTTCTTACAATTCCTTGTGTATGAAATGTCTAGAACAGTCAAATTCATAGATAGAAAATAGATTCATGTTTGCCTGGGGTGATGGTGAAGTTTGCAGAGACAGTTAATAGGAGTTTCTTTTGGGATTATGAAATCATTCTAAATTTAGTCTCAGTGGCACATACAGCTGTGTGACTATATTAAAAACTATCAAATCATGCACCTTAAATGGGTGAGCTAGATATGAATCACCTCTAAAAGGTATCACCCTCCCCCTCTGAAAGAATGGCACGGTAACAGTGCCCAGAAATGAGCATGTGACTCTGTTACGGCCAGTAATGATACCTTCCCACTTCATAGCTGCGCAGGTAACCAACGGCCATTCAGAAGCATCAGTGAGACTTTGGTTGAAGCTCTTGATAAAAACCATTTATTTTCTGGAGGAGCAGACGAAAGAGTGATGAATGGGTCTAGTTGCTAGTGGCCCCTTTGTTATCACGTACACAAAGCTGGAACTGAATCCAACAGAGAAGGAAATAGAGAGGCTTTGGGTGAGCACCTGGATCCAGCCATGACTGAAACAAAAGTTGCTACCTGAAATCTCTGAGGTTTCTGAAGAGAAACATTCTCTGTATTACACTTGGGGAAAAAAACCTTGTCGGGGTAGTATGAGGTTGTGTCCCCACTTGGTATCTTTAAAGAGCACTGGCTCTGGTGCAAGGCTGACCGCTGAGGTCAATCTGTTGGCTCCGATGGACGTGGAGCTACTCAAGTGAGAGGGTCCAGTGCTATTAAAACAAGTCCTGATATTTTGTTGTTGCTATTTTGTCATTTATTTTTACCAAAAATATGGACTCAGGTCATACCTTGTTCTGCAAAAACCTTTCCCCACTGTAACTACCTAACCAAACATGGGCAGCCCACAGGCTAACAGGTGGGACGGTGGCTTTGCAGAGTGGGGAGAGTATCGGAAGATGACTCTGGCCCCTTGCAAAAGTGCAGAGGAGTAAAAAGGCCTTTGCCAAAGAGTGGAGGTGAAATGAACAGTCCTTGGTGACTCACTCAATGTAATGAATGAGACATTAGGAAGAGTCAGCAATGACCTTGCTTAAATCAGTGTCTTTTTCTCAAGGAGACCAGCTGCCCTTCCTATTAAGAATAAAGCACAATAAAACAAGGACCCCATTTAAGTCTTCACACATGGTCTCTCCCACCTTCTCTCTATCTGGAACAAAACAGTTTCTGTTGCTTTCAGATAAGTGATGTCTGCTATTCAGGTCAAGTTCAAAATCCACCTTTTCTAAGGCTTCTGCCATTGCTGCTGGGGGCAGCTGGCTCACCTCCTGAGCATTCATGAGGCTGTTACATAGTCTGGTCTTTAGTGCCCATAAATGTATGGTGCCTACTTCTTTCTTTGTCATTGCTTCTTTGAGTTACATTCCTTCTTGCTGAAGTTAAGTACTGTGGTAGTCCTTTCAGTGAAGCTTTTTTGTACCAAATGATCTGTCTTTGTATGTCTGAAAGTACCTTCATTTTGCCCTCCTTCTTCAATAGTGGCTATTAGGATATTACTATCTAGACTTAGCTGTGTGTCTTAGCATTTTGAAAATCTTCTGTCTTTAGGCTGTTATTGCTATAAATGGGAGTGCTACTGTCACTTGTCAGTCCTTTGCAGGTAATGTCTTTTTCTTTTACAATTTTGTCTTTATCTTGGGATTCTGCTGATTCAATAGAATGTGTCTGTGTATGGATCTATCATTATTTATACTGCTGGATTTTATAGTCTCTTCAAGGCTGGAAAATGCTCAGCCATTAACATTTCAAAACTTTTAAACCCTTTTCACATTTTTATCTTGCCTTACTGTGTTCAAAGCAAATTTTACAACTCAAATTCCCTAAAAGAATCTTCAGATTTGTTGGCTGTCGGAAAACTCATATTTTTTTCTGTTTTCTGTGCAAAAATGTGTCATGACTTTTCAGACAACCCAATACAATCCTTCCCTTAATTGTATCCACTCCAGAATTTTTTCCTTTTCAAAAATATATTTTCAGATCTCTGGAGCAAATTCCCTGGGCTCACATTTGTTAGCACTACTACTACTGCTACTACTACTACTACTACTTCTTTCCTTGAGTGTTTGAAAATTTTACTGTGCAGTCTTATCTTGAAAAGGAAGTTCCTCCCCCTCCTGAAATCTATAGGTTGTATCTGATTTCCTGAGTGTTCTAAATGGGGGACTCCCAGGGCAGGACCACTAAAGTGTTAGGTGCTGGCCCCAGGCCAGGTACTTAGGAATCCTGAACACCCTGCTTGTGCCCTGACTAGAGGGCAGCATCCACTTTGATCCCAGCTAAGCAAGTGGCTGACAGCTGGCCCGAGGCCTGGGCACTTGCCAAGAAAGGCAGGCTTGCACATAATTTTTATGAAGCCAATATAAGCAGACCTGACCCACACCGATGACTTGAACTTGCAGTAAATACCAGTGCAAAAATCCTAAAAGGAATACCTGTGTTACAGAAGCTCATTAAACATACAAGCCTACCGTGGTGCACTAAGAAATTCGTGTTCTGCTCTCATTAACATGACCATGTCACACTTCTCAAGCCTCCCAATCTCTCTCCTGCTTGTTTCATATAGGCTGTTGGAGAAACTACATGGGAAATACACCCACTGGTTCCCTGTCCCACATCCCATGCCCTCTTTCTTGTTCATCCTCATTTCTTCACTGGTACATACCCTCTCTCTCTCCTGTGTCAACCCTTGCCATCTAAATACTAATCGATACTAAATGCTAAGCATTCCCATCGGCAGCATACAAATAGATCTTAAAAAGCTCCTCCACCCCATCCCTCTCCAGCTACTGAGCCATCTCTCTTCCCATCATATGTCCTTGAATGTCATATGCTCCTCATCAATGTATCATCACCCACTCACAGTTCAATTTTTAATTTCAGTTTATATGCACGTAGTTGAAAGAGTCTGGAAATAGCACAAGATTACCTAACTCTAAGTGGCCTCCTTGCTCACCACCCCACTCACGATGATCTCTGTCTTCAAAGTCAATAGTTGCTTTCTTGTATTATTCACTTGACAGTTCTTTTTAAAAAAAAAAAGCTTATACTGCAAGTTGTGAGGTTTTCAGTTGTTAGGGATTGTCTTCAGAGAGATCTGGCTAGTGCCCCCACAGGCTCTGATCTTCTCATCAAAAATGGACATCATCAATTTATAATCCTGCTATAATTTTATTATTCCTACTCAAGCTCTTTTACTTTTAGTTGCGGATATGTTAAAGCTCCCTACTTTTAGTTGCGGATATGTTACTGTAGTTATGTATATGTATTTATATAATGATGTATTTGTTACATAGATTTAAGATGCTGGACTCCTCAGAGAACCTCTGGTAAAAAGTTTTACTTGCCCTGTAGAAAAATCTGTATGGAGTTCATTAGTTTCAGTCTTTTGCTTTTCTCCCTGTGGACGCTTTTTCTTTTGTGTGTGTGTGTGTGTGCGCGCGCTGAAATTTTTAAACTTGCAGAAAAGTCACAGTGATGGTACAGAGTTCTCATGTACCCTCCATTGCCTAGCTTCCTGGGTCTTTGTCTTGCACAGGCACAATGCTATTAAACTACAAGTTTTATTTGGTTTTCACTGTTTTCCCACCCATCTCCTTTCTGTGGTCCAAGACCCAATCCCGGACCCCACCCTGCCCCCTGCTTGGATCTGTGACATGCCCTGTCCTTCTTGACATTTATGAATAGTACTTGTCAGTGAATTTGTATATCCCCCTGCCCCCAAGTATGATTCATCTGATGTTTTCTCCTGATCTGTTGAGGTCAGACAGCTTGGGCAAGATACCAGTGACATGACTCCTCACTGCTAGTGATGGTGTGATTTGGTCAAGACAGTCTGTCGGGGGCCTCCCTGGTGGCGCAGTGGGTTAAGCAACGCACTATGAAGCAAACCGCAGCCACTGCAGCACGAGTTTGATCCCTGCCACCAGCCAGGGAGGGGACCCACATGGTGCAGCAGACCTCTCCTGCCTCGCCCGCTGCTGCCCTCGGCAGTGTGTTTCAGTCAGTCTGCCTGTTCTGCTCCCTGCTCTGTCTGCTGAATCCTGTCACCTCCTGCGACTCTGGCCTGCACCCCAGCTCTTGTGTGCATAAATAAATAAATCTTTAAAAAAAAAAAAAGACAGTTTGTCTGGTTCATGCACTGTCCAGCTGCCATTTTTCTTATTTCTATCTCCAGTTAATTTCTTAAAGGATGACACTTTGAGACTATGCAAATATCCTCTTTCCTTCACACTAATTTTAGGATCCAGCAGGTAGGTCGTACCTGCAGCAACCAATGGTGATCTCTAGTGCCCTCATCCCCTTTACATTTATAAATTCGAATGCTTCTGCAAGGAAGTGCTCTCTTCTCTCCATTGCACAGTCGCGTGGCCATGAGTGGCTAGTTTTACTCTATGGGTTCTAATCCAGCATCGTGATTTTGTTGCTCCAGCTGCTGCACCTTTGGTCACCAGGAACTCCTTCGTATTGGCGTCACATCCTTGTTCCTTAGTGGAACTTGAAGATACTTCAGGCTTTACTTTTTTTTCTTCTCAGTTTTGTAATTGACCATTTGTCTGAAGAACTCCAGTTTCTTTCAATGGAGAAATATAGTTAAAAAGCAAGATTTGGGGGCTTTTGGGTACTCACTGCTAGTGGGTACTCCTGGTTCTGGGCTTTCTCAGCAATCAGGGTATGTATGTACAGTAACTCATGCAGACACATTTCTATCCACTTATCAGCATGTATGTGTGTGTACATACATTTTTTCAGTTTATACCAATGAACTCAAGACTGAATTCATTTGAGCAAGATTGGCGTATATTTCTTCTTTAGGTTGTTGCTTTATTTGTAGAGTAAGATTGATACTTTTCCTTAAATAAATCCTAGGCCTTCTTAAATTTCTCCTAATGTGCTATTACAATTTTTGTCAATATCATGAATGAGATTGCCTATCTGTCCTTATTTATTCTAGAATGAAGTGGTTAGACTTAATACAAATTCTTTTTAAAACTGTGGGTTTTTTTTGTTTTTTTTTTTTTCAAATATATAATCTGTAGTCACAAATTTACTCATTTGGGGCCCAGTCTCCTTTCAGTATTTACTCTTGTACATGTTTTGCTCTTGTATCTTTATTAAGCAGGAAAAGCTTAATTGGTCTTTTCAGTGAGTCAGTATTTTTCTTTCATTCTTTGTTTTGTTTCATTCAGTTATTTAATCCCCATTTTTCAGACTTCTGTGTGGTTTTAAGGTAAGCACTTTGCTCTTGGTATAGCTATGAAATACATAGTTACCATCTGGGTAACTTCTTTAGGAATTATTTTGAAAGAGTGAACATTTTAGCCATCTTTATGATCTTTCAAATCATCATTTTAAAAAATGCATTTCTTTGTGACCAGTACACAATCAAGTTCATAAAGTTTCTAAGAAAGCTCATGGTTTATATTATCATCTTACAGGACACAAAGTTACATATAGATGTATTATTAAATCAAGCTTGTCCCTATGAGATGATCCTATGTCCTTGCTGATTTTTAGTCTACTAGACCTTCCAAATTCTGACACTTTTTAAAGTCAGCTAATCTTTGTATTGGTTTGTTTTATATTTAGGTCAGCTCAGAGGACAGGTGAAAACAACCTTTTCTAACACACACATTTGATCATCACATACAAGTTCCTCTCAAGGTTCCTTGCTACCTTTTTTTTTTTTTTTAAAGATTTATTTATTTATACATACAAGAGCTGGGGTACAGGCCAGAGTCACGGGAGGTGACAGGATTCAGCAGACAGAGCGGGGAGCAGAACAGGCAGACTGACTGAAACACACTGCTGAGGGGCAGCAGCGGGCGAGGCAGGAGAGGTCTGCCGCGCCATGTGGGTCCCTTCCCCGGCGGCAGGGATAGAACTCGTGCTGCAGTGGCTATGGTTTGCTTCATAGTCTGTTGCTTAACCTGCTGCGCCACCACAGGGAGGCCCTCCTTGCTACTTTTGACTTTATTTTTTTTTTTAAAGATTTATTTATTTATGCATACAAGCACAGGGGTACAGGTCAGAAGTGTGGGGGGTGAGAGGATTCACCACAGAGAGCGG
>JAGFMF010012167.1:3121747-3135317 GCA_019455555.1 Galemys pyrenaicus | reverse complement strand
GCTGAGGGGAGCAGCGGGCACAGCAGGAGAGGTCTGCCGCGCCATGTGGGTCCCCTCCCTGGCCGGCAGCAGGGATCGAACTCATGCTGCAGCGGCTGCGGTTTGCTTCATAGTGTTGCTTAACCCACTGCGCCACCAGGGAGGCCCTACTTTTGACTTTAAATTCAACGTTGACAGTAGCTTTCCCCTACCAGTCTCCCCAATGATGCTTGCCCTTCCTGTTTCTATAACCGTTCTTTCTCATTTGTTAGATCAGCTTAGTGCACAGTTCAATTTCTTTGCTTTTTTTCCTAACAGAATGCAGACATTGACTAAATCAAGTAATAACACTCATTCTATTTTGATTTCTATACATTTTACTTTAATTTCTTTTGTCTTTTCCCCCATTTTTACTGTCTGGGTCAAGTTTTTGTTTTTCTCCTTTTCCCCTCAATTTGCCCCTACTTTTCAAGCCTTAAAGCAGTTACCTTTTGTTTTTGAACAGTCCTAATTAAAATCACATTTTCTTTTGACATCAAGATGTCAGCATCAACCCTCCCCTTGAAAGATGCTTTATAGCCTATGGATTCCCCCAGGCATCAAAGTGGAAACCCTTTAAGACATCTTTATTTTCCCTCTCAACTCCGAGGCTTTCTTCACACTCGATTATTTTCAGTTCCAGATGATGTGAAATTTTTCATTATAGCATATTTCTTCAGTTTCAAGAATCCTCATGACACTTAACATCCTAACATCTTTATCAGATTATTATGCTTCACTGCAGGAACTGTACCACAAATTTTATTCTACCCACCTCTACATCGCCCTACCTAGAAATTTCTCTTCTGAGTTTCCACTGGCTCAGGTGCTTTCTCGGAGTTTCTAAAATCATCCACAGTACAGGCTGCGTGCGGGTGGCTGGACACTGAATTCTTCTGTCTCATTGTCTGTCGTGTAGCTTCCAGTGCTGGAGGACAAACCTGATCTCAGACTGCCATGACTTTGTTTGTAGAGGGCAGTAAGTTGGAGAAGGTTGGGGTTTTTATTTAGTCTCAAACAAAAGTACTGGCTAGGAAGCAGGCATCTGTTTATTTCACATCTGTTTATATCATCTGAAGATACTGCCATCCCTTCAAATATCCAGGTGATGGTTCCATACCTGCTGATTCATTTGTAGCATCTGCCCCTCCGTTCTACTTTGTCCTTTGGGATGTGCTAGCATGAGGCTCAGAGGACCAGTGCCAGTGACCCCCCTTTTCTTTCCTCATTTACCACCAGTTCATGGTGGTAAATGCTCAGAAGTTTGAGACTTTCCTTCCATGCGTCTTCTGGATCACTAACATAGATCTCTTTGTTCATACGCTGAATTCTTTTCATTCCAGAAGTCAGTTTTTGTTGCACAGCCCAGAAAGTCTTGCTCAGTGCTCGGTCTCCCTGGAAGCTGTTAGGACCAAGGGCTGTCTTGAGGCGCATCCGCCAGCCCTGCTTGAGGCTCCTGCGGGGAATCTCAGGCTTTCTGAGCGTCAGCGTCCCTCCACCACATGCTCACGGCTGTGTGTTCTCCATAGTCAGCTGTCGTCTTTGGTCAGCAGGAGACACATCAGCCTCAGCTCCTTGCAGCCAGGACTGAGCAGACATGAGCTGCTGTGGCACAGAGGGCCTTTCTCTGGGTCTCTATGGAAACCACCCCTAACCCCAAGTCCAGGACAGCTCAGCCCCTGGTGTGGCTCCCCTCCAGGACCTCAGGCCTCTGCAGTGTGCACCGAAGCCCTGCTGGCTAGGCCCTCTCCTGAAACAGCAGCACTAGCTGCTACCCTCACCCCTACCCCACCTTAGCTCCACTCAACCCCAAGCGAAGCCCAGTCCACCAGGACCAGCGTTCAAAGATCCGGGGGCAGTCGGTTTTCTCAAAATTCCCATGCTTCCTGCTCGCCCATTCTTCTCGCTCTCACCAGTGCAGATCATTGGGGTAGAGACTCTTTTCAGTGCATGGCAAGGCAGGATATAATACATCAACTTAAGCTATTTATATTCGGAAAACAATTCATGTGTTTTGGGAGAGATGTCAGTGACTTTTTTCCTCTTTGATCTATTATTCCATTACTAAATATCTAGCCTCAGGATATTCAATTTAATCAAAAAATGTCATATGAAGACCTTCATTATTTATGAAGTAAAATACGGCAAACCACCTGTCCATCAATGAGAGGCCGGCTAGGTACCCACCCCGGTGAGCGGGCCATTAATGACTCTGAAAGTGATAGAATAACATGGGAATACGCTTCGGAGTCAGTGCAGTGAATAAAGGACTACATTCATATGTATTATATGAGCCCAAATAGGAAATATCATACAAATAATTTCTAGATAAGACACCAAAATGCTAAGTGTGGTGGTTTAAAGGGATTTTTTTCACTCCCTGCCTTCCTTTTTTTCTTCTACGTCTCAAAGTAACTATGGTGGACAATCAAATGTAGTTTAAAATATTCTCTGTAAGCCATCTACACAGCTAACAGAGTCAAAGACTGAGAATCGATCACGTCGTTGTGCCATGTAAATGGTTTCTCCAGAAAGGGTTTAAAGTGATACTGACAGTTTTCTGGGGCTTTAACCTCTGTCTCAGCAAATGTTTTGAGTCAGCATCCCCTCAGCACTCACTGCTCACACAGGTCTTCCCTGAAGCTGCTGACAAGAACATCTCCCTGGCACCACCGAGGGCGTGGGGAGAAGGAAGGTCTATGGCTCGCAACCCTGGACCCTTCATGGCAGCAGGGGCAGAGGGCGCTACACCACCTGCAAGAGGCATAGAGCCAGGCACAGGTGTGCACTGACGCGCTGCAGAAGCAGCAGCTGGAGCTAGATCTGCCCGTGCAGACAGCTTTCTGGCCAGAGAGCAGTTAACTGTGTGGGTGTCAGTACCCGCTGGGAACCCCTCTCTCCCCCACGCTACAGTGGCATCCCCAGCAAGGAAGTCACGTCTGGGTGAACTATGTTCACTGTCTTTTAAATGCGCAATTCTCTCGAGGCGTCACCAGTGACAACCATTTCAATTCAGCATTTCTGGGTCGCTGACAGCAACAGCTGTTGTGACAGCGCCGCACAGCAGTGTCACCTGAACACCGTCCTGCCCATCTGAGACGGGTTTTACCCCTTCGGCGTTGCAGGAAATGTCTGCAGACATTTCCTTCTTTGTGTACACAGCGAAGCTGCAGTCCCTCCCAGACACAGAACTCAGACCTTTTGGGGGGGCTGGACAAAGCCGAGGAGCTGCAAGTGCATCTCCTGTGGGCTTTTGCAGGGGTCCGGGTTCTACAGTGTCACCATCCTCCTAACTTAGAAATTAATCCCACTCATTCCATACCTGGGAATTGATCCTAGAGAAATCTGAATTAAAGAAGGCAAAGGGCTTATATTACCTCATGAAGATGTTCATGAGAGCCTTATTTTAAGTGGATTCTATCTAAATGCCCAATTTGGAATGATTTATCTATGGTCGATTCACTGGTGGAAAAATCTGTCATTTACATGCTAATGAAGACTAGGTAATAGTATGGAAAGTGTTATAATTCTGATCTTAAACCATGGTTGTCAACCAGGATGCTGCCAGGGGACATTTCACAGTGTCTGGAGAGTGTCACATAATTCACAGGGGGCTAAGGGGGGCTGCTGGTGTCTGGTAGGGAGAGGACAGGGATGCCACTAGACACTGACAGTGCACAGGGCAACCCCAGGATGACCCAGACCAAAGCCAAGAGTGCCACGAAGTTTAAGAAAAAACAAACCTGCTTAAAGAAGTAACATGTATAATTAGAACACATAAAACATGCAATGGTCCAGGAAAGCAAGGACGCATAGAGAAGAGATTCTATAATAACTGTCTACCTGTCTCCTCCCCCATTCACAAATTCACACTTTTCACACAATCTGGTCTGTGGTTTTATATTTTCTAAGCATGTGTTTAAAATGAGCCTGAATTCTTTTAATGGGCTTACTAAAGACCTCAGCTATCACTACTCCTGATAGGCAGACAAGTGCACGATTCATTCTAAAGCAGGAGCGATCCAAGACCTGCGCCCTCTCCACCAGGGCTTGCTGACAGACTCAGTGGTGCTGGTAAGGGAGGAGACGGATAAACTTGCACGACTGAGCATTTCCATCATAGGAAGAGAATCCTGAAAGGTGACTTTTTTTTTTTGATCCACAATTTAAAGGTTCAAGTGAAAACTATAATTTTCATATAGACATTACATTTATCTTGACAGAGGCCAAATTTACTTTGAAATGGAAAACTTTCCATTATGCCTCCCCTCATCCTTTTAAGACACAATTTTGCCATCAGGAACTTAACTTTACCGACAGAAAGTGCCTTTGGCTGTCCCTGAGCCCCTACTACTCTGCCTTTTTGCTTTTATTACTTTGTCTGTCTATCCTTATTTTTGCATCCTCTTGTGTATCGATGCTTCAGAGCAAAAAAACTACCACAGTTGCAAAAACTGCCAAGGCAGAGAGCTGTGCAATAAAGCATGTCACAGCCACATCTGGGTGCAGATGATGTGCGTCTGCTGCCTGTACTACCCCTGTGGCTGGTGTGTGTGTGACTTGTTGAAGTGATTTTGGTTTGCCACACAATGGAACCATTGGGTGACCCTACCAAACCCAATACCAAGGCACCCATAGCCCTCTCTCACAGTCCCTTGGGCACCTCCCCCTTTGGCTCCCCATTATTCCTGGCCTCCCCATCTGGTAACCTGCACACTCTATTTTTGTTTTTTTAACGTTTTGTCAGTTGCTTTGTTCCGTGTCTCTATAGTCCACATATGAGTAAAATCATGTTGTTTGTCTTTCTCCTTCTGATTTGTCTCACTTGGCAGCATCCCCTCCATTCCAGCCATGCCCTCAACTATGGCTGTTCAGAGATATCCCCGTCTTCACCGGATGGCTCTCAGAGAACACCAGGATGAGAAAACAAGATGCCTATCCCTTTAGCAAGCCAATAGCCCGCTGGTTTTCCCAAGTTATCACATGAGAATGGAGGTGACCAAGACTCACCCAGCACATCCTGAGTTTTGTGAGAGCAAATATCTTCAGAGATTGTACTGGCCACATGTGGGGCCCTACAACATATACCAAGTGCTTTTGTTCTGTTGGCCAGGGAAGCACAAAGACCTCGAAGTTCCAGAATCACAGTAACCAGTTCTTCTCCCATCATCAAACCCAAGATGTTGACACTGTGTCCTTAACCCTTATCTCACCTCTTTCTAGTTCACTGGGGCCAGGCTATCCTCCCTGCCCAAGCCTACCCATCTAGTTCATCAAAGGAAAGACTGTATCTCCGTAAGGACAGGACAAACCAAAAGAAGCAAGAAGCAGGTTGCTACAGCAGAGATGGTTAAGGGAGTGCCACTCACGGTGGGAGTTGGGTCTATGCATTTCCTTCCCCAGGACAAGCCACAAGAAGGCGTTGGTGGGTGCTCTTAGACCGTGGGGAGGGATTATTGCCAAAGCCCAACAAGTAGCAAAAAGCACCTGGGAAGGGTGAGTAAATCCAGAAGAGCATCACCTTACCTGGCTCTCACAGACACAAAACTGTGAGGAACTTTCCAAAAGCTTCACCCTTTGTAACCATATAGCCTACTCACAGATGCTTAAAGCATTCTCCACCAAGGAAGGATGCCAGGAAGGAAAACCTGGGGCCTTTCGGGAAGTCTACGCTAGAAGGAATTCCTTTAGGATATGGCTTCTTCGGCTAGATCCTCCTCGATGGGATGAAGTCTATCAGCCAGTGGTACTCATAGACCATCTCCACCCACCAGCAGACACAGCTCAGGCACCCCAGGGTGTTCTCCACTCACCAGGACTGGCCGCATCTCACAGAAAACCAGGAGGGAAGCCAGCTCAACGTCTTCACTATACCCATTCTTCAGAGGGACTGACCTAAACCCTGCAGCAAATGGAAAAACCACACAGAGACAGGTGATTAATGTCAGGCCTCAGCTTTCTCAGATGGCCCAGGTCAAGGAGCACAGAGGTCAGTAGCCAATGCAAGGGCGGGATGGGCGAGGAGGTGTGGGAGCTGACTTTCTATAAGCCAGAGAAACACCCCCTGGTGTTTAGGGAGGGGGACTCCAGAAGGGAGCCTTGACTGGCAGGTCCACAAAGAAGTCAAAAACATCTGCCACCTAGAAAGGCAGATGACTCACTCGGAAGAAAGTGAAACCCTCAGACTATCACTACACACTGAACTCAGTGATTGCAGACGAGGTTCAATTCTTAAATATGTTCAAGGCCAAAAGACACGGAAGGAGACTTCCATCCTGTCCTCCACTGAGGTCTTGACTGAGGTGGATGGGGCAGGTTTCGTGGTTGCAGATTTCCAGCGTGGGGAGAACTCCTGGCCTTTAACGCTCATGACCATGTCAATCCTCTTCCCCCATCTCCCCAGAAAGCTGGTCCCTATTTAGGCTCAGGGCTGCGTCCACAGTCACAGAAATGGTTCCTTTTATTGAGGGGAGAGTGTGGTAGACAAATATTTCAGGCTGCACATCCCAAAGGTTGCTTGGTTTGCTTGTTTCAATGAGGTAGGATTTCTTAAAAGTCAACATGAAAGTCTGGACCCTATCCCCTCACAAACCTTCCCTCAGAAGGAACCATCATTTTGGGGACCAGTCCCAAGACGGTGCGGGCCCATGTGTAAGCCACCAGGGACCATACCCTTAGCTAAGCTCCTGTGATGGGCACGTGAGCCTCCCAGTGTCCATCTCAGTCTTGTCTCAGGCCATCCTGTGGCTCTTGCTTGTCTCCAGAGCTTTCTTCTGGCACCCCCATCTACTGCCCCTCAGGGCCCCTGACCCTCTCCTCTATGGCCCTAACACTCCCGGGTCTCGCACCGCTGGGAGGAGACAGCGCGCTTATCCACTTAGTGTACCCTTCTCCCCCCTGCAAAGGGAATGACATTTCAAACGTTTTATTCAAAAGTTCTCACCACACTGCAGAGGAAATTACAAGGATATTACAAGGACATTGTCACCTGGGTTTACCACTGACCTCTCACTATACTGGTTTTGTGACTTTATTAATCACGTGCATGTATATGTTCTTGCAGGATGAGGCCATCCGCACTCTTCCCGCTGAAGTCAGCAGGTGTCTCAGTCACCCGACTCACCGTCGTGTCCTGGGGTGACAATGACATGCAGAGAAGTGACCACTCACCACATTTACTGAACCTCTGTCAGTGTCCTCGTTGCCTAAGCGTGACCTCTTTGCTTCTCTTCAGCCTGACCTCGTGGGACATGTAACCCCTAAACTGCGCACACAGGGATGGACTTCGGGCCTGAGACACTCAGGCGACGGTTTGGATCCAAGAGGAGGATTCGGGGATGCTGCTTCCTTGAACACTGCTCAAGAGAACCTTCCTGGCCGGCGTGCTCCCCTTGCAGGTGACGGCATCTGTGTTGTTGCTCTGGTTGCTGTTGGCTGTGGGCTGCCTAGTGCTCCTCCAGCTTTAGTTCAGATGGGAACCACTGTGGCTCTCACTAGCATGCAGTTGGCACCTGGCTGGCTGAGGACTACCTGAGATCTCAGCTGTGGGAAAGCAGTTGGCCTGGGTATCCACTGCCCATCAGAATGTGCTAGAATGCAGGAGAGCTCTGGGGAGGGCCAGGAAGCCCTCTGGCACTTGGTTCCGAGCCCAGAGGGAACTCTGGTACATGGCCCCAGACCTCGAGACAAGCTCTGTCTCAGGTCCACGACAGCTCCCGCTCCGCACACCCTCCTCGCTGCCCACGTCTCATTTTTCTGAACAGCCTTTGTGTTTACTGGGATTCAGGACTAGAGTTTGGGGCTGTCTTCATTCATGTTGGTTTAGGTTGTACCAGAGCAAAGGGAAATGGAAACATCTTTGGAAGAAAGCACGGTTGTGGCTGAGGGCTGGGGAAAGCCCGAGGAGGCCTGCTGAGGAGGGGAAGGGAAGGATGAGGCCCAGTTCCTTCCTACAGGTGCGTGACCTTGAGCAAGTTAATTAACATCACCAGGCCCCAAGTGCTCATGTTTAAAAAGCAGACATGATAAAACGGCTTGCTGTGAGGATTAAAAGAGAGAGTTTAAGGCACTTCACACAATAAATTCCACTTTCCCACCTTCCTTCCTGGGCTCCAGCTGGCTTAAAAGCTTATGTGCATCCCTAATGACAACGGGCAAAGTTTTATTTTCAAGCCCAGAAGACCCCCATGCCTTATGCACAAAGGGACTGTTCATTTTATTTCATTCTATCCATGAATGTAGCTGTGCCAGGCGCCATCCTGGAGGTTTTGTTCTTTGTATTTTAGATCTCCAAGCCAAATCACAGCATTCTGCAGATGAAATCGACAGTGTGGTGGCAGATGAGGTGGGGGGGCCCATCCCCTCTGACATCTCCCCAAGCCTTTGGGAGGGGTTCACAGCTCACACCCCTCATCCTCGGGAAGCACCTGGCCAGGAGGGCAGCACATGAGCCACCACGGGGGCAGAATGAAGCCAGTGGAGGGGGTTAGGAAGGCGCAGGCACAGTTACCCTAGAAGAATCTGCCTGAAGCCTTATTTACTTAAGCTAATCTAAGAGGCAAATCACAAAGCAAGGGCCTGCAGCTCCATTGCTGGATTTCCCTCGTGTACAGTATGGGCACGCTAACTAGAGGGGCTGCCAAGTATGAAACCCTGGAACTTACACATAAGTTATAACGATGGATATTTCTGAAGTGCTAAAAAAAATTCAGTTACAATTTCTCAAGCGCTTTCTGATTAACCTGCTTAGGAACTTATTTGCTCAATGATGAGAGGCCTTGTAGCCCAGCCCTGATTTGTCAAACGGTCATCTGAGGAGCCGGCTGATGAGTAGCTTCCTGGGCCTCACCCCCGAGGAATCAGCATCCCAGGATGGGCCCAGGAACCTGAATTTTCTGACCCCAGCCCCGAAACCCGTGTTGAATAATACCCGATAGTAGAAATTTAGGGACTATCTTGCTACGTTCCAAGTTTAATTCCTTCTAAACAACCAAGAAACAGGCCCCTGAATCTCCAGACAATACCAAGATAAAAGAGGAGAGAGTATAGAGATCACTAAGATGAGTATTTTTTGTCATGAAAAATGGTTCCTAAAAAACAGGGGAACAGTGACCTCGTGAGGAGCCGAGAAGGATATGTGGTGTCAGCATCAAAACTGCTCTGGAAAGGGGAGAAGGGAATTCAGCATGGAGGGAGGTCTGACTGCAGGACACTCAACAGAGATCCAGTCGGAGAACCCAGGCAGCCCCTTGCTGTGTAACTGCCGTGGGGTAAGGATGGCCAGGTTACACGGCAGTGCCTTGGAGAGGTGGCCTAGAAGCAGCACCCAGCCAAGGGGAGGCGCCCTTGCTGCCTCAGAGGGGGTCAGTCTAGATATTCTTCAGCGCTGGTCACAAGACCCAGCTTGGCTCCTGGCGAACAAAAAGTGACCCTTCCCAAACCACGAAGGGTTTGTGTTTTATTCAGCTTGGAGGACATAAACCACCACCCCGATTTTATAAAAAGAGAAAGCAGCAGCTTTGAAGGCATAAGTAACTTGCCCCAGATGGTTTGGGACAGGCGGCTCTAACTAAGATGGTGACTCACATAAGCTGCTGAGGCCCTGTGCCAGCCAGGGAGAAGGGCCACCAGATGAAGCTCCAGGCCCTGCCTGACAGAGGCATGCAGCTTCCAACCTTTCAAAGAGAAACTCTATGGCTGAAGGGCCTGGCACCCCATCTCGCCACCCCTCCTCCAGCCTCAGGCTCAGTGCTGGGCTGCGCCCCGACTTGTGGGAACACATGGCAGTGGCTGTGTGCATCGCCCCGTAGGTTTGCAACGACTTCATAGAAACCAGGCCAAAGGCTATTTCAGAGGATGCTGCTACCCCAAATGGAACACCTCAAAGTACCCCTTACCTGATTTGATTCCTTTAATGGGGTAAGTGGCATGAGCGAGAAAGTTGGGATCACTGAACATATCTTCCTCATAAACCACAAAGCGTAGAAATGCCAGGTTTGGGTCATAAATCTCAAATGTCACCTTCTCCTGTGTTGACGCCCAAACGGGGCTCAGGCCGTTGTCATCTGGAAGGAGATCAAAGCTCATTAGTGGCCCCACTTGTTCAGCACCTTCCTGGTAAAGCCATCTCTCTATCCTGGGGCTTCAAATCTCCTTGGCAACCATGTAAACACATGTCAGTGCCAAGTGCTGAGAAAATCTCAACATTTTTCTAGTAAGCAATCCTGGTAAAGTTGGCACTGGCCTGGCCCTCGGTGAGCAGGGGGAGAACACCTCCCCCTTTATACATCTCCCTGGGACAGGACAGGAGGGGAGGTAGATGGCAGGACAGGAAAAGGTGGGTTTGAAAGAGAAAAGAAGAAGCCAGAACATGGGAAGCATATCTCTGGCTGGAGAGCGCAAGGTGTGCTGCTGAAGCAGAGCTCTCTCTGTATCTGTGTTCATTAAGTATCAGGTATATTCGGGAGAGCCCTCCCCAGCACCATGAAGCAGGAAGCAACAGCCTTGCCTGTGGCTCCCGACATGAGCTGTAGGCAGAGAAAGCAGCCTTGGGTACCAACTGGGTGATCCACCTGTGTAATCGGTGGCCCTGTGTTTTGCCTCCCTGAGCTGAACCACAGTGCACAAGGGGAAGGTACCTGGACAACGAACGTGCATTGCCCGTGACCAGTGCCCCGAGGAACGGTCCGCCCACCCACCCAGCGTGCCACTGGACTCGCCCGACAACAGAGAAGAAAGGGTCCAGGCAACTTACTCACAACAGTTGTCTTAAACTTATTGTTGTCATACTCAGCTCCACATATTTCCACCTCCACAAAGGGACAAGCGATGCTTCGTCCAAGTTTGGGAAGGTGGCGAGCACCCAGCACCTAGGATACCAAAGGACAGGGGCTGGAATTCCACCTGGTAAGCGCTAGCAAGGCCTCTGGCAGGGCTGGGAGTCTAACCGTGAGCTCGGGTTGTACTCTGCAGTCAGACCTGTGACTTAGTTCCCAGTCAACCTCGATTTCTCCACTGGAGAAGCTCAATTGGCCTTCTGCGGGGACACCGCCAAGCGTAGGCCAGGCTGTGGGGCTGGGGTTAGGGAGGACGAAGGGCACCCCCACGTCATCACACTCCATGGGGCCTCCCTAAGCACACAACATTTGCACTCCGGCCTGGGGGCACCTAAAACACAGTTCCCTCCTGCAGCACCCAGCGCCAGGAAAGGATGGGAAAGATGTGTGATACTCTTTTTGCAACTGGTCTTTTTTCCCAAAGACCCTTTTTATGTACTGTTTCATTTTTACTTCCTTTATCTTACGAGACAGGCAATTCATTTCTCTACTTTCCGTAGTTTCCCAAAGAGGCACGCACAAACACAAAGAGTCAATGCAGGCTCTGAAAGTTGCATGAATTTTAATGAGATTTCATCCCTAAAACTGACCCCCGGGGGACACACACTCTCTCCCTGAAACCTACGTGGCCACTTTTCCACAGGCTTTATTTGGCCAGAAGTCCACCTCGCTGGGATCAGAGTGCTGAGCCTGATTTCTCAGCCCCTTAAATGAAGGGGAGGTGACGACACAGACTGGGGGGGCAGCCCTCCCCACCTTCCCCTGAAATGGCCCTGCGTGGGCTGCAGAACAGGCGATCCTCCTGAGGCCCCCCTGGCTCCCAGGGCAAGGGTGGAGAGACCGGTGTTGACTTTTTTATTTTTTAATTGTATCATTGTTCATTTTGGCATAGTAATTGGTTTCTCCCCTTGGGTATAGTGCCCACAGTTCTCCTGCCACCACATCATGTGTGAACCGTCACCCCAGTCCCTTGTGCTCTTCCCTCTCCAGTTTTGATACGCCAACCAACCCCCACCCCCACCATCCCACATTGTATGACTCAGATCTAGGAGCAGTTGCAAGTCTCTATCCAGAACCTTTGTTGGGTTTCTCCGTACTCCACCTACAAGTGAGACCACCCAACATTTGTCTTTTTCCTCTGACTCATTTTGGCTACATAACCCCGTCCAGCTCGGTCCACGTTGCCGCAAATGGCATGCGTTAGTCTTTCCTGGCCACTGAGTGGCGCTCCTTGGTAGGACACAGCTTTCTGATGCAGAAGTCCATTGGGGGCACCTGGGCTGTTTGCACAGCGGGCGTTACCTTGACGGAGAGCGTCATCAGGATCTTGCGCTGGCTCTCTGGCGGCATGGGGTCGTGCTTCTCGGACCTCATGCTCTCAGGCTGGAGGACAAAGCCCGTCCGCCCATTGAGTGAGAACAAGGCATGATTCATCTGCATGTACTTGTCTGGGGAGGAAAGTACACAGTCATTAGGTACGAGGAGGCAGGTCTTGTGGCACAGAAGGCACAGGTGGGCGGGGTGATTTTATACCTTGCTCCAAGGGTAATTTGAGGCAGTTTTTAAAACAGGTGTCTAACACAGAGAAAATGTGCGTTATAAAAATCCATGTTACTGAAAAAAAGATGTTTTTGAAAAATTCTCAGACAGGGGAACACGTTCCCAAACCAAAACCAGAACGATGAGAAACATCAGACCCTACTCAAAGCTAAAAACTTCTGTGTAGAAAAATATTTTTTTATAGTTGACAGGCTGTGGAAACAGAAATCCTTTTAATGCAAATGTCAAGAAAACACAAGTGTAACCTAAACATCGATGCTGTGAATACCCAGATGCATGAGAAAAGGCGGGGTGAGAAGCAGGACAGACAGGTCACTGGAAAGACAAGGCGGCACCCCCTACACAGGCCGCTCGCACGTGGGCTGGGCAGCGAGGACAGGGCTGCTGTCACACCAGCCCTCCACCTGCATCACCGTAGACTGTCCGCTCACAGGCTACCACCACAGCCCAGCTGATCTAAACCAGCAGAAGAGCAGGGGGAGGGGGCGCCAGGCAGCACTCCCTACACAAGCCCCAGCTCACAGGCAGTGAGGACACAGTCACACCAGCCCTCCACTGCAGGTGGCTATCTGCTCAGAGGTGACCTCCGAATGGCCCAGCATGAAACCACCTTAGAGCAGGGAGAGGGGCCTCAGGCAGCACTGACATTTCTTCCCACACTTGTGCCTGATGTCTGAGAAGTGACACTCAGGCGCCTGTTACAGGTACAGTGACAGATGACGGTGCCCTCTATGCTACCAAATGGAAAAGGGCTGCAGAGCCTCTGCCGCAGGTGACATCAATGGCTCCTCCAGCGGAAGTCACAGACACAGCGAGACTCCGAAAGTGGTTCAGCAAGACTATGAAAGTGACTCCTGATGAATGAACTTATACAACTGAGGGGGAGGGGGAAGGAAGGAGGAGAGGTGGGGAAGTGGGGAGGGGAAGGGGAAAATGGAAGAAGAGGGTGTAGCAGGTAGGGGAGGGGAGAGGTTTGGGAGCAGAGAAGGGAGGACAGAAATGGAGGGGAAGAGGCAAAAGGAAGGGCTAGGGAGGAAAGGGGAGGGATTGGCTGGAAGAGGGTTAGAGGGAAGGACAAGGTAGAGGAGGGAAGGAGTGAGAAGGGGAAAGGAGTGGGGGGAGGGAGGAGAGTAGAGAGGCAGGGGGATAAGGGCAAA
>JAGFMF010012167.1:3088693-3109820 GCA_019455555.1 Galemys pyrenaicus | reverse complement strand
CATGTGGGTCCCCTCCCTGGCCGGCAGCAGGGATCGAACTCGTGCTGCAGTGGTTGCGGTTTGCTTCATAGTGCGTTGCTTAACCCACTGCGCCACCAGGGAGGGCCCATGCATGCAATCTTACGTCGTCCGTATCGCAACCTTTGAGGCTGCTGCTTGGTGAAGCCCTCCTACAGGGAGACTAGCTGAGGAAAAGCCACACACGAGGGCTGCACAGCTAGCACTGGCAGAGCTGAGGCTCACACCTGACCTAGGCTCCATCTCTGCAAGCTGGAGCTGCACGCGGGACTCCCCCTTGCACCGCGCTCCCAGGTGGACGGGCCAGGGGTCCGTGCCCAGCTGAGCAGCCAGGAAGCAGAGGCTGAGAGAGAAGGGACAGGCCCAGGTCTGGCAGTGGCCAAGGGGCAGCGCCAGGCTTACAAGTGGACAGCCCAGCTCCAGGCGCCACAGCTGCCCAGCTCACAGGTCAGCCGCCAGAAGAGCGGTGCAGGCAGATGCCTGAAGTGACAGTATGACACCGGGAGCAGCAACAGGGGGGCTCACCCAGCACCCCTGGCACGCCAGACCTGTGTCGGCAGACGTGACCTTGCCAACACTAAAGGCCCGGCTTGCGCTGGGGGTCAGAGCAGCGTCTCAAAGCCGCTGAGGCCAGGCCAAGGGGCTGAGATGAGGGGAGGAATCGGGACAACGACCACGAACACGTACCGACATTGTAGGTGTTAAGATCCAATATCCCCCTGCAAAGAGACCCTAAGGGATTGTCTTCAATAATCTGTGAAGAAACAAGACATCACTCACATTCGTCTTAACGGGAATAATAAAAAGACAACCCGTTTCCCAAGCACACCGTTTAGCAGAGACACTGCCTGTGGAACTGTTTAAAATGCATTTTCATTACAGGATACATCCACGGGGAGAGAGCTTAATAATGAAGCATGGAGCTGATGGGGACCTAGCAGTCAGCGGGCCCGGCAGGCTCGGCGTTTCATTTTGCAAGCTGTAGAAATGTGCTTTGTGAATCCTAGAACAGGTTTCAAAGGGATTCTCTAGCTCTGGTTTCAAAAACATCCCAGGCCTTTTATTCTGACATCATTTTGAAATGGGGGGACTATCACCCCATTCAGGTTCTTCTGAGGCTCCCCATGTCCTTTAGAAGCAGCGCCCACACTCTGCAGTCTGGGCCCCAGTCAGCTAACCAGCTCCTCTGTCCACTGAGCATTTGAATGGCTCCAGGGTCCAGGGATATGGGAACATCTCAGTCCCACGAGAGTTGCATCTGCCTACCTCACCCCTCCCCCAGGCTAAGGCTGACCTTGTAGGTGAGGACAAAGCAGTACAGGCACAGAAATGGGATCCTGTCTTGTGTGTCAGGCTGAGCCCAACGAACACAAGCACATCCCGGCCACCACACCTCTGCGGTACCTCCCACGTGGAAAGCCCTTCTGCTGGCCTCTTTAATGTTCAACGCTAACTTGACTTTGAAAATTCAAATGCCCTTCCTCCATGTAGCCTTCCCAGATTGCCCCAACATCCTTATTAGAAAATTCCTGCAGAGTCCATCCTCAGTGCCATGTTGTCACACTGAAAGCAGCTACTCTATTAGCCTCCCAGGCAGGAGGAGGCAGGGGACAGAAACCACATTTGCAATGTCACCAGGAGGGCCTAGCTCACCTTCCCTTCCACCCACTTGCTTACTCAAACCAAGCACATTCTAGACGTCTGGCTGGCCCAGCTGCGTGTCTCGTTTGCAAATTGCTTTAGACAAAGGACAAATGCCCCATCCGGCCACTTGTCTCTGGAGGCAATTGTCCTGCATCTGCAGAGCTCCAGCCTTTAGCACAACTGATCGTCATGGTGACTGGCACCCACAACACCTCGGGGTGCTCCCAATTTCCACAGTGCACAGCTTTCTCCCCCAGTGGGAGCACACAGCAGTGCATGTGAAATGAGATGGCTTGGTGGACTCCCCAAAGGACGGGTTGGCAGCTCCCTCTGGATGAACGGTGATGGAGACTCACCTGCTTCTCCAGCTCCTCCACATCGGCCGTCGAAATGTCCTCCACATAATTGGATGGGAAGTACTGCTGAATCCGGGTGCCATAGTCTCCTTTCCACCTGAGAATACAGGGCATCAGAACGGGCTGGGTGCGCCAGAGCTCCCAGCCACTGGCTGGAAAGGTAGCAAGAGGCTGAGCGCTGGGGGAGGGGGTCCCTCGCAGGCGTCCTCTGCTGCTGCACCAGCACTTGCCGGCTCGGGGCTGGGGGGTCACAGTCCTCCCCTTAACATGATCCTGATGTCTGGTCAGACACCGAAGTTCAAAAGTTTCAAAGATTTACACAGACATCAGAGGTCATACAAGGCAAAAGCTCAACCCCAGGCCAGGCGCAGGCCTGCAGGAGGACAGACTGAACTTAGGGACTAGGATGCGACAAAGAAGATTCAGGGTTTGACAGCCCAGAACGAACTCCAGCTCCACCACCAACTGTGCAGGTGCCCTGTGCTCAGACGCTCCCTCTATGACATGGGGAGGATCCTCGCACCAACCCTGCGGCATCTACTGGATGACGTCAGCCAAGAGCGCCCAGCACACTGCGAACACCCGATGACGCTTGTCATTTAGCTACAGAACGACCCCAGCCTTCTCGGCACCTCCGCAACAGCATCTCTGCTTGTCTCGACTCCTGCGAACCTCAGGAACCTCTGGCCGCTCCCCAAGCCCACCGGGTAGGGACGCAGTCTCGTGCCCACAGCCCCTCTTGTGGGCCACTTTCCGAAGCCAGGAGTCTCTTTCCAGAAGGCACCTCTGAGCATGCTACACTGACAGTTCCCAAAGCTTTCAGAATCAAGCCCAGGCTAATCTGCCAACCAGAGTCCAGTCAGGGGTAGCCAGGGACCTCACCTCCTACCTCTCTGTGACCCCAATTTGGCATTCATTCTAGATGACCCGCCGCCCTCCTGGTGCCCCTGCCTTGCTTCCTGGCCTCACGTCTCCTTCTAAATCCTCTGTATCCAGTTTGCTCCTAGTAACTGTACAAGTCTCAGCTCATGCATGCTTCTTCCAGGGAGCCTTCCCTGACTGCCACTGTAGCTGAGTGTTCTTCCTTTATGCTCCTTCAGCATCTGTCCCCAAAGCTGCTAGACCAGTCCACACCTTATATTTAATGTAGACTCTATCCCCGCCCCCTTCTATGTGGGAACTTTCTCAGTCTTAATCAAATCTGTACTTAGGCTAAGTACAAATCACTGAATAGGTGTTTACTGAGTTACATAAACAGAATAGGGATTGGCTGTCCCCCATGGTCCTTGTAGAAACACAAGGTACTGGTCGTAAGTCCATTTCAAACCCTTTTCTTCCTCCCTTTCTCAGATTCAACTCTGCAAAGACTGGCCACACTCATGGTGACTCTACATACCATTTGCCCAGAATTGAGCAGTTTTCACCACTGTGCAGATGTATTTACTAAAAATGGCATTCCCTTCATGCTTTAAGGTATCCTGGTTTGGACAAAGATTTTTTGATGCCCTATTTCTACGGGAATCAGTTTTGGTGGGGGGTGGGGGGGGCGGGGGTAGTGGGTAGAATGCAAAATAATGTGGTCTGATGCGGGTATCCCACTAGGTGGCGCTACTGCCACCAGGTAGAGAGAATGAGAAAGTACAGGACCACCCAGGTCCTCCTCAGAGGCTCTCATACAAGCTTAAACAACACCAAAACCAGAGCCTCGGCCATTCGGAGAATTCCACTTCAGCGGTGTGGCAAGGCATGGGGCTGCTGCACACTCATGGAAGAGTACGTGATGGGGAGCTCCTAGCCCCAGCTCCTGCTCAACAGATAACTAACTGCATTATGTGTTTTTAATCTGGAGCTCCAGGAAGGACTGGAAAGATGGGAGTCTCAGAATTTAAAAAAAGAAAAGAAAAAATGCCTACAAAATCTCAGCACCTAGTTCCCAAGTGAGGTTATAAGCATGGGGGTCAGAGGATCTGACTTCCAATCTCCAAGTACTGAGTAGCGCTGGAAAAAGACACTGAACTGCTCTGCGCCCCATGTTCCTCAGCTGTAAAATGCAGGTTCCAACCTTCCCAGGTCATCATGTGAATTAAGTTATTTCATATGAAATTTTTCAAACAGTGCTTTACACCCAGAGGTGCTCGACCCGAGTGGCAATTAAGAGCTCAAAGTCAGGTCCAGCCATCTTGTGAGAAGAGAAGATGCGGACCTTGTGAGGGCCTTCCCGGCCAGTGTTCCCAGTGAGGCCCGGGTTCTAGTGCTCCAAGACAGGAATCAGCCCACAAAACCACAAAACCACCTGCTCAGGGACCTTCTCACTGAGTAGTAGATTTTATTCCCAGGGGAAAAGTTCATTTAAACCCAAGCACATCCAGATACCTTAAGCCGAAAAATGTACCCTCTTCTATTCAGGATGAGGCCACTGCCTAGGGCACAGGACTAAGCAATAGTGTAAGAATGTGAATTTAAAATAACGCAGAGGCCTGTGTGATGGGGAGACCCAGCACTATTCAGCAGATACGTGACCTTGGAAAGCTGCATTTGTCACATCTGTGATGGAAGGATGGTCCTTCCCAACTCCACAGGGTTGTAAAAACGATTTGGTGAGGTGATGTATGAAAGCAATTAGCATAGTGCTAGGCACACAGTAAGACTGCAATAAATGGCAGCTGCTGTTGTAATTAAAGTAATAGATAATGCTGTGTGCTATAGGATATGCATATTATCCATGATCTATGATAATTGTTACTGTGGCACTTTATCCACTCTCCCAAATTGAGTATATATCAAACCACCTTCCCAGATAAGCTACAACAGTTCAAAGCTAGCCCAAAACAGCTTTTAAAAAGGATCCAAGAAAGAGGGTCAAGGCTCAGCCAGCACCTGAGTCTCATCACCAAGAAGAGACAAAGTCAAGTTCATCTACCAGGCAGCCCAGACCCAGCCCCACTCAGCCTTACCAGCCCCCAGGCTCCTTGGAGACGTTGTGGATGAGGGCACCTCGGCAGAAGCTCAGTTCATCACTCCGCTTGGCTTTGTAGTCATACAGAGCTTTCACGGTCCTCTGAGGCTTTCAGGGGAGACAAGAAGGAAAAGGTCAGGCAGGGCGACAGGAGCAGAGGGAGGTGGATGCTTTGGCAGGCACTTTTCAATCTCATTAGCCAACGGGTGGCTTCAGTCCAAGGTTATAGCGCCATCTGCTGGCGATAGGCTGACACTGCAAGGGAGTGGGCCAGCACTGGCCTAGGTCAAGGACATGGTGGAGTGGCCCAGGATTGCTCCTGAAAGAAAGGTGTCCTTCCAGTTATGCCAAGATCACCAGTTCTCAGCACCTGGGCTCAACAATCTTTCTGGAATTTCAAGCTCAACACCATTCCTGGCCATCCTGGGCCTCACCTGCAATTTTTACCTGAGTCAGAGGTCCCTAACTAGACTACGTAGGAATGATACCCTACAAGAGCAACCCAGGTGGCCTTCCATGAAATGGATCAAAAGGTGGTCCCTGAAATCACAGAAACATGTAAGCCAGAACTTAGGACTCCTTTCCAGTGAGTGTGCTTCATGCCTGCTGCTTGCCAAACGGACACAAATCCAAGCCTCTGAAACTGCTGAACTCATTTAAGTCAGCAGTTTCCCTCTCCCCACCCAAGGAAACCAGAACAGGGGCTCCATGAGGAATTCAGTTAAACTGCTCCTCGGTGCACGGCTTTGGAGGCAGACACGTGGGCTCAAGTCACCTCTCTGGCCCTATTAGCTATAAATAACCCTGAGGCTCCTTCGGCCTCAGCTTCCCCATATGTGAAATCAGAATTTAAACCCCACCTACTTCGTAGGTCGTTGAGACCAATGCAGGAGGGAACACGTACATCAATAAAAAGAAAAAGCAGCGTCTCTTAAGTGCAGCACAGTCCTAGGGGAGGCACAGGCACAACCCTCACAGGAGGCAGAAGCCCATTTCACAAGGAAGCGGAGACACAGAATATCCGTGCCGCAGTCGGCCAGGGTGAGCGAAGGAAGCCACCAAGGTGCGTGAACACTGTGCGTGAGCGCCTGGTGCTCCGCCAGAAGCTGTGCCACAGGCACCTGTGAACAGCCAGGTCGACCGCACCTACGGGACGCAGGGCTTGGAGCCACATCTTTCCCCTTGGAGCCCCACACTCAGGTCACTGCCCGACAGCAAGGCCACTAGGGAGATAAAGCCAGTGAGGGGCTGAGGGGGTGAGGGGCGCACTGAGGCCACCGGGAGCAAGTCTCCAGCCAACAGAGGGCAGGAGAGACCCTCATGCCGGGGCCCCAGGATCTGCAGACAAATGAGCCAGCCGTCGGATGCCCACGTAGGCAGGTGGCACAGCAAGGGCCCAGAGGACACACCCAAAAGCCCGACTGCCTGGTCCAAGCCCCAGCTCCCCACCTTGCTAGTTCTGTGACCGCCAGCCACAGCGCCTCATCCCCTGTGTACCTCAGTGTCCTCACCAGCGCACCAGAACAGCACCTACTGGGATGTCAGAAGGATGAACGAGCTGCCGTTTCTAGAACAACACTCGACATGTGCTGCCTGTTGCCACTGACCTAACGTCCGAGCCCTAAGCATGCATCCAAAGGAGCAGTGCAAAAGCTGCCAAAGTTTTACACGTGAAGAAGCTCACTCTAGTCTGCACGAACAAAGACTAGAAACCACCCAGACAGCACTGATGGGGAACAGGTAAAGCAGCACTGACCCCCATGGCCAACCCCCTTCTGCAGTAAAAACATAACAGTCGGTTGCATTCTGGTTAAAATTCCAGTCCATGCCTTTCCTCTAAATTACTTAGCCTACCAGTTTTGACCGAAATGGTCATTAAGAAGCTTAGCAATGGAGAAAATCACATGTGACCAAGTGCTAAGTGAGCCGAGCAGAATGAAAATGGCAGATGCGGTTGGGGACTGTCAGTCACATCGTTCTCCACGTGGGCAAACGACAGCAGGGACATAGCATCAAACACGCAGCAAAGGGCAGTAAGATGCAGGCTGAACCTGTTTCTTATGTCCATTTTTTTTGTTACATCATTTTTCAATCATAACCACAGCAATAATTTAATTTTGAGGCACTCACCATGCTGTGGCAGTCCAATTCAGCACACTGCTGTATATTACCTGGCTCAGAAGCCCAGAAAGATTTTCTCTACAGCATGGCATAGTTGCCAGGATTTAAAAATGCGGGGGATTGCACACAAAACAGCCAGCTTATTTGCATCTCTTGAGAAAGCAGGAGACCCAGGCTGCTCTCGGGAAAGGAGGTGATCTCTACCCACAGGAAGCAGGACGGGTTGTGTTCCCCATTTTACCACAGTCTCCACCATCCCCTGATACCTGTCAGATGTGAGGCCATGTCATCCCCTTTACTAAAGCATCCTCCCTTCTAAGAACTTTCTGATGTGATACTAAGTCCCTAACTCATTTTGCACACAACTCCATGTCCCCACAACTTTTCAAGACTTCATTTCTTGCTGAAAGGGGTTTGCATTGGCCAAGGATTAAAAGTAAAAAAAAAAATTGTGTGGGTTTCCAAGAAGCCACCAGAAAGCCCCTTCTAATTAGGCACACTAATCATGTGTTAGGCAAACCTCAGGTAGAAAATCTGCTATAGTTCTTCCTGCACAGGCTCAAACTAAATTTGAGATGAAAACAATGCAAAGGAGCTGGGGCCAAAAGCAAAACCCTCCCCTACCTTCAGGAAATTGCACAGCAGCCAGGGTGGGGAGAGGAGATAGTGGCAGTGTGGCAAGGAGGTCAGTGAAGCAGAGAGAATTTATAAACACCACAGGCTCTGTCACTGAGCAAAGAGCATTTGAAAGGCTTTTAATTAGAAACTGCTGGGCCCACAGGTGGTTTGTCAAACCTCAGAATGTTAGCGAGGCTCGGTCACATTCGGATGGACGTCTATTAACCTTTTCCCTGAAACCAGGCATCATATTGTCAATCATCATTCGTCTCAAAAAATAAATATATAACCCATACCCTCTTGGACAAGCTTTCCAAAATGTTCCCTTAGCCTGTTAGAAGGAGGGGTATGGAGAAGAAAGTGTGAAGTGTGTGTGGGTGGTGGGGGTACTTACCATGGAGGGATTGATTTCACTAGGATCCACATACATTCTGCTGACATCGTAGAGCGAGTTTACGTCTCTTTCCTGAAAAAGAACAAATAAACACGAGGTCCAGGCTCCAGACAGTCCTTCCAAAGAACAAAGGTGACGAGATGTCCTATCCCCCAGGAGAAGAGTGGAAACCTCAGTTTATTCATGCCTCTATGTGGAGACATAAGAAGCTATTCCCAAGTACCCCAAAACTTGAAAACTTTACCTTAAAATGAGAGCGGCCCCAAACCTACATGCCAGGTGCTATGTCTCTTCTATAAAACACTGATGTGGGGAACTGTTGTACACCTCTCCTCTGCCCCCCGACATGTGCCATGGCACTGGTCAGCACTGACGCCAGGGCAGATGGCAGTGACACACACCCCCACCTCACTGCCACCCTCCTGTCCCTGAGTCACCTCAGGGTATGGGCCTTGGCTGCTCCCCTCCCTGGAACTGGCCTCTTCACAGCTCCCAAAACCAAGGTGTTGGCTCATATTTCACTCTCTTCAGGAGACTGTCTCTGGTCTCCCCTACCCCAATGGAAGGGAGTGCCCACCAGTAGGGCACTTCCAAGTAGGGCACCATCGAAACCCAGTTTGGGGGCATCTCATCTGTGAGCTCCCCTCTCCAGAACCTAAATTCCCCAAGGGCAGAATCTGGAATAGTGCACAATAAGCCTTTCTTCAATAAATTCATGAATCCATCTGGTAAGAACTGAGATCTTCCAGTGAGTCAGAATAAAAGGCATGTCTTACATGGCCTTATACCACGCAGTCCCCTGAAAATCCCCATCCTAATTTAGTTCTACCCCCCAACCTGGCTCCGTCAATTCCTACCATATCTTCTTTGCCTCTAGGTACGTTCTTACCTCAGGACCTTTGCATATGCTGTTCTTCCTTCCTTCCTCCACACAGTTGCTTGGCTCACACTTCCCCTCCACCAGTGTCCACTCAAATGTCTCCTTCTCAACGAGCTTTGGGAACCGCACCCCTTCCCCATCACCCTATCCACTTTGCCACCTGCCCAGTTTGGTCTTCTCCGTAGTGCTATCACCATGTGACACACGCTCTGTGCATTTGCCTTACTTGCTTATTGTCTGTTCCTCCCACCCCAGCTAGAGCACAATCAGCTTGAGGACAGGGCCTTTGTCCACTGTGTCCAATTTTGGATCCCCATGCAGTACCGGACATGTGGTGAGTCCTCAAGAGAGGTTCCCGAAATGAACAAATGACCAGCCAGGTATTCCATCGCAGCCCCAGCTGACCACCTACCATGTTGTAGCGCTCCAGGAGCTCAGGGGTCACGGGGTAGCGCAGTTTCATCTTGCGGTAGAGCGCGTGCTTCTCATAGTAGCTGACCAGCTCCACCAGGCTCTCGAAGTAGGCGGAGGTGCCCAGCACGAAGTGCCGGCCATCCCGGTTGATACGGCAGTGCTTCACCTTGCCCCTGGCCCTGGCAGGGGAGACCGTGCAGCTGACACACCGGATCCTGGCAGCCAGACCACCAATACACAAGCCCCACATGCTCAAGCCCACCTATTGGGGGACCACAGAAATCAACAGGAACACAACATGCTGGCCTTTCAGAACAGCTACAGCAGGGCCTCATTTCACTGCAACATCACTGAGAAGAAGTCATCGCTTCCCAGTGGGCCGGCTGCCTGTGGGTTCTTCTCCCAGGACCCCAGTCTCTTTCCACAGCCCCACAATAGGTCCAAGGTCACTGGCATGTTTCAACTGCCCCATCATACTGTGAGTGTGAGACACCTGTGATGGAGGGGTGTCCTGTCCAGCAGGTCCCACCTTGTACCCCAAGCCACCGGGCTGGACTCTGGCTACCCATAACCCTACACTGAAATACTTGGGTTGGAAAACAAATGAATACCAATGACTGCTTACTATCAGAAGTGTTTGGGGTCTTTATTTGGAAGTCTGATGTTTTTGTGACCCAATATGTAGTAGGAACTTCTGTTTTTGTCAATTAGTCTGTGATCAAGTGAGTTTCATTACAAATTTTGCTTCACATCACAGCTTCCAAGAACCCACTGACACACTATATAAGGACTTCCCACACAGAAGAATCAAACCTCAGTGTCTCAACACTAGCCCCTCCTGCCTGCTCCTCTTCCCCAACGATGGGTTTTGACTTTGGGAACAGCCTGCTAGAGCCTAGATCACACTCAGAAAATTGCAACTTCCTCAAACAAGTCTGGCCCACCACCTGTTTCTATAAATAAAGTTTTATTGAAACGCAGCATTGTTCATCAGTTTATATACGTGTGTATGTGTGTGTGTGTATGTGTGCGCAGCTTTCACTCAGTGGCAGGGCTGAGCAGCTGCTACAGAAACCATATGAGGACTTCAAGGCCCAACTTATTTCCCCCCTGGCCCTTATAGAAAGACCTTTGCCAGCCCCTGATCTAGAACTCCAAGAATTGATGCCCAAATCCTTAAATCTTATCTTCCATGATCCAGCTAGTACACATTTGGAATTTTTTCCCCCAAAAAACAAGACTTTATTTTCTCACTCATTTGAAATAAGAGGAGAAAAGCTCCAACCCAAAACAGACTCCTCCATCTGATTAGCTTTTATCAGCAAGAAGCATTTGGGAAAGTAAGTTTTGACCCTAACTTTAGAGTGAAAAGGGCATTTTTAAAGGCACAGTTACTATGAGCCAACCATCTTTAATTTTTTTGTACTTTAGAGGCATTTTATTGTTTTGAAAAACACATCCTGTTAAACCATTTCAAAAGTCTTATAAAAACAAGTGCAGCAAGACTTCTGCTTCATAACTTATTTGCAGTGATGTTATCAAATTTAGTATTTCTTTTTAAAGAGAAACACTTGAGTAGGAAAACAAACTGCAGAATGGATCTATAACATGATTCCATTTGTATCTTTTTTAAATGGGACAGAATACACAAAAAATGGCACTACATATTTTCCATAGAGGCATCTACATGTATGTAAGTACATGTAAATACATGTAGACACCAGTTTGAAACCGTGCCTTCCACCAGGATGAGGATGGAGATGAGTAGGGCCTCAGGGGGCTTAGCCTTCACGGCAACATCTTAATTTTTCATAAGGAAAATATACTTATGTAATATTCATGTGATTAAAAATTCATTTTGCCTCGCTGAGGTAGGCAGGCTCTGGGTGTTAGGTTAAGCATGTGGGTCAGCTGTAATTCCTTCTGCAGGTAACCTCTCTGCACCCCAGCTTCCTCATCCATGGAGCAGGGATTCGCAGCCCCTGTCTCGTGGCGACTTTCAGCTACCCCAAGGAAAGCCCTTCACCATGCTCTGGTCCCTAGAGCCAGTTAATAAACGAGAGACTGGAAAAACATAAGTCCAAGATGAAGCTAAAACGAGCCTCCCTGGGAGAGGAGACAGAGCAGAGCCCACGTGTGACCTGCGCCTTCCAGGCCCCTGGGACGTGCTGCTACTCAGCGGAGCCACAGCCCAAGGTCTTAGCTTTGCCAAGAAGGTCCTCATTCCTCATCCCTCATCATGGAGAGACACCTCCCACCAGTCACACCCAGACAGCAAGGGAATCGACCCTGAAGTTCCATGGACATTCCCAGAGTACAGACTGGTACAGGAGCTGTAGTCTCCAAAAATGTGGGGGCAGCCAAGGGAGTCCCTCCAGACCTGTGCTCCCCACCCTACTCCCTCCCTCACTACCCACTGCCTCTGCCACCCTTCAGGCCCCATCTCAGAAAAAGATCAATTGTCAACTCTCATGCAGAGGCACCACTTTGCCACCAGGGGGCAGTGTCCACACCACACCTGGGCTGAGGAAAAAGCAGTAAGGAAGGGGTCACTTTTGACAGTTACCATGGCTGAGGGCCCCCAGCAGGTGGGCATTGAGGGGAGGCCAGGCAAGTCCCCACCCAAGCGCCGGAGTAGCCTCCTCTCCCTCCTTTTCAAGCTACAATAGGATGGGCTCAGCTTCCCTAGTGGCAGAAACTATCCTCCTCACTTGGATTCAGCCACATTTACTGACCTACTGTTTCCCCACCATCAGTCACTGAAGGTTAAGAGGGAATGGCCAGAAGCAAAAGAAACACTTGTGAGTAATGAGATGACATCACTCAACCCCACGGCTGGTCCAGTGAGAGCTGGGACAAGGCCGTCTTTATCACTCCTGGATTTCTGGAGCCCAGCTAGGGCTTGGTGCACAACAGGTGTTCAACAGACATCTACAGATCCCCTAAAAGTCCCTAAAAACCCCAGTTCTCAGGGATCCTTCACTCTCCTGGGAAAGACAGACACGTAAACAGAATGATGCATGCAGATAAATCAAACAAAATCCAGCCCAGGGGCAGACTGCCTGGGGAACCAAGCAGGGAGGACGGACCAAGGCAGAGGAAAGGGAGGAACAGAGTCTGGTGCTGCCGTAACCACCGTCACCGTGTAGATGTGAGGCCAGAGCTTCCATCCCCTCCCATTTTCTCATAAGAAGCAATTTCAAATTTCAACAGAAGTTTCTCCATGTTTAACATCATCAAGCAGGCCGAGCCAAAGACTGCAGGCCTAGCCTGCACACAAGCCTCTTGCCTGAGATCTCGCGGCCAAGAGCGCGGGGCTGGAGGTAGACAGGCCTGGGGCTGAGAGTCCAGCCCGGCCAGGGACGGGGCTGTGTGGTCTAGACAGCCCACTGAGCCCCTCTTGGCCCGTGTTTCCCTACTTGAGTAACTGGATCTGTCCCCACTCACTGGCTGTGACGAAGGCCTCAACCAGATGGCGCCTCAGAGGCAGCCTGTCTGGAATGTAGGTATTCCACCACCACAAAGAGCCAGCTCATCTGTGCCTCCCGGGGAGCACAGACATATACACAGAATGGAAGTAAATCAAGCATCAATCCGGAGACCCCACTATCCTCACCCACACGGTTCCAGGAAAGCCACTCCAAACTCACAGCCCGCTCGAAGGCCAGGGTTTGGGGAGATGGCGGGAGAATATGATGAACTGATTCTGAGCCAAGCACCCCTCCTGCTGTCATTGGCGGGAGCCAGTAAGTTAAAGTGCAGGTCACCGTGCAGTGCAGGAGGTGGCTATGGCCCACCCACGAGCTGCGGTTTGGTGACAACTGGGTGGAAGGAAACCACATCTGTTACTTCACACTCTGGACTTCCAAGGCTGCCTGGATTCAACTCCCACCTCCATCACTCACTGGTTGCATGGTGTACAGGTTGCCTAATTTCTCAGTGCCTCGGTTTCCTCCTTTGCACGATCAGGAACAAGGTGACACCAAAACAGACCATACAGACCAGTGCCAGGCACCCTGAAAGCATGTTAGTGTGTGTGCTTTAGCGACTGTCACTACTGTCATCGGTGGTGACCTCTGGGGACAGCATGCTGTGAGCCAAGTCTCTACCTGTTCTCCCGTCCTGGCCAGGTGCCCTGGGACGTGCAGCAGGCCGCCACCCACGCTTACCTGAAGGTGATGGCATAGGAGTCGGAACCTTCCCGCCTCCGGATGAGGAAGGCCCCATCCCGGGGGACCCTCATCAGCATGTCCTCCGCTTCCCCACGGCTCAGCCCATCGTAGTACCACCTGCAGCAAGGAGAGGACATGGACAAGTGAGGGGCCGGAGTGGAGGAGGGAATGGGATCCCCAGACACATGACTTCCATCCCCTTCCATTTTCTCATAAGAAGCAATTTCAAATTTCAACAGAAGTTTCTCCATGTTTAACATCATCACGCAGGCCGAGCCAAAGACTGCAGGCCTAGCCCAGGTGACGCAGTAGACGCCATGTCTCCCTCCAGCTACAAAGGCCCCTGAGAACGGGAGCTTTGAGAGACCACAGATGCTCAGCCGGAGGGAGACATGAGCGCCCTCGCTTGTGCCCAAGGCACAAGACAGACCAACTCACCTTTTCCCACCCAGCAGCCCAAGTCCATGGGACCGGCCCAAGGGGGCACGGCCACCGTGCATGCTCAGGGGCAGAAAAAGCACAAGAATGTCACAGGGAGTTTTGTTTGGTTTTGGTTATTTAAAAAAAATATATGAAAGAGCACATTTGAAAGCAATGCACATGAATATAGACCAGTAAAAAAAAGTTGGTATAGCTTCAGTGACTTCCTGAGAAAAGAGCATTTTTACAGTCTGCTGCTTAAAAACTGGGTTTTTCTCTGATTCCAAAATGGGCTAGCCCTTTGTAACTGGCAGTCCACTTTACAATTCTTTCTCTCCTCATTTGCATTCAGGACAAACAAGGAATGAGTGGTGGTGAGCAGAAGTGTGTCACCAGGCTGAAATGAACATCCGAAAGTCACAGCCCAAGACCTCAGGGCTCTGGAGGGAGGGGGAGGGGGAGGGGAGGGCAAAAGGCACACAGGACCCAGTGATGGGGAGGAGATGCTAGGGAACTTGGAACTTGGCTCCCAGGGGAGTTTAAGAGCCACTCGTGGGAATGGGTGCCAGCACCCCCGGAGGCTGATGATTCTGAGCAGTGACCATGACCCCAAGGGTGTCTGCACCTGCTGAGCCCTGACACGGGGTCGGGGGAGGGCTCGGCACACATACGGCTTAGACTCGTGGGGGTTGGGGTTGGGCACCGGATCGGTGAGCCGCAGCTCGAACTCGGCACAGCGCAGGTGTGCCTCGCGGTAGTGCTGGATGAGGGCGTAGATGCTGCTGAACATGAGGTTGTCGGTCAGGTAGTACTTCATGGTCCCGCCGTCCATGGTGGAGCGGATCCGGCAGTGCTGGACCCGGCCCGACCGCCTGCGGGCAGAGAGCCACCGTGAGAGGGACAGCACAGCTGTCACCCGCCCCAAGGGTGGACACCATGCATGGCCACGCAGGCCTCTCTCTGCCCTTAAACAGGCCCAGGGCTTCAGCACAGGCTGGCTCTTCCACCTGGAATCCAGATCATTCTACCAACTTCCTCCACCCACTGTCCCCCTTTCATCTACATAACTCTTCCTGGTCCTGACTGCTGGGTTCAAATCCTAACTCTGCCACTTACAAGCCAAGAGACCTTGAACAAAGGACCCAGCATCTGAGCTGCTGTGTGATTACCCTAGTGGTCAAACACGGATGACAGGAATATCCCACCCAAGGCACGGTCCTGAGGCTGGAAGATCACACACGAACCATGCCTGGGGTGCTGCTGGGCACAGTCAAGGCATCTCACTTATAAGTTATTATAACTAATCTCCAATATGCGATGTAAACACCACTTCTTTCAGGAAATCTTCCCTGACCACCCATGGCCTCCAACATCACATTGGATCCCCTTCTTCTAGATTTCCCTAGCACTTTAGATTTTTCTCACTGAACTTACCACAGCTATAATCATGCAATTTAAATAAGTAGAAGTAATTTGCATAAGTCAGCAAAACTGATTTACGTGACTTTTTCATCATGTCTCCCGAACCAGATTCTCATCTCCAATAGGACCTGTCTGTTCACTGCTATATTCACTACCTGGCACCGAGCAAGCGCTCAATGAGTGTCTTTGACAAACACACAGATGAATGAGGATGAATGAAAGAGCGCTCACAACAGTTCTGGAGGGCCTCCTTTGGAATCTCTGTTTTAGCAACAGGGACACAGAGATCCCAGGAGGCCGCATGCTCTGCCCAGGTGACCTCACTCACCTTGCCCTAACCTCACCCCAAGAGCTCACTAAAAAAAAGTCTGAAGGTGCACTCAGGCCTCCCAGGCCCAGCCTGAGCTCCGGCCCCTTGCTGGGCCCCCTGCAGGGGAGGGCATGTGTGCCCCCGCGAGGGGCATTACCAGAAGGACAGGGTGTAGTCGTTGGGGAAGGTCTCGCTCTCCCGCACCAAGAAGGTGCCGTCCTTGCCCCCCGTCTCAGCACAGTATTCCTGCAGCAGCTTCTCTGCGCTCGTCCTCTTCTCCACTTTCTTGTGGAACCATTTCTCCCCAAAGTGCAGCTCTGTAGGGGGTATATCCTGGGCCACAAAGAGAGGAGGGGGGTCTGAAAGCCTGGAGGAGATCCCAGCCCCACCAGCCTGGTCCCCCTGCCCATGCTGACAGGAAACCAGACCACAAGGGGGGCTGTTCTCCTCTTACCTCCCCAGAGGTCTGAGAAGATGGCATCCACTGCCCTCCTCTGCCTGCCCCTCCCATCTGTGGTGACCACCCACAGTCCTCGAACAGGGAGTCCAGGGTCCCCGGACAGCCCTCTACTCTACTCCATAGGAAGTCTGTCCTGGAGGCTGCACTCAAGAAACAGTATCCCAGATGGCCAGCAGCCCAAGGGGAGAGGACAGGAAGGTCGGGGACCTGGCCAGGAAGTGGAGCTAGACAGAGCATCCAAATGCTTGTGTCCTCTCCAAGGAGCACAGGCCCTTCAGAGAGAAGAAGAAACCCTTGAGCCTTATTGGTTAAGACCTCAGCCAGCCAGCCAATCAGAGCAGAGCTAGCAGGGCATGGTACCCAAAGAGCAGCTCCTTGGGCTGAAGCTGTGCAGGCCTGAGGCGGGAGAGAAGCCACACGAGGCGGGTGCCACCCACCTGGGGAGGCTCGTCGTCCACTGTCTGTTCAATGTCATCGCTGAAGGACAGCTTGGCGTCGGCAATGGCGCAGTAGTGCCGAGTCCACTTCTAGAAGGGGAAGCCGGCATCAGCTCTGCTCCCCAATGCTGGGGCTCAGTGCCCTCCTTGGAATCACCCCAACATTCCCTCAACTGGCCTTCTGCAATCTCATTGACATTTTTGGAGGTTTCAAGAAATGTGATTCTCTTTGAGCCATTTTTTTAAACATCTATTTTTTAGTTATTTTGGCATTTTTAGGACTTAAAATTGGCGTATCTATGGGTAAATAGAAATTAATATCAAATTTTTATTGCATGTCTATTTCATTTCAGGTCTTTCAGGGCTGATGGGATTATTGAGTATTCTCATGACTGATGTTTTTCTATTTTATTCACTTTGTAAGACTTTCAGGACTTTCTTAACTTTGTCTAGAAACTTCAACATTTAACTGTGACTTAACTATTTAAATCTTAGCTACTTTTGATGATTTCACAGAATAAACATGTGTGAAGATAGAAGGATTTTTTGGATAATTTTGATGATTATTCCATAGAATAAACATGTGTGAAGATAGATGGATTTGCAAGTTAGTTTAATGAATAAGAGAGGCATTAGCAATCTGATGTCTTTACTCTCACCAAAAATTAAGATTTCCAGTGGGGCTATTCCAAATGAGAGGGTTAGGAAAATCAAATGGACTGGAACATCCACCAGCGAAAATCTGTTTACAGACAAAGCAATGGAACTGGAATAAAGTTCATCAATGAGTAACACTGTAACAATGCTAATTTCCCACTTCTGCTAATTATACTCTACATAGAATGTAGTATTTGTGATGTTAATATTTGAGAAAGCTAAGTCAAGGCTCTACCGGAATTCTCTATACTTGTGTGCGTGGATACACAGTATATTGAATATAAAATGACTTCCCAAAAAAACATTAAAATGTAAAAGAAAAATAAAGCTTCACGACAAGGATCAGTCCCCTTGGATCCCAGTGGGAGCAGAGGGGAGTGCCCTCAGCGCTCTGCAGCAGCCTGGAAGCACTCGGCTCTGAGGCTGGGGGCTGGGTGCGAGGGACCCACCTGGTCGATGGAGTCCCACATGTACAGCTCGCCCTGCTGCTTGTGCTCCTCCTTCTTGTCCTCCATGTTGACATCCACGTCGCCCCGTGGACCCAGCTTCTTATGCTGAGGGGGAAATATGCACAGTCTGCATTCTTGGAGACCCAGGCTTAGGGTCTTTGAGCCAGCAAGCACTCATGCACAGCCCACATCCATCTGCAGGGTCACCTCAGGGCCTTTGCACCATCTGCTCTGTTTCCGTTCTCTCTTCCTGGCTTCTCTCTCACTCCATTCAGCCTTGTGCTTGTTGTCCCCTTCTAAGAAGAGCTGTCTTTGACTCCTGGATCTGAAAAGAGCCTACCACCTCCTCCCTCATCCTTCCATTGAGCTCCTAGCAGTTATTTTTTATGCTCTTAGCCAAGGTGTGTCTAAGTATCTATCTTTTCATCTGGTGTCTCTCAGTCTGCTCTGTAAACATAAGCCCCACGAGCGCAGGAGCTTTCTTTTGTTCCCTGTTGAATCTTCTGTGCTAGAACAGGGCTCAATGACTACGTCTATTTGATGGATCAACCAGACCACCTTTGTACCCAGCACATGGCGGCCAAGGCAGGATCACAGCAGTCCAGGGCAAACACGCCATGCAGGAAGCAGAGAGCACATGGGGATGGAGAGTCAGAGAGGGCAGTGACACCCACGAAGGTCTGGTGCAAATGGCACTGCTGCTGTCTAGCAGCTAAGTGATCAGCCAAAGTGGCTGCACTTCTCTGAGCCTCCCATTCGTCAGCTACAAGACTACAAAGGTGACAATAACATTCCCCTGGTGAGCACCGACTTCCCGCCTAGGCAAGTGTTTCTAAGTCCCGGAGATGGTGACCTGGCGGAAGGAGCTCAGGAGTGAGAGTTGGAGCTTGAATTTGGAGCTTTCCCAGCTAAGGGGCCTTGGTGACAAGACAATCTCAGTCTCAGTAACTTCCCTCTTCACAGTGCTCAGTGCAGCCACTGTCTGGTCCCATAAGCCAATGGGCAAGAGACACCTGGAAACAGGAGGCAGGACACAGACGTCCAGTTTTGAGTGGCCTTGAATTTATCTGGTGGGAACTAACTGCAGGAGTCACTAACTGAGTCACTTCACCCCTGGACCTCAGTGTTACATCTGTCAAGTGGGTTGGCGTCCTGGGGTCACCCATCTTACAGGGTCACACTGAGACTAAATAAGAAAACATTGACTGCTATCACCCATTCCCTGAAACAGAAAGGGGTGAGCCACAGTGAGGCAATAGGTGCTCTACATGGGGGCTTCACACCCTAAAACTAGAGCCAGGAAGTCCCCGGCAACACTCAGAAAGCTGCCCTAACGGAAAGAGAGGGAAACAACAGGTGAAATGCAGCCAGTTCCTGGAGGCTCACTGGCCAGATGCCTGGAAGCTGAGGACCCTCCATGGTCGAGCTCCCCACACTCTCTTCCCTGCATCCCTGTGATGAGAGCTTCCCTTAGTATATCAATAAGCCCTGCCCCAGAATCTTAGCTGAATCCTGCAAATGTGCTGTGCCTTTTACACCCAGAGAGCACCAATGTCCCCTCCTCTATGGCCTTGGCCAAAGCCCCCACCCCCGCTGTCTGGTGGTTCTCTGTTGATAGGTCTGTCTCCCCACTGGGCCATGATCTTCTGGTACATAGGGGTTGTTCCTAGAGCATCCTGGTGTCCCAGGGACAACAAAGGGGGTGTTTTCACCACCAGACCTTCATGGGTGTCACTCCCCTCTCTGCAAGGGGATCCCCTCGCTGCAGAGCCAACACAGGCCCACCCTTCCACATGAACCTGCTACTCATCAACAAAATCCATCCACTGCTTCCCTGATGTGCCCACTCAGAGAGTCCATTTCCAGCTGCACTGCAAGCAGTGTGGTCACATGACGGACGGATGGGTAAGTGATACCTGCTCCTTCGCCAGAAATGCTGCCCTGTGCCCCTCCCAGGACCCTCACTATATGCAGGAGCTCAGATGTGCCTGTGAGGAGGAGGGGGCAGCAGGAGGGGGTCCAGCAGAGCTGTCAGGGACCCCCTTTGAAGTCTGGACAAGACTATAGATCCCTTCCTCCGAGTAACATTCAAAATGCATCCAATTGCAAAAGGAATTAATAGTACTGAAGTCCAATTATTAAGACAGTAGATACGAAATATTCACAGTACACTAACAGATATGCTTCTCTGTGAACACCTTGTCACGGAGGTGTTATTAGAACATCAGAGGTGGTTCTAATAACCACTAAGACCGCAAAGAAGTGACAAGCACACTATTTGAGATGTTCGCAACAAGGTAAATGGGATGTGAAAATACCACGATTTCCACTGGTGCCAAAACTCCAGGGGGCTTGTTGTCAATATTCACAATGGAAGAAAAAGCTGAGTTTTACTTACAGGTTAATACCAGGAAAGAGGCAAAATTTCTGTCATCAAAGTTCACACACCACCTCCTGTCTCAAATGCTATCTGTGAATTCTCAGGGGGCCAGCAGAACACCCATTTGAAAACCCCTTTCCTGGGAGGGGATCTTGGATCCCTGGATGACCTTGTGGACCAGAGGTCAAAGCTCACTCCAACAATGAAGAAAATCTTGGGGTGCTTTTAGCCACTGTTTATTTGGTCTCTTTATCCTAATAAAACAAATACCCAAATGCTACCCTCTTGGGAGCATCCCTGTACTCTCTGCACAGCTCACACACCCCTGCCCAGAGTACCAGACCAGCCATCCCCACTGCCCGATTAGAGCAGTGGCCTTTTGGAGCTGACCACCTCCAGTCCACCTCCCACCTGAGCCTAGAAGCCCCCGAGAGCAAGACCAGAGTCTGGATCACAGAACACCCAGCAGTATGCACCAGCCAGGCTTGAGAGGGGTGTGGAGAGAGTTTGCCAAAGCATGAGTGGACAGATGGAGGACAGATAGATGAGAGAATGAAGGAGCTAATACTTATGCAGTACCTGGCGTGGACAGATGCTGTACTGGGTACTAGCCGCCATCCTCCTGTAACAGGGTGGTCCCCAGGGAAAGGGGAAGTTCCAGGTTCCCTGCCCCACCCAAGGAAGGGTGGAGCTGAGCAGGAAGGAGAGAAAGCTAGAGAGGAGACTGGAAAAAAGAAGGAGCAAGATAGAGAGCAAGAAAGAGTCCTGGGCCTCCCTGGTGGCTCAGTGGTTAAGCAACGCACTATGAAACAAACCACAGCTACTGCAGCACGAGTTCGATCCCTGCTGCCGGCCAGGGAGGGGACCCACATGGCACAGCAGACCTCTCCTGCCTCACCCACTGCTGCCCTCAGCAGTGAATTTTTTTTTTTAATTTTTTTTTATTAGTTATATTTGACATCATTTGTAGTCCCCAGGGGGTACCCACCACCATTTCACCCGTGCACCATCACCTCAGT
>JAGFMF010012167.1:3044162-3083200 GCA_019455555.1 Galemys pyrenaicus | reverse complement strand
TGGTATCCTGGCTTAGAATGTCTTCTGGGACTCTGTTGCGCTCGGCTTCAGTGGGTCTTCCCTCCTCTCGCCTTGCCCCTGTCTTTGTTCAACCCGACACGTGGGCAGATGTTTCTCTGGTCATCCAATTGCCCCACGCCGAGGCTCCGACTTCCCTGTTCTACTCCGTACTGGTAATGGTTTTTGTATGGCAGCGGTGCAGTGGTGCTGCTGGCGGGTGCGCTGCAGCCGCTGAAGCCGGCAAAGGCCAAGGCTTCGAGTCCAGTGACTCTGGGGCACTTCAGCAGTGAATTTCAATCTGCCTGTTCTGCTCCCCACTCAGTCTGGTGAATCCTCTCACCTCCCGCAACTCTGGCCTGTACCCCAACTCTTGTGTGCATAAATAAATCTTTAAATAAAAAAAAAAAAAAAGGAAGGAGACCTGAAGGAGGCACATGGAGCAGAGAGACATGTAAAATAGCTACACTTGCTTCTCAGTCTTAGACTTGCACCGGGGACTCAGGAGAACATGGAAGGAGACACTTGAAACACATGTTGGGGAGAGACCTGTGGGGAGGCTGATGACAGCAGCATTATCTTGATTTTGATTTTGTGTTTTCCTTCTAGACTTGCCTGGTCCCTTCCGCCCCTCTCCTATAGGTCCCCACCAGAAGGTGCCTCAGACTGTGGCAAGTTTTCAGGTGTCAGTGGTCCTGCTTTGGGCCAGCCCTGTTTGGCTGGGCATTTAGCCATGAGGGGATGGGGCTACTTTGGGTTCTTGATTCAGAACTATATTTTTTGTCTTTTCTTTGTTGCACTCTAATAGCATTAAGTTCCTTTCCATTAAAGCTCTTGCACACTACAGTCTATCTGTTTTGATGCCGTGAATGGCAGAACCTACTGAAAGTGGGCAGGGGCGGGGGTGCCCCCTCCCTGCCCTGTAACACCGCCCCATTATGTTCACAGCACACTATGAAAGACGTGGGTTTTATTATTATCCCCGGAGCCCGAGGACATAGCGGCACCGAGTGGGTCAACGGCCCTGCCGGGGTCTCAGAGCCGTGGCCTGAGCAGCCAGCACTGCTGAGTGCAGGACACGGAGGCCGCCTACCTTGATGATGATCTTCTCCCGCAGCTGGCTGGGCGAGGGCAGCTGGTCGGCACTGGCCTCCGTGGGCCGGGTCAGCAGCAGGTCGCCAAACACCTCCCTGAAAACCCTGGCCATGTGCCGCTGCTGCTCCACACAGCAGTGCTCCTCGATGGACAGGATCACAGGGAAGCTGCAGCGGCAGGGTGGGGCGGTTCGCAAGGGGCAGGCACCCTGTCCCAGCCTGGCAGACAGCCCAGGAACCCCTTACGCTTGCCCAGCAGAGGGGCCTGGGGCCCCTCTCACACATGCCCAGCAGAGCGGCCAGGAGCCCCGCCTGTGCCTGCCCTGCAGAGGAGGCAGATGGACTCAGCGGGGGAGGCCACTGAAGGGCCACAGGACTTCAAGGCAACCTCTTCCGAGCTACAGAACCAAGGCACTGGGCCTGTAAGGGGCATCAACCCTTACGACTTGTTGGCAGTGTCCTTGGCCAAGATGGAGCCCAGGGGAGGGGGTGTTTGTTCTCCCACTTGTGTCTGTCTATCCAACCCCACCACCTTCCCCTGAAATGGGATCCGCCCAGCAGTCAGCCAACCGACCTGGAGGTAACAAAGGCGTGGTCTTTGATGGCCTGCACGACATCGTCAAACTTGATCTTGGTGGTCCGTGTCCAGCCGTGGTAGATGATGGGCTTCCCGTCAGGCCCGTCCCAGCAGTCCACTAGGGGAGGGAAGGCAGCCTCAGCATCTGTCCAGCAGTCTCACCTCACAGATCCACAATGGAGACAGACCACCAGGCCGAAGGCCCAGCACCCAGCCCACCCAGTGATGGGGACACCCATGGGGGCACTCACACCCGTTATTCCTCTCGGGAGCGAGCACCTGTGTGGTTATGGGGAGATGTTGCATGTTAATGAAAGGTCCCTTTGTAAGGCCAGACATTTGTGCAAAAAAAATCTAATTTAAACATCATCCTTTAAAAAAAAAAGGTTATTTATAATGTGTTTGATTTTCTGATTCCAGCGGGCCAACCCTTGGCTTGCTTTAGCTGCAGGTGGGAAGAGTACAGTGTAATGAGAAATATATTTGTAAAGGCTCTTGGTAAAATAGTCAAACAGAAACAGATTATGCACAAGGTGAATGTCCCCTGTATTTTCAACCCCACAAGTAACAAGAGCTGATGGTTTCAAGCTACGTTTTCTTCACATTTCCTTTTGCTGGGGGCGGGGGGGCGGTGCATAAATGAGGCAAGTCAGTGGGAGTAACTGCTACTAAGGTTTAACTGCTACTAAGGTTTGACGCAGGATGCACGTCTGTGATGCGGTGGAAGCTAAACCAGTGCTGGAGAAGGACTCACACTCGATGCAGCGACAGCCCATGCGCAGACAGCGGATGTACGCTTCCGTGGACGACTCGCTGCGCAGCTGGTCGCCCGTGAGGTACCTGCAGGAGACGAGGCATGGGTTGTGTGGGGTGACCCGGGGCACTTCTCAGCCCCAGCCCCTAAAGTCCTGAGCCCTCCCTGTTTAGAAAGCCCCTCTGTGAACATCCGGGCCAGTCACATGCCTAGGACTCGTCACAGTCACGGCACGTGAATGACAACCGTATCAACCCAGGCTCAGCATGGACACCATGTGCTCTTCAAGGAGAACCTGGGCAAAGGGTGTTGTGTCGGGGTGAGGTCAGTGGCGGGTGATACGCTAACAAGCCCCATGGCTGCCCAAGGGGCCAGCATGTAAACAGGGTAGAGATGGGTCATTAGCTGGGTGCCAAGTCAGGCCCAGAACAGGGTTCAGCCACTAGCGGTGGGATTTACTAGGCTATGAACTACATCTACCAAGACCAACATAAAAATACTTGAGTTTATGTACTGTTCTCCTTTTCCTGTTCCCCTTTTTTAAGAGTTTAAGCTACCAGCTATCTTCTGGTTTGACAGAATTCATCAATCTAAGACCCAAGCTAACGGAGGTGGCAGTGAGAGAGAACCAAGATATCAATTTTCCCTGAAAACAATTGTACCTTCTAAAAGCCCAGGTGTGAACTTAAGGGCTTTTCTCAACTCCTGCCTGGGATGACAACTGGGGAAGTGGCAGCTTTATAGCCCTCTGGATGCCCCTGACCCAAGGCCTTTACCCTCTCACCTTACAACAGACTAAATCCTAGAACTTGAGCAGAACACACACTTCTCCCTTCCATGCTACTCTCCCGTTTTGCAACAAGACAATTTTCCAAAGATGAAAATTTGAGCACGGGGCTCCCACTGCCATTGCCACTGCTGGGATTTGAAAATATCAATTTCCTGCCACTCACCCTCCCAGGTCCTACAGTCTAGTAGGCGGGTACCTCAACACACTTGGGGCAGTACAGTTGCTAGAGCTCCCCCACTTTAAAGAAGTCCAAGGAATTGGCTGGAACAGATGCAGAGGCTGAGCCCCGCTCAAGGGCCCCTGGACTTTGTATCTTCTTTGGCTACCACCCCCTTGGCCATATAAATGGTCTAGCTTCTCTTCCTGAGCTCAAGGGAGATACTATTTCAAGAGTCTGATGCTGTGGCTTAGTTTGTGACTCTGCTTAGCTCACATGGAGGGTTCCAGATGCAGCACTAACCTCCACAGTATTTTTATTTAGAAATAAAAATATTAGTACCTAAGGATTCATATTCTATGGTATTTATGCTACATTCCTTATAGGGGCCAAAATAAAAGACTCAAAGGAGGCCTTACCCCTTCCAGCAAAAGGGCTGCCCCCATTCTGTTCACTGCTGTAGCCCCAGCACCCAGAAAGCAGAGGGCCTGGCAAAGGGCAGACCCTCTGTAAATGTCATTTCAATGACTAACTCAATTGTCCTGCTGTAGCTACTGCAAAACCCAGCTTTGGCAACTTGCTTTTTAGGGTCATAGAAGAAGAATTATTGTTGCAATACCAACCGGAAACGGGAGAGACATTCCTCCACCCCTTTCAGAATCTTCTGTCTCCTCCAGTCTGAGCAGGCAGCCCTGCACACTGCGCCACAGTCTGCCAGAGCAGCATGCTAGAGTATCTGCCATGTTGTCCTTCACCCGCCCTTCAGCTGCTGCACCCATCAGCACTCACGTGTTATGTGACGAGGAGATCCAATAATGCGACAGGGGGTTGTTCATGTCCTGCATGTCCACCACATCATACTTCTCGTCCCAGATGCTGTTCTCCCGGGAGAACAGGTACGTGAGGAACTAGGAGAGTCACAGACACCGAGACAGAATCGTCACATGGTGAGGGTGGACCAGGCCTGTCTTCACAGGTCTGTGCCCATCCCAGGCCCTGGCAGTGCAGACTCATGAACCTGCCAGACAAACTCCAGGCCTTGGGAGCCCGAGCGTGCAGAGCAGAAAGCTCAGGTCCTACAGGTGCCATCCGCACGTGCTTCCCTGGCCTACAGAGTACCTCCTTTCTAAAGTGTGTCTGTTATCATTGAAACCCCAACAGTATATGCTTCCCTTACATATGCTTTAAGGCATACTAGCAACACAAACATTTGTGAACTCACTGCCCCACGTGAGCAACAAAACATTAGTAACACAACATCTATAAGGTAAGGAATTCATCTCCTGGTATTCCTGGCCCTTTAAAAAAACTTCAGATACTTAAGGGACACTGAGGCTACTCCTGGTAACAAGCTGACATGGAGTAGGGGTTCTCCAGTAGATCCTCAGTACCACTTTCCCTGCTGCCTGACCCAAGGCAGCACTCAACTATTCAGACCCCGGACTCAGATTTCACTGCTGTGCTTCAAATGGTTAGAGGCACTGGGAGCAGATGCCCTCTAGTGGAGAAAGCAGGGACATAGCAAGGAGACTTGGTCACTAGAAGAGGCTGGTAATTCAGTAGCTGAAAGAAAACCAACCTTTAACTTAACAATCCTCCATGGACACCTGGCAGAAAAGGCAGAGAGAACCAGAACTTCAGAGGGAGTAGACACGAACCCACTCACCTCATCGACAAACAAAAAAGGCTCGGCAGTCTCCCTCATGGTGTCATCAATGAACTTTGTCATCTGTTCTCGGACTTTGTTTAGATCCTGAGCCCAAAGTTCCTTGGGATGATAAAGAGAACAAGAAGTCACAAAAAGAAAATGACAAAAGTCTTTATGTCTCATGATCCACTTTCAGTCAAAGATGCAAACATTGGTCAAGCCATTCAGTGAGGTCATGCCAGGGCTTACGAGCATTTTCTGTAAAGGACCAGGGAGTAAATATTTTTGTGGCATTAAATATTTTGTGGCAACCCCTTGTCACATTACTTTGTGGCCCATGCATCATCTGTGACAATCACTAAAGTCTGCAGTTGTTACATGAAAGGAGACACAATACATATACAAATAGCTGTGGCTGCATTCCAATAAAACTTTATTTACAAAAACAAGTGGTGGGCCACATTAGGCCCAAGGGGTTGTTGTTTTCCAACCCACCTGCCTGACCCTAGTTCTTATGCTTATTAACACATGTGCTTATTAACACATCCCCTGATCATTGAAAAGTGCTCAGATAAGGTAGTGCTCAAACCATCCTCCTCCTTAGTGTGTTTGTCCTTACATGTCATATAGGATCACTGCCATTTTTAAAATGAGGAAACAGAGGCTAAGAACATCACAGGATGATCCCAAGTTCACAAAGCTAGAAGGCAGCAGCGTTAGATTCCAAAAATTACAGTCTGGAAAACTGACACAGAATATGATCATGTGTCTTTATTTCAAAGAATCAACCAAGTCACACTGTGCAGATGCTGCAAATGCCTGAAATATATGTGACCAGTTCAGTGACAGCCGGTCAGTCTTGGAAATTCAGAAGCCCTTTAGGAGAGGAAAAATAAAATAATTGTTTTCCTCTCCAAACCCTAAAACCCCAAATAGTCATAGGCAAAGGGATGGAAACGATACCCATAGCTCCCACAGCTTCAACTTTGACTAATGTTTTCTAGGTTTCAAATATTCCAAAGCCTTTAGCATTATGAATAATAAAAACAAATATGCTACCAGATGTGTGAATGGTTGGGTTGCACGGGTCAGCCCTGTATGTTTAAAGAAAGAAACGCTTAAGGACAGATACAAATGAGGTAGTGAAGAATAGACCTCCCTATGCATGGGTGCAAATCAACAATGAGCCTAGCTGAGGATTCATGCAGATCCACTTAGATAAGGGGCCCAAAGTAGGAAGCTCAGAACAATCAGTTCATTTGAATACAGAGATGTTAAAAATCTTTGGATACTGGACGTGAAACTCAAACTGCAGTATGCTGGATGCAAAAGCTTTGCCAGGCCTAGATGTTCCCCAAAAGGCAGAGCTTCTCCTTCCTTCTCCTACAAAGGCTGTGCATTTATTGAAAGGTACTTTGATAATAGAACCTGGAACTAAACTGGTTGTGAGTAAAGCAATCTTCTGCCCAAAAGAGTTTGAAACAGGGTTATTTCCAATAGGGATTTTAAAAAAAGTATCTACAAGACAAACATCATCAGATAAACTAAGATCAAAATCATATCAACTATTTTTTCTGACCACAAAGGCATCAAACTAGAAATATACCATGAAAAGAAAGCAAGGAATCCTCTGCCCTCGTGGAGGTTGAAACTCACACTGCTGGAAGGCCATTGGAGCAATGAGGAGATCAAAGAAGAAGTTAAAAAATACCCTGAGATGAATGATAATGAGGACACAATTCTCCAGAATGCATGGGGCACAGCAAAAGCAGTTATAAGAGGAAAACATAAAGCAATACAGGCTTACACTAAGAAATAAGAAAGAGGGCCCGCCCTGGTGGCACAGTGGGTTCAGCATCACACTATGAAGCAAACCACAGCCATTGCAGCATGAGTTCAATCCCTGCCACCAGCCAGGGAGGGAACCCACATGGCACAGTAGACCTCTCCTGCCTCACCCACGGCTCCCCTCAGCAGTGTATTTCAGCCAAATCTGCCTGTTCTGTTCCCCACTCTGTTTCTGGTGGATCCTCTCACCTCCCCCCACACACACACACACTTCTGGCCTGTACCCCAGTTCTTGTATGAATAAAAAAAATAAAAATTTTTAAAATTAAAAAAAAAAAAAGAAATAAGAAAGAACTCAAAGAAACAACCTAATATCCCACCTTAAAGAACTGGAAAAAGAACAACAAAAAAAGCCCCAAAAGCCAGTAAAGGAAAATAATAAAAATCAATGCAAAAATTAATGAAATAGACGTTAAAAAAAATCCAAAAGGTCAATGAAACTAGTTGGTTCTTTGAAAAAATAAACAAAATTGACAAAACTCTAGCTAGGCTCATGAAGAAAAAAGGGGGGGAAAGCACAAATAAATACAATCATAAATGAAAGAAGAGACATTTGACACAGCAGAAGTTAAAAGAATAATCAGAGATTACTATGAACAGTTATATGCAAGCAAGATCAACAATCTATGAGATGAACAAATTCCTAGAACAATATAATTATCCAAAGTCAGATAAAGAAGAAAAGAACACCTAACAGGTCAATTACAAGTAGTGAAATTGAAACAGTAATCAAAATGTTCCCCAAAAACAAAAGCCCAGGACCAGATGGCTTCACAAATGAATTCTACCAAACATTTAGAAATTAATTAGTACCCATCCTACATAAACGCTTTCAAAATATTGAGAAGGAAGGAATACTACCAAATACATTTTCTGAAGCCAATATTACACCAATACCAAAACTGAATAAGGACAACACAAAAAAGGAAAACTATAGGCCAATCTCTAAAAATCCTGAATAAAATCCTAGTCAACAGAATCCAATAATGCATCAAAAAGATACTTCACCATGACCAAGTGGGATTTATTCCCTGGGCACAAGGATGGTTCAACATTCAAAAATCAATTAATGTAATTCAATGCAACAAGAAAAAGAAAAATCCTATGATATCAATAGATTGCATTTGACAAAGTTCAACATTCATTTATGATGAAGGTCCTCGAAATTCTCGGGATGAAAGGAATATACTTTAATGTAATAAAGGCCATATATGACAAACCCACAGCCAGTATCATTCTCAATGGTGAAAAGCTGAAAGCCTTTCCCTTAAGATCTGGAATAAGAAAAGGATGTCCATACTCACCACTACTTTTTAATATAATATTGGAAGACCTAACCAGAGCAATAAGACAAGAAAAAGACATACAAGGAATCCAAATAGGAAAAGAAGCAGTAAAACTATCACTATTTGCAGATGATATGATAATGTACATAGAGAACCCTAAAAACGCCACAGAAAAACTAAGCAAAATAGTCAACCAGTTTAATAAAGTAGCAGGATACGAAATCAACACACAAAAATCAGTAGCCTTTCTATATGCAAACAATCAATCTAAAGAAGAAATCAAGAGAACCATCCCTTTTATAATTGTAACCAAAAAGAATCAAATACCTGGGAGTAAATCTAACAAAAGAGGTAAAGGAACTACACAAAGAAAATTGCAAAACTTTGTTAAAAGGAATAGAAAACACAAAAAATTCAGAAATACATCCCCAGCTCACAATCAGAAGAATTAACATCAAAATGGCCATCATACTGAAAGCAATCTATAGATAGCTATTCCAATAAAAATCTCAATGACATTCTCCAAAGAAATAGAATAAATATTAATGAAACGCTTATGGAACCACAAAAACACCTCAAATAACTAAAATTTTCCTGACCAAAAGGATGGCGAGTGGAGATATCACACTCCCAGACTTCAAACTATACTATAAAGTCATAATAATTAAAACTGTGTTGTACTAGCACAAAAACACACAGAGACCAATGGAATCGAACAGAAAACCCAGAAATAAACCCACCTATTTATGGACAATTAATCTTTGACAAGGGTGTAAAGAATATGCAATGGAACAAGGATAGTTTGTTCAATAAATGGTGCCGGGAAAACTGGACGGCTACATGCAAAAAATATGAAGCTAGAATATTACCTTACACCATGCAAAAAAAAAAAATCTCAAAATGGATAAAAGATTTGGACATGAGACCTGAAACCATAAAATATATAGAAGAAAATATAGGCAAACACTATGTGACATACATCTCAGTAATATCTTTAAAAACACATCCCCCAAAGCAAAGAAAGTGAAGGAAAAGATGAACAGCTGGGACTACATCAAATTAAAAAACTTCTGTACAGCAAAAGAGACATTAACCAAAACAAAGAGACTGAATGAGATAAAATTTTTGCACACGATGCAACTGATAAGGGACTGATCTACAAAGAGCTCATACAACTCAACAAAAACAAAGTAAACAATCCAGTCAAAAATGGACAGAAGGGCTCTTCTCCAAAGAGGAAATGCAAATGGCCAACAGGTATATGAAAAAACCATCAACATCACTGTATCATGGAAATGCAAATCAAAACCACAATGAGATACCAACTTACACCAGTAAAATGGCACATATTTAAAAAAAAAAAAAAAACAGGAAACAACAAATGTTGGCGAGGATGTGGTTGAAAAGGAACTCTTCTGCACTGCTGATGTGAATGCAAACTGGTCCAACCACTATGGAAAGCTGTGTGGAGGTTCCTCAGACTACTAAAAATGGAACCACCACATGACCCAGCAATTCCACTCCTGGGAATCTACCCAGTGGACACAAAAACATTAATTCAAAAGGACACCTGCACTCCAATGTTTACTGCAGCAGTATTTATAATAGGTAAGATATCAAAACAACCCAAATGTCCAAAAATAGATGACTAGATCAAGAAGATGTGATATTATACACAATGGAATACTATTCAGCAATCAAAAAAGATAAACTCATGCCATTCGCAGCAACATGGATGGAGCGAGAAGGGATTATACTCAGCCAGAAGGGGAGAGAAAAATCTTGATGGTTTCACTTGTAGGAGGAATGTAGGGCAACCAAATAGGAGACCAGGAAAAAAAATAGTTATAATAAATCAAAAATAAAAATTAACAGGTAACTATTAATCAGAGACTCCTCAGGGGAAGGGGAGGGAGAGGGATCAAAACAGGGAAGGGAATGTGTTCTTACACAAGGGACTATGGTGATGGTACACAGGTTAATTGGTGACGGGAATTTTGTGGGGACTACACCTGAAAGGAGAAAGCATGTACTGTACAAAAAGGGAGAATAACATAAGACACACATATAAATTTTTTTAAAACGTGTGCAGTGGCCGGAGTACTGTGCGAGGCACCAAACCCCTGAGAGTGCTGACGAAAGCCCCGCCAGTGGTGCTGAGTGTCGACACAGGTAGGGGGTATGTGCCAGGCTCTGGGCTGGAGCTTGGTGGTTCATCTCTGAGCTCACCACAGTCCCCGAGGAAGCTGATTCTCCAAATTAGGTAAAGGGGGAAACTGAGACTTGAAGTAGCAAAATAATTTGGCCCAGTGATGGGTCCGAGATAAACCCCAGGCACACCAGTTCTGGGGTCTTCCTCCTGAGCCCTGGATGGTCCCAGCTGTCCATCCCAGGGCTGTGCCACAGCCTCTCCAGCCGCTGCTGCAAATCAGATTCGTTCTGTTTTCACTTCTATTGTAAATGCTGCCAGTATTTCTTTAGCACCTTAAGAGGGCAATTATTTTCCTCAATTTTGCATCTTTTATTTTTTATATTTTTCACTTTAATTGCATATTGCCAACAAACTTTCTAGAAAATCTGCAGCAATTCCCACACCTAGTGCTACAGGAATAATTTCACATATGAGCTTCTATCATCTCAAAAGTATGTCTGAGACATTAGCCCTGATTCCTGCCAGTACCCCCAAGGTGCTAGGCATGTGGGACATTAAAGGTGTGCGAGTGAGACCCCAGGGTTCCCACCCTGGACACCATGTCCTGTTGTTCCCAATGCTGCCCAGGTGAAAACTCCCAAGGTAAGGAGACAGCCCCATCACCCCCACCCTCCCGCATCCCCAATCTCAGAGGCAGCCCAGCAAAGGGGCCAGTGTGGGGAAGTCCACGGTTCTGCACTGAAGCCAAATAAACCAAACCAAGGGAGTGAATTCTAGAAGACTCCTTGTCCCCAGGAAAGTGTGATACCTGTGACACACCCACAGCACCCACCGCCTTCGCCAGGGCCCTCCACACAGCTGGGATCCCGCACGGGGCTATCTCAGTCCATCATTTTCTCTACAGTCAATGAAATCTGAACCCATCTGTGCACTGCTAACATTAAGAAATTAGAGTCGATTGTGCATGATGTACATATACTGTGCGTATAGCTTTAGAAAAAGAAGTCTATTATCCTAAGAGAGACAGAGTGACGTCTTCACAAGTGAAATGATACAGAGCCTGGGGTTTACTTTAGAATTTTCCAGCAAAGAAACAAAAGGAGGAGGGAGGAAGAGATACGCGCGGGTCTGGGGGTAGAGGGTGGAGGAAACACAACTGGCGAAAGAGCGTGACATTTAATCCCAATGACCATGGCAGGCCCTTCGCTCAGAGCTTCCTTAGGTCTGAGATGCTCTGCAACACCAAGATGAACCAAGCACTGCTCCAGAACACCCCAAATGACCCAGATAAAGTCTGCTTTTCAAAAAAACTAAATGAGGAGAAAAAGCAAATGAGATTCTGATGTTATGAACATGCATTTTAAATACACACCGCACATGTGTGTCACACATATTCACCGACACAATTCTGAGAAGCAGGGCGCTCATCCCCACAGAAAGAGAGGAAACTGGGGTACAGAAAGGTCAAACTACCCGCCAAAGGTCACACAGCTTCTCGGAGTTCTCAGCTTGATCTGTCTGTGTCTAAGCCCCTGTACTATGGACATGTGGGGGTGATCACCTTTGGGGGGACCTGGGCATTTCAGGATGTGGTGCAGCATCCCTGGTTTCTATCCATTAAATGCCAGTAGCACCCCAGTGCGACAACCAAGAATATCTCCAGACAAGCCCAAATTCAGGGCTGGGGGGAGGGGGGCCGGGGGCAGCATGAGAGCATGGAAGAGGACCACGGCCCATGGCTTTGACCCTGCCATGTCAGAAACATCCCCACCATCAAACACCCTCCGTCAGTCAGGGAGGGCTTCCTGGAGAGGTGGCACCTGACACAAACTGAGGGGGGAGTAGGAGCAGACGCCCACCTTCCTGCCCACCCAGCCTGGGTGCCTCCTCACTCTTCCCCACTCTCAAGGGGCCTGGCAAAGGTCATGAAAAGTATGAAACTATGTGGACTCATTCCAGAGTCAGAGATGCTGAAGTGGTACCACAGGGGAGCACAGCTGCCCCATGTGGTCAGGCAGCCAGGTGAACGTGGGTGGCAGGCAGAAGAAGGTAAGACATGCCCAGCATTCCCCTCCCACCCTCCTCTCACCTGCTGTTCATGTAAGAGAAAACGCTGGAAGTCGTGCAGGTGGATGGCGGAGGCGTCCGGCCGGTCGGTGTTGCTGCCCTCGGGAAAGGGAGAGCGTTGAGACAGGGGTCACACAGCAGAGGGGGGAGGGGGCAGCCTGCCACCTAGAGAGCCCGGCTGAGACACCCCCTTTCACCATGTCAGGTGCCAGGCAAGCCAGTGGGAAGACAAAGGTGAAAGAGAGGGTGTCCTTGACCCGGAAGGACCCAAAGAGGGGCCCTGGCACCTGAAACTCTGAGAGTGGGGCTCTGGCACCCACACTCCCAGCTCCCAGCTGGTGTGTGAAGAGCACCCGGGGGAGTACAGCCTTGTAAAAACCTATGAACCTGACCCCCTCCGGGATCAGGCAGTATGCAGGTTTCTCTACAGAAGCTTCCGGACCACCTCCCTGCACACCACATGCTGGTCATGTTTATCCAGGCCACAGGCTGGTAACAGTCAATCTCTCAAGAAAGGGACCCCAGAAAGCCTGCTCAGAGGGGGGCCTTCCAAGGGCCAGCTGGCTGGGGTAGAAGGACCCACAGGACAGCAGAGTCTGGCATAACCACCCCGAAAAGCAATTACACAGAAGAGGTGCCTCACCCCAAGATGAACACGGAGGAATCTTTTTTGAATTCATCCAAAATCTGAAATAGAAAATAGAAATACACACAGTAAGAACATTAGCCAGGTTGAGCCACTTAACAGAACAAAAAACAGATTTTTGTTGTTGTCAGATTATCATTGCAACCTGTGGGGCTCGTAAAGACTCTAATACAACCAAAACTTAGGAAGCGAAAGGTGCAAGTCTTCCTCCCCCTTTCGCTGGGGGCTTCTTCCTGAGAAGCAATCATTCCATCATCCAGTAAGTGCCCTAGACTCTGTCTTATGGGTATTCGCCTAGTCTGATGTCCTCATGTATCACATGCAAGTTTCTCAACATTGTGTTGCTGCTTCCAGCTTTACTTCATTTTCTGCAAGCTCCACCACCCTGACTCACTTCCTTCCAAAGCCAGACCATAGTCCACGGTGTGTATGTCACTGGCTCGTGCTAGTCAACCCAGTTTCATCAAGAATGGCCTTGTATCTTTGTATCTTTTCACCTTCCTCCACTCGTGCCAGCATTTCCACTGGGCTGATTTTGAGACAGGAAAGTGCCTGAACATGGGGCAGGGCTGAGCACATGAGCCAACAGATTTGCAGACCGGTACCCCCAAAAATATGCACACCCGTCCTGCACCACCCTTCCCGCTCTGTTCTCATCCTTCATGTTTCACGAGCTCATTTCTGCTCTTCAAATCCAAGAAGAATCATCGGCAGCTTCAGGCCTCCTCTTCGTGGCCTGCTGTGTTCCCATGGTTGAAATGACGATGGGGGCTCTCCCAGCTTCCACTCATACCAACTCACGGAGCATTCTGCACACACACACACACACACACCACTCACACCAACTCATGGAGCATTCTGCACACACACACACACACCACTCACACCAACTCACAGAGCATTCTGCGCACACACACGCACGCGCACACACACACACTCATCCATGCTACGTTCACTTCCGGTTAGGTAGCATGACTTTAAGTGTCTTCAGGGAGATCTGGAGAAGCGTTTGAATAATTTGGGACATGAGTGGCGTGCACGTGATCACATGATCACTGCACGTCATAATGACATAAACAACTCCTGCTCTCAAGCCTCCAGGCCTCTCGCCAAACTTCTTGCATGATGAAGAAAATTAACACTCTAGTAAGGGGGCCCACAGTCCCCGGAAGCAGTGGGAGATCTGTGTGACGCCGTGCACAGACGCATGACTTTGTATCCAAGAAAGATGCTCAAGAGCCTGAATCAGCAACTCCAAGAAGTGGATCACCCAAAAAGGTTAAGAGCCAGTCTCAGAAAAACTCAAAAGTGCTTCCTTCTATTCGTGTGTAACGTACAACATAGCTATTTATTTCTTGAAAAGGGAATTTCAGGCAGTGAATGCTGCTACTTGAACTCATCTGGCACTTACATCACCACTCAATCTGGTGCGAATGGTCTAGGAGGCCAGATCCCCCCCAAGCCGAAAGATGGGGCTCCTTACAACTGAAGAAAGCTGCATCTGCAGCCCACCCACAATGATGCACCCCGGGGGCCCTCCAAGCGAGCCCATCCCATCCTTTCCTTTCATTTAAGCACAGGGGAAAAAGCACCAGTTTCAACCAGGCAGGGAGCTGGGAGGAGAAGGGGCTGTGCTTGCAGAGCGGGACCACCAAAGGAAGACCCCAGCTTCTCCTCCCCTCCACCACATCCCCCTCCAGGTCATCCTGCCCGCAGAACCTACTGGAAGGCTCTTGGCAGAGGCTCTTGGGATCCCCCTAGTGAGAATCACTCTCCCTTCCCTGGGGTACAAAACAGGGCAGGGAACGGACAGAGAGGAAAGAGGAGGTGTGACCAGCGTGGACCCCTGTGCTCAATTAACACAGGTGGATTCAAACCTGGTTTCTAAGGTCTCACAGTGCACACTGCTGGACACTGTGCTAGAATGCAATGTGGGGGAGAGCCAGGGGGAGCAAAGGTGAGGAGTGGCGATGACTCCAGATTGGGGACCTTAGCAGCGGGTAGGGGAGGGCAACCCCGGGGTCTCTTCTAGAGGGGGAGGCCAGCTAGACAGGCTGCAGAGGAGTCTGCCAGCTAGATGGAGAGAGAGGCTGGCATTCAGGGGAGGGGGCTGGTGACACCTTTCCAGGGCCAGTCAGCATGCAGGTGGTGTCTGATGCCCAAGGACAGAATGTGACCTCACTACCAGAAGTAGATAAAGATGAGGGTCCTGGGGATGGAAGAAAGGACATACAAAAGCCACCAAGGAGAAAGGGAGAGGGTGAGGTGTTTTTCCCAAAAGCACAGGGAGGCCATTCAGGGGCCATGTTCTCCTGGGAGCCTGCTGTGCCGCAGGGAGAGCCGTGCTCACCCTCTCTGGCCAGAGGCCAAGCCAGTATGTGAGAGCAGCACCAATGATGAATGACGCTGCTGGGTCCTCCAAGACTCTCTGCCGGCCCTCCCCCTGCAGGGGGAGATGACTTCAACCACTGGGACTGGCACTCGCCCAGTAAGGGAGGCACTGGCCCTGCCTGGGACACACTAGCCTTTGGACCCCAAGAAGTCAAGGATGACCTACCTCTGCTCAGCAGGTCATCGGACCCATTTGGTTCTGGGAGGCCAGTGGGGAAACATGCAGACCTGGAAAAGCTGAGATTCACCGCTAACTCGGGCCCACGCATCAGAATAATGTGCAGTCACCTCTAGAATCCTCCACCACATCATCACGGCACCTTACCGTTCACTTCCCACACACAGTCGTGCCGTCTAAGAGCTGGAAGACCCAACACTATACTCCTCACTGAAGGTACCACGGCTGCTGTGACCCCAGGTAGGCTCCCAGGCATGCGGGTTGTCTTCCCACATGCGCGCTTTTATATCTCATATACCGTTCCACCGCACCTCTAAATAATGTTAAACTTGTGCATATTTAATATAGCAAACTAGCCTTATGTGACTTATAATAAAACTTATTCAAACCTGCGAAGTGGATACTCTGTAAGTGCTATGGGTCCTCTGCTTCACTCTGACGAGAGGGACCAGGACCCTGGGAAACTCACTCGTTCTGGCCAAGCTGCTCTGTTTGAAACAGCACAGAGGGGCCTCCCTGGTGGCACAGTGGGTTAAGCACCGCACTGTGAAGCAAACCGCAGCCACTGCAGCACGAGTTCAAACGCTGCTGCCGGCCAGGGAGGGGACCCACATGGCGCAGCAGACCTCTCTTGCTGTGCCCGCTGCTCCCCTCAGCAGTGTACTTCTGTTATCTGCCTGTTCTGCTCCCCGCTCTCTGTGGTGAATCCTCTCATCCCCCAACACCTCTGGCCTGTACCCCAGCTCTTGTATGCATAAATAAATAAATCTTTAAAAAAAAAAGAAAGAAAGAAACAGCAGAGTGGGACTGACCCTGCCTCGTGGCTGACAATCGTGCTGAAGGTCAGGTTCTCAGGGCCACCCGCCTCCACTGGGTGACTGCATCTATGCGCTCTTTCCATCTCTTTTTTTAAGATTTTTTTATATATATATACAAGAACTAGAGTATAGGCCAGAGGTGTGGGAGGGTGAAAGGATTCACCAGAGACAAAGCAGGAAACAGAACAGGCAGAATGACCGAAATACACGGCAGCAGGCGAGGCAGGAGAGGTCTGCTACGCTGTGTGGGTCCCCTCCCTGGCCAGGGATCTAACTAGTGCTGCAGTGGCTCCGGATGCTTCATAGCAAGGAGCTTAACCCTTTGCGCCACCAGGGAGGCCCTCTTTCTATCTTTGCAACAAGCATTGAGGATGGGTACTGTGAGCCCCAAATGACAGAGAAGATGGGGGTCAGGAGATTTAATATTGCTCTTTGCTAAAATGAATGCAAAGAGGAGAGTAATGTCTCCTTAAAGTGTGTGTGTGTATGTGTGTGTGTGTGTGAGAGAGAGAGAGAGAGAGAGAGAGAGAGAGTGAGGTTATCTGTCAACCAGCATCATCCTGACTGTGGGAGGATGGTATGGGTTGGAGGGGTTGTGTTTGCTTTCTTGCACTTTGCAGCATTGGGAAGACATCTGTCCTTTGCCTGGCAATGCACATCATTCGTGAGCTGCTGGAAAGTGACTCTGAACTGTGGGTTCACAGGGACCCATGGTGCACAGACTTGTAAGGTAGCCCCAACACCTCCACTCCTGGTGTGGGCATGCTCCCTGGCACCATCCCCTTGTGGAGTGAGGGGACACACAAGACTATGTGCATGTGATGACACGATGATGTTATATATGACTGCAGACCTGTTTTGCTGGCTTTGAGGATGCAAACAGCCACATGGGGAGCCCCATATATGGAGGGCCCACAAGCAACCTCCAGCTAGAAAAAGCCAAAGCCCTCGAACCTGCAAGTGCAAGAGACTGACAGCCACCACAACCCCATGAGCTGGGGGGCAGCTTCCCCTGCAGTGAGTCTCCACCGAGACCACGCCCCCAGCTGAAATCCTAAGTGTAGCCTTACACTTACACAAGACCCCAAAGCTAAGCCCCTGCTAAGTCATGCCTGGACACCTGGTTCAGAAGCTAAGAGAACAAGTAGTCTGGTGCACTACTGTTATACAGCAATACATGGCAGATGCAGAGCCCAAAGTGCAGTCACAGTAAACTGCCAGGGGCAAAGAGCAGAGCGCCCGAAATCACATAGAGTAAATCAGTGGTGACCCAACCCCCTCATCCCACAGGAGAGAAATGTAAGTCTAGAGCAAGAGCCAGATTGGAGCAGCCGGTCACCCTCGCTCACACTCAGCCTGTAAATGCCTGACCCCCAGCCTCCACCAACCACAGGGGAGTCACAGATCAGGCAGGGAGGCAGCTCAGTGTGCATTAGACTGGGGATTAGATTAAACTAAGGAAGAAAGACTGCGGTGTCTGAGGTTCACTGCAGCTCAGATGAGAAGAGGGTGAGGGCAGAGGCCGACTAAGATGGCCATGACTAGGCTGTCCACTAGGGTGGTAATGGGGGCGTATTAATCCTATTAGCCCTGCCATAGACATGGTTGAAATTTTCCTTGAAAGAAAGGTTTAAAATGTTAAAAAGTATCCATGGCTGGGTGTCGAAGGTGGGCAAAGGAGAATTCAATTCCAGCTCTGCAGCTTACCAGCCGCAGGACTTTTAGTGAGAAACCCCCCTAGGCCTCAGTTTGCACATCCATAAAATGGGGATATGCTAGAACCTTGCTCACAGGGTTGAGGGGGCGATTACAAGCCTGGGGATGCAGCACGGCACCCAGCATGGTCTGCACTCAATGCTGCCCTGACAGCTGGGCGGGCACATCCTCCAGGCAAGACACCCTGCGATTTCTCTTCGCACTACTGCCCGACTTCAGAAACATGATGGCTTGAGGGCAGCAGCGGAAGCAGATGAGCACACACAAGAAGGACGTGGCCACCACACACCAACAGCTACCACAGCAGGGACTGTGCCCTGGATTTAGGCCTGGGTGCACCAGTTGCCACCAGCTCCCCTGCCTTGACAAAGAGCCTGAAGAGTCCAACTGAGCACCCCGCCAGGGCATATAACGAAGCTGTTTCTGCCCCAGCTGCCAGGGAGGAGCGCAGGAAGTAAATTACACGCTTGCAGAGGAGGGGCACTTACCACTGAGGTTTTTCTAACTGGCTAGTACTTATCTAGGAGCTTGGGACTGGGCTACCCAAATTCCATCTGGATGAATGAAAACACACAGTGGCTACGCTGCAGTCACGTACTCCAGTGACGGACAGCAGGGGCTGCAGGCCAAGCCCTCTTTGTGGCTGGGGAGGTGACTTAAATTAGTAGAGGGAGCTGGGTAGGGTTGGGGGCTGGGCAAACCAGAGGGCTTCGGCTTCCTTTGCACTCAGAAGGCCGTCGCCATGAGCAACTCAGGACCCGTATGTGGCCAGATCTCTATTTTTCTCCCTAGAGAAGACAAAAATCTGAACCTTCATATGAAATCTCCTAAATTTCAAACATAAGCGGTTCGTTTTTGTTTTAAATATTTCAAACATCAAACAGGCCGGGCAGAATGGACTTCAGGCTGAATGTGGCATCCTGGCCACCAGTGAAAACTAAATATTTTCCCCAAAAAGAGGGTTCAGGGATTCTGCAGAAATCTAACCCAATTTGCTTTCTCTCCCTCTCATGTATACACGCATACACACTCGCCTTCAAAAGAAATATCTTTTTTTAAATAAAATAACAACAACAACAAACCAATAAGACAAAATATAAACAGACAGCTACAAAACTGGAACATTCTGCAGGGAAGAGGGAGGGGCTGGGATCAAGCACAAGGGACTAGGGTGACAGTGCACGCGTGAATGGGTGGCGGAAATTCTATGGGTACTACGCCCAAAAAAGAAACAAACATTGTAAGGAGAAAAAAAATTGTAGCCCCTGTATTTTGAAAGTTGTTTTTGCCCTTTTGATCAGACAAAGAATATTAAAAACTACAACCTTTCTCTAAAATTAAAAAAAAATATTTTTTTTAAAAAAGTACAGGTGAAACAGAGCGCACGTGGAATTTTATCAAGAGCAGATCATCAATGGTTAACCTGCACTGGCAGGTGAAACAGCTTTTGCACAAACTTTAGTCTCAAACTTTGCCTGTCCTCTGTCTGATGAGATCGTATTCTGAAACTTCAAGGCAAATGATTATAAAAGCTGTCATCTACAGCTACTTATCTTGAGTGAATCAAGTGTTCTTATTCTGGGTCAACTGCATAAGACAGCAACTGTCACTGTTCTGTATTTCACAGATACACTGTTATCAAAACATTTTCATTGTTCTCGAAGGAGAAACAATAATACAGGGCACACATGTTAACCAAAAAGGTGTTTTGCTCAACTTCTACGCAACAGGGCACTTTGCTTACATTTCACAGAAAAGAGGGTAAGCGTTGCATCGTTTTAACATCTGTGCGAAGGGCTGAATGTTAACTAGACAGACGGTGGTGATTATTCCATAATATTTACAGGGAGCGTACAATGTGTTGTATACCTGCAACTAATATCATGTGTCAATGACAGCTCCATCTTTAAAGTCTATTTTGAAACTTTTTATAACTGATGACCTGATTTAAATACCTACATTTTATGCAGGAGGCAGAGTGAGGAAAAAAAAAAAAGGCTCTCCCCAAAGTCACTAGGTCAGTTAGCGGTCAAGTTGGTGCAGGACACAGTTCTTTCGACTCCCCAAGCCCACACTCGTTCTACTCTTAGTCAACTAAGAACTAATTTTTACAGATTTGTAAAAAAGTGAACACATTGCCATTGAATTTTTTATTCTGTAAAATAATATATTTCCCACAACCTCAGCAGACAGGAAATGCTTCTCCCATTTCTCCACCTCAGTTCATCTCAACCCCATGGCCAGGGGTCACCTATCGAGCACATCTCCTAGCGGACAGCCTGTGGCCCCACATGCACAGAGCAGGTAATAACTGTCCTCCGGCAACTTTCACACTCATCCTTTTAAAAACGCCAGCACCGGAGACCCTTGGTCCCTCCTACATTCCTGCCCAGAACCCAGCAGAGGAAGAATCACCACCCACTGCACAGATGAGAAGAGTAAAGGTGTGTTCAGTGGCCCAGGGTGCCCTGCAAGGTAGAGAAACAAGATGCACGTGGCTGCAAGTCACTCGCCTTCCCCACAGCGTGCAGCAACGCTCTTCTCCCAACAGAACAGCAGCTTCTGCCCGCCAGCCACCCTGCCCTGTGCGCTGCACCCAAACCCCATTTCTTAAGCTGTATGCTTCCCAAGGACTTGTTTTTTAAGCACAAAATTAACGTGCCACTTTGGAACAACAGAGGAAACAGAGAGCTGCAGAGAAAAGTGATCTCTCCTGCCCACTGCCCCTACCCCTCCAGCACACACAATATCAGCACTGAACATGGCGTGTGTCCTTCCACACATCTCCTTGCTCACAAGAACACATGCAAAACAGAGGAAACTGGGTCATCATATTCAGGTTTTTGTTTTTTTTTTTTTAAAACACAAAATCCGACCTAGGCTTCATGTGCACCTGTGCTGGGCTTCTACACAAAACAGCACGTCTGTGGTCCAGGTCATGGAGATACAACCAGCGCAGGCTGATCAGCTGCATCACGCGGCATCACGCCACGATGTGGACAAACACAGCTCACCAGCTTCTCCTTTGCTGGGAGACACTGGGAAGTCTCCGGTTCGGCACTGGCACCACAACGTGTACTGGCCCATCTGACTGTATACTCAGGCCTCAGGAGCTCCATTTCTCTCCATGGAGTCCCCAGAACATCACATCAGAGCAAAATAAATGCACATCTTCATTTAATTTTGATAGAGCCTTTGTCAGAAATCATATATGTTTCTGACATGTATCTTATATATTTCTGACATGTATCTATCAAAATCAGATTCTCATAAAACATATCAGTAAAGGTGCAAAGAAAGAATATACAGAATCCCTCAACCGAGTGATGGTTACTATTAGTAACATAATAAATTTCCTGCCAGAATGAGATGATACACTTACGTTTTCTGACAAGAGACTCAGACTGAGTCTCAATCAAATCACACTCATTCCATTCCCACCAAGAAGGTGTCTGGGCACTTTCTTGCCACCTCTTCCCACCACTAAGACTGAGGCCAACCTGACAGATGGAGATTCAAAGTCACGGTCATTCCCCCTCACTAGAAGGGGATGGAACCCTTCTCCTGGACTTCTCGGGGACCCACTGGACTGAAACTGGGGAAAAGAAAAGCATCACTGGCGAATTTGCTCAAGCATGCACTCACCGATTTCTGCTGTTCAAACATAAGTTTTTTATAGAAGAGATGGAACTGTTCGAAGCTGAGCTCATCTTTGTGGGCACCAATTTCCTGTAAATACAAAAAAAAGTGACCACATGAGTTCCGATGTCCACCACCCAGCTGCCTCCTCCCTGCTAGACACACAGAACAGCGCGTTTGCAATATAGCCTAAGATCAAGCAGCCATCCTCTGAACCCAAACCATGTCCAAATCTACTCCCCAAGGACCCCGCAGGTAAGACCAGTCTCTTGAGCACCCCAGAAGGGAAGCATCTTGGCCTCAGTCCCGAGAGCCATAAAGCAGAACTCCAACATATTATGAAGTCTGTGCCCATGGTGGCTTTTAAAAACATAGGCAAACTGGCCAAGACTTTGGGTTAGACAGAGCTCCACTGCAGTCAAGGCCAGTCCCCTCAAAGGCTGGATGGCTATGGGTGATGCACTGCCCTTGCAGACCCTCTGTGTCTTCACCTGCAAGAGGGGAGATGCACCACTACCCTCCCAGGACTCCCTGAGCCCACAATATCTATGAAATATGTCTGCTGCATAAGCAACAAATTTCCGGTCGTGTGCTTCGGTGGTAAGTGCTTCTCCATCTCTTAAACTCCTCTTTTCTCTGCCTTCTTGCTCTGGGATTAGCTGGGATGCTGGGGCAGCACAAGAGATGGCGTCCTACTCAGGAGAGGGGTTAAGTCTTCTGGCCCCTTGTCAGTACGGTGAATGAGCTTTTCCAGCAGAGGATCTGTGCATGGCCGTGTGAGCCCCGCTGGCTGCTGGCCATCTCTACAAGTGGTTATCTCCCTGGGGGCCAGAGACGGTACCTGTGCATCCTTGTCTCTGTCCTTGCACACCCAGGACAAGTCACACCCACCGGCCCTGGCCCACTGCTCATGGAGGGGGACTCCACCCACCCTAGTCGCACCAACAGCTTCATCGCTCAAGACAACGATTAAATGATGGGGGAGGGGAGGGCTCGTGATGGAAGGATGGATGGGGTAGGGTCGGGGAGGGGTCATACAGGTGGGAGTAGGAAAGCCAAGTGTGGCCACGCCCCCGAGACTTGCAAACTAAAGGCCACATATGACAACCACTATAAGGAACTGCTGATTACATCTCCCAAAAGAAACACATCTGCTCCCATAACCAGCAGGCAAGCCGCCCGCAGGATGGTGCGGGAAGGCTGGGCCAGCAGGAACCTTAGATGATGTGCTTGGCTGGGCTCGAGAACCTGGACTTGAGCTCGTCACCTGACTGTCTGGACTAGGCCGGAGGCACTCTGAAGGCAAATGACTCTCCTGGGTACCGGGCGGCGGGGCCCAAGGACCCTGGCAGCTTCATGTGGGAGATGCCACCAAAGGCCAACACTCCCCCTCCCTTGAGTTCACCAAATCACCAGGCTGAGCTGAGAAACTCACCATAAACTTGTCTTTGAGGAACTTGGCACTGCTCACTTTGAAGTTGACCAGGGGCAAAATGGTCTTCACCTCTCGCAGGCTGATGCTACAAAAGAAGGAACCCCAGTCCCGTCAGCCCCCAGGCCTTCTCTCAGAGGACAGGAAGCCACTCCCATCAGCTGCCACCTCGGCACCTCACTCTGAGATGACCAGGCCAGTAGGGCCTAGTGAACACCACTGGGAACAGCTGGAGGTGGCACCCCATGAGCAAGGCTGGTCCCCACCTTCTTGGATGGCCATGCACACCTGTCCCCAAGGAGACTCACAGATGGGCAGAACATGGCACAGATGACCAGCTAACCTTGGCACACGTGAAATGTCACCATGTTCAAGGACAGGCGAGGTCACTGATGGCTGGAGGTGGGGAGTGGGGAGGAGGAACCAACCTTTTGTGCGCACCGACTATGCACCAGGTTGCCTGGGTGTCGTCCGGGCAATCATGGGACCTAAGCCCTATGAGGGGACCCCAGAGTCCAGACCAGGCACGGAGGTGAGGGGCCGCGCAAGGTCAGATTGGACAGAGGCAGAGCCTGAATGTGAATCAAATTCCAAAACCACAGTCATCTGCTCTGCACGGAGTTCTTCTTGAGGTTTCCCTCGGGCGAGGCAGCAAGAGAGGGAGGGAGCCAGTGTCCAGGCACTGAGGATGAGCAGCCGTCTGAGCAGCAGCAACAGCAAAACCTCAATAGCGTGCGTTCAGCCAGGCACAGTTCTAGGGGACACGCACACATATGCACATGCGTACATGCATGTACACACGCACGCATGACCTGCTGGGGATCCATTAGCCATACTCCAGGGGAAGAAACTGAGGCTCAAAGGTTCACGGAGGCGCCATCCTCAGAGCATGTGCCTCAGGTCTGCCTGCAGCCACCACCACTTAACTGGCCCCGGGGAAATGGCACAGAGCGGTGGGACTCTGGATCAAGGGCATGAGACCCAGGCCTTGGGCTGGGGAGCCAAGGGGCAGAGGAAGCAGCATGTTTCAGTCACAGCTGCCCCACAAGACAGCAGGAGGGCCCTGGCCAGTCCGCTGTCCCTGCTTCCACCTGGTCCCTTCTGGGCTAACAGCCTCTCAAGCGTGCAGACCTCACCTGCAGGCTGCTGCACCACCCCACTGCTGAGGCAGCACCCAGGGCTTTCCCAGGACAGAAAGGCTCTGGTGGGCTCGATGGGGCTGGTGAAGACCCCCTTCTGAGGAAGAGGCTGGCCAGGGCAGAGAAAGGGAGAGAGGGAGCTGGAGCTTTAAGACAAGACAGGGAGAGGGTCTCATCCACCACCAAAGCAGAGGTCAGAGTTCCCTAGGGAACCAGAACTTTCAGGGCAAAGAGACCTTCCCACATCCAGGAACAATGAGATTGGGGTGCTGCCAGCTGAAGCAGCTTCCTGGGGTGGGGGGGGGGTGGTCAATGGAACAGATCTAGGGCTGGGCCATGAGAATCCAAGCACTGGGAAATTGGCGCCCCACTGCATCCGATCCACCAACAGTGGGACTGAGCCCTCCAGTAAAGGTAGAAACCCGAGTTTCCTTGTGTCCCCATAATTCTCCCCTCCCATTTCTCCCTGACATCCACCTCCTGTGTAGGAGCTTTATGCTCACACCCAACCCCAACCAGAACAGACACCTGGTTTCTCAGTGGGCAGAGGGCCAGCAGCTTCACGCTGTCCAGGGCAAGGCAGGTAAAGAGGTGCCCCAGCCCAGGGCACAGCCTGTATCCAATGACTGGCCCACACTGACCCTCTGGCCTCAGTTCAGAATGCCTCTGCAAGGCCCCCACAGCTCCACAAGGGGTCAGCTGAGGCATGACAGGCCCCGCTCCTCCCACGACTGTCACTCCCAGGCCAGTCCCCTAAGCACTCCCCAATAAGCCTCTTGCACACACACCCACAACTCCAACTGCTTCCTGGAACTCAACCCTGGACCATGAGTCAGGACAGGGTGTTCTCTTTGGGGAGGGAAGGCCAAAGAACAGTCCCCCGCTAGGGGCCACAAACAGCCCCTCCCTACCTCAGGGCAAACATAACTAAACATGGTCTCGTCCCCTCGGCCTGGCCAGGCCCCAGGAGCCTCCCCACACCATTTGGCTGGCAGCCCCACGAAAGTGGCCAGTCACCCACAGCTGGCTGAGCTCAGCCTCCGCTCTGCTTCCTACAGCAGTGACAAAGATGAAGACCTGCCGGCATCTGCCGCAGGCACCGTCCAAACACCTGTCTCACACTCACCTCTGCATCCTCACACCAACCCCAGCAGGTAGGAACTACTGACTCTCATGGACAGATGAGAAAACCAAAACACAGAGAAACGAACCAACCAAGCAGCAAGTATCAGAACTGAAAGGCAAATGTCCCCACGGCCCAACAACCATCACCAACAACAGAAGCTTCCTAGATCTGGACGATCTGACACAGCAGCCCCTGGCTGCCAGTGTCCACTAAGCCCTGCGCTGAGCACGAGAAGGTGGCTTCCATGTGGTCAGTGGCCACCACACCGGACAGCGCAGCTCTAGCATTCAGCTGCCCCAGGCAGGGTCCCTGCACCTGCAGCATCAACAGCAGTTGAGAACTTTGTAGAAATGCAAATTCTGCAGCCCCCCCTCCCCAGAAAGGTCAGAAGAACACCTAAAGGGGAGACTATGCAGGCCTCTGGCTAAAGCCCCCACATGTTCCCGTGTCTGCCCACAGCTGCCGTCCATGCAACCTATCTGCATTCCTCCAGGAGGAACTGGAACTGCCCATTCCCATCGGCCCAGCCCAGCTCAGTCCCTGCCCTGGCAGGTGGAGAAGAAGAGGAAGTGGGGAAGTGGACTTTGCTCATGCAAATTCAGTGTCACCTGCATAGGGAGCAAAGAGCAAGGCACAAACAAGATTAATTTTTTTAGTCACAAGTCAAGGAAGGGAAGAGAAGAGTTCTTGGACTCACTTTCTTTCTTTTTAAAGATTTATTTCTTTATGCGTACAAGAGCTGGGGTACAGGCCAGAGGTGCAGGAGGTGAGAGGAGTCACCAGAGACAGAGCAGGGAGCAGAACAGGCAGAGCAACTGAAATACACTGCTGAGGGGAGCAGCGGGCGAGGCAGGAGAGGTCTGCTGCGCCATGTGGGTCCCCTCCCTGGCTGGGGATCGAACTTGCACTGCTGTACCGCAGATGCTTCACAGTGTGGCGCTCAACCTGCTGCGCCATCAGGGAGGTCCTGGACCCACTTTGAAGAACACAGTTTATATTTTTTTTTTAAAAAAGGAAACCTGGGCATCAAGTAGGAACTGTGACCTTTCAACCCTGGAGTTTGGCTACTGCAGAAAAGGTGCTTTGCGTGGAAAGATCAGAGGTCCAGAGTCCCCCACTCTGAGCGTACCCCAAGAGCAGCCCATGACTCCCCACCCGCATGAAGGGGCTGCTGCGAAGCCAGCCACCACCAGGCCAGCGGCAGCCACTGTGCCTGCAGAGATGCTGGGAAGCAAAACGATGCTCGGGTCAAGGAAAGCACCGGGAGCTGGGCCAGCTGCCAGCTGCCTCCTGCCGCCTGGGTCTCTGCTTGGCTCTGCAGCTCCTTTGTTTCCCTGCAGGAAATGTGGGCGGCAGGAAAGGCAGGAAAGCTGGCAGAACAGAAGGTAGTGCCCTTACACTGGCACCTCGGTCAAAGTTCCTTTGGAAGAACTCCCTGAGGCCTCCGGAACCGGGGGGAAAGGTGGGGTCCTGCCGTGTTGACAGAGCAGAGGGCTCTGCCCAGGGAGGCAGGGCGGGGGGCGGGGGGCGGTGACAGCAGGTACAGAGAAGAAGCCAAGTCCAGAAACAGACATCCCTCAGCCAGACTCGGGACCAGCTACCAGAAAGACCCATCTCCACAAAGGACCGGTGAGAATCCGCGCTCAGACTGAGACCCAGAGGGAAGCGTTCGGGTCCTGACAACAGGAGGTGCAGACTCGGAGCCCAGTCAAAAAGCGGGGCCCAGTGCACAGGGAGGGGCCCAGGAGGGCACCAGGCATCCTTCCGGTGCCAACCCCAGCCGTGAGTCACCTCTGAGCGCGCAGAAAGGAAACGCTCCCAGGCGGCACCCCTCCGAGGCTGAAGGGCCAGTGCGTGTGAAATACTCCCACATGGGACTCACCCCATCCGCCCCCATCTCCCCGAGGGCAGCCCCGGGTGTGGGGCCACACAGTGAAGGCGGATGAGAGAAGAGGAGGGAGGAAAAGTGACAGACGGTGGGGCATCCAAGAGGGACACACTGGCCGACTTAACCATGGCACTAAGTGGGCACCACTGCGTGGCTGCTACTTCAGACCGCCCCTCCAGGCATGCCTGCAGAGCCCCGTGCAGGGCGAGAAACACAAAGGCACCTCCAGACACCCAGACTCCGCAGCCAAAGGGACAGCTGGGGAGGTTGGCCAGCACACCAGACCAACAGCACCTGCGGCGGGACGGATGGCAGGAAAACACCCAAAATGTTTAAATGGTCTGAGATGTGAGGGTAAAGCGAGACAGGACTACCCGGGGCTTAGCACAGTGCCGGGCACACCCAGAGCTCAGTAAGTGGGTGGTGTCATCACTGCTCTGTGAAGAGCTGAATCCTAAGCCACAGAAGAAAGAAGTGAGGAGAGAATGCAGCCACACCTACAGAGACAGAAAGGCACACTGAAGCAAGACTCCCATTTCTCCTGCGTCCATCAGATGGACAAAGCACAGTCTCAGGAGACAGGTGCTCTGCTGCACAGGTAGAAAGAGAAAGAACATCCGCCTCTAGCTACCAAATGCTAGTCCAGAAAACACGTCACACAGGTGTCCCGCTATGAATACATCCCACTCACACCCCTCAACGGAAAGGAGACCCAAGGCTTCACAGTGGCGCCATTTATGGTGGTGATTAAGGACCAAAATAACTCCAAGCCCACTGAGGAAGAAATGGTTTCTCACCCGCTGGGCAGCACATGGCTTCCACCCAAGGACAGCCAGGTTTGCCGGGCAATGTCGGGCACAGAGCCGTGCGTGCTGCTGGGGACCCTCTTCCGGAGGCGCCGCTAAGCGGACCCTCCAAGGACACTGAGTCACAAGCTATCACGCGAGACTCCTATGACCACGGCAGTTTAACTCGCCTCACACCCCCGTACTCCCGCTCCCATCTACTGCCTGCTCGGGACACCAGGGCCACGGCCTGAATGACCAGGTCCCAGTGACCGTGGAGACATGTCGCCTCTGCTGACGGACCGAGTTTTCCCAGGGAGTGAGGCTCCCAGGGCTGAGATGGTGTCACCTCCAACATGGGGCACCTGGCACAGGGTCTGGCCCTCTGGGAGGCAAACCTGACTCAGGTGGACCTTGTCACACCCCAGAACAGGCACCGAGCCCCTTGGAAGGTTCAAAGAATAAAAACAGGCATTGAGAAGTGCAGGGCCATCTCACCTGTTTCTTCTGGTTTGATCCACGGAATAAATCTGCTTTCTCAGCCAACTGGGAAGAGAGTTGAGACATTGAGAGAGAGAGAGAGAGAAACAGAGCAAGTTAAGTGACTTCTATGGTGTGGGGACAAATAAAGCTGAAAAAGGCAGAGGAATAGTAAGGAGGAAGGATTTACCCGATTTCTAACTTGGGGAGCAGGTCCCCCCAAGGGGCTGAGAAGACTGCTGAGCCAAGAGGCACCAGGATCCTTTGCACAGATGATGGCCTCTGACAATATGTGTTAACCGCCAAAAATTGGGAAGAAAAGGGAGGGGAACAAGGAGCTGTGCCTGGTGTAGCCAGAGGCGATAGTTCACATACCAACAGGCCCCTCCCCGAGAGCCGTCTCAATCCAGGAGGGAGGAACCTCCCGGTCCTCCCCCAGCACCCAGCACAGAGGCCCTCAGTGCCCCTGCGGTGAGTCCACGGCCACTACGGGGCACCTAAGGCAGCGGGCACTCAACAGCCTCAAAGATGCAATGTCCAGTTTTACTTTCCCTCAAGCAGGCAGGCCGAGGCAGAGGATAAATGAACAAGCAAAGGGATGCAGAGAAATGGGCGAAGGCCGCTACCTCTCAATAATGGTGGGCGTGGAGGCCCTCATCGCTTCCTGGTGCAAGATCTTCAAGCCAGAGAGCCACTTGGCCGCATCTTCCTTCGAGTCAGCTGCAGAGATAACAGAGAAGCTGCATGTACCCCAGCCACGGGAGGGGCCTGCACCAGGGTCCGGCTTTGCAGGAGGCCACCAAGGAGGCACGCGCACAGCCCACATGCCTCAGGCCTGCTCTTTGCGCTGAAGCCACACACACACACGCTGTCTATAGCCAGGTGACCAGTGGTTTTTTTTTTTTTTTTTTGAGTTTTAGTTTTCAATCCTATGCTAATGCGTAAGATGCAGGACTTGGCATAGCTTGTTCCTACATTTCGAATGAATTCTGGGTCTGGATCTGAAAGCAGCTATGAGCTTCTGCCCCTGATTAAAGAGCTTAAGCGTTTCCCCAGTTCTTCCTTGGCGAGATGTGTGTGCATGTGTGTGAGACAAGATTTCAGTCACCTGAGGTCATCTAAGTTGCATGCACAGTGTCAGCAGGCTCTGTTGCATAGCCAGCATTACCTGCCCTCAGCTCTCTGTATGAGGCATACTAGACTCCTTACAACACATCCCAACAATGTGTATTACCAGTCTCCCCATTTCTGGGCTGCCAAACTGCAGCCCAGAGAGGTTAAGCAGCTTCCCCAAAGTCACACTGCTAGAAAGGGGCAGGGTTAGGATTCAAAAACCCTGATGCAAAACATTAAATTCAAAAGGACATCTGCACCCCTATGTTTACTGCAGCACTATTTACAATAGGCAAGACAAGGAACAATCCAAATGCCCAAAAAGAGATGACTGGATCAAGAAGATGAGTTATATATACACAATGGAATACTATTCAGCAATCAAAAAAGATAAACTTAATGTCATTCGCAGCAACATGGGTGGAGCTGGAAGGGATTATGCTCAATGAAATAAGTCAGAAGGAAAAAGAAAAGTACTGGATGTTTTCACTTACAGGAGGCATGTAGGGGAACCAAATAAGGGTCCGGGGATACAAATAATTATAATAAAAAAACAAAATTAACAGGCAACTATTAATCAGAGACACTGCAGGGGAAGGGATGGGAGAAGGATCAAAACAGGGGAGAGAATGCGTTTTTACACAAGGAAAAGGTGATGGGAATTTTGTGGGGACTACACCTAAAGGAAGAAAGCATGCACTGTACAAAAAGGGAAAATGATGTAAAATATATGTAAAATAAATTTTTTTTAAAAAATCCCTGAATCCCCAAACCCGTTAGTGGGTAGGCAGGGGTGAGCATCCAGCTACTAGAGAACCCCATGGAGAGAAAACCTAGGCACTGGGAGGGAGAGAAGCCTATGCTTGTGCACCCACCTGCTAAACTGAGGGTGCTGAGGACGAACTGGTTGCCGTACAAGATGGTGAAGCAGCAGTCTTCCTTCTGACGGACCGCCTTTGCACGCTCAAAGTCCTTAGAGTTCTTCCCTGGGCGGATTTCCTTTATATCCATGATATCCACTGAAAGAATAATAACAGGAGCCGATGAGCTGACATTCACATGCCTGTATGGCCTAGGATAGCCACTTAACCTTAGGGGGGCCCCAAGGCCACAGGAGAACGCCTGAGCCAACCCCAAAGAAGGCCATAGACCCAAGGAGTCCCCTCTCCCCACAGGATGGCCACCTGACCGCTTCCAGAGAATGACCTGGCACAAAGAGACAAGCTGCACAAGTCCCCTCTCCTCCTCCACCTGTGACCACAGCCCTTTTTCCAGAGATGGGCCACTCCACATGCTTCAAATGAGGCCAGCCCCCTCCACTCCTCCCACCACAACAAGCCAAAGAGGGGTCTGAGGGTATGAGGACCGACCAAGGTGTCCACCCCGGCAGTGCCAGCCACATGGCCCAAGCTGGGCCTGTCAGCATTCTCCTGGGACTAACCATCAAACTTCCTGCCACTGCCACCTGGCTGAACACGGGCCTAGGGGCACAGGGACCACATCTGCCACATAGAGAGACTGACCCCCCAAGCACTGCTTGAATCCCTGCGTCCAGTCAGCCTTGAGGTCACGTCTGCCCTAGAACACACTACTTGCATGCCCCAATAAATTTTCTTTTTTGCCAAGATTAGTGTGAAATGAGTTTTGTCACTTGCAACCAAAAGCAACTGAGATGCAATATGTGCCTCTCAGGCCTGGCACTGGACTGAGAAACAAGTAGAAAGGTACTTCTGGAGAGGAGAGGGCAGGGAGGGGGGCCTCCACCTGGCCGGGGTTCAGGAAGCCAAAGACCAGGTCTGGAGAGAGCACAAAGCATTGTAGAGTCAGGGCTTAAATGGCAGGGAAGGCTGGTGGCCTTCACAGGTGACACGGGCAGGCAGGGGTGGAGCTCAGATTAGGGGGTGGCTAGCTAGACTAGAAACATTCTGGGGCGCAACCATCATGAAGCAACGTGCAGAGACTCAAAATAAACAGCCCGTGCACGGCGGCTGATACACACACCTATACAGGCGATCAAGTTCCACGGAACCATCGTGCCAGAAACAAGAACAGGTAAAATATGGTGAAACTCAGTTCAAGTCTGGTGTCTATCTGACCCCATTGTGCCAGGGCCAATTTCCAGCTTTGCTGACTGTGGTTACGAGAAGTCAGCGCTGAGTGAAGAAACTCGGTATGAGTTTTGACACAGTCCTCTGCTTCAAAATAAAAGGTTTTTAGGGGCCCTCTCCTGGTGGCACAGTGGGTTAAGCAATGCACTGTGAAGCAGACCACAGCCACTGCAGCACGAGTTCGATCCCTGCCACCAGCCAGGGAGGTGACCCACATGGCACAGCAGACCTCTTCTGCCTTGCCCGCTGCTCCCCTCAGCAGCGTATTTCAGTCGGTCTGCCTGTTCTGCTCCCCACTCTGTCTCTGGTGGATCCTCTCACCCCTTGCACTTCTGGTCTGTACCCCAGTTCTTAATATGAATAAAAAAATAAATCTTCAAAATAAAAGGTTTTTAAAATGCTCATTAGTTATAGGTAGTCTATTGTTGGAGGGGTGATGTCACTAATTTGGGGGATCAGAGGGCTGGGAGGCCATAGCCCCAATCTTCACCCAACTGAGAAAACCTACTCTCTTTATCTTTACTCTCAAAAGCAAACAACAAAGCACAGACACTTCCTTTGTGTGGGCTGGAATTCACGGCCTTCCAGAAGGAAATTCGCTTTGCTGATAAGGGCCTTGGCTGTTAGGCTGCATTAAGGATATTAAGACCTGTTCTCAAAATTTAGTTACCCGGCCAACTGACGGGTAACTAAAGTCAAGATGTTCAGGGACTTGATGCAAACCTTTTTCTCCCTGTCTAACTCTATAATGATTAGCCAGCTATACTCTTTTCCCCACAGAAATAGCGATGAGAACCTGTGCATTGACTTAATGTAAGTTTTTTCCTTACAAGAACGTAATAAAAACTTGTCACAAAGACCTAAGAAAACATTTTCTTATGTTTCATTAGGAACATCTTTTAGCAATTACCAAGTGTGATCAATTCTACTTTCTGAACTGCTCCTGAATCTGTCAACTGTTATCCATTCCCACAGTCAGCACTAGCATCCCAGCCACCGCTACTACCTGCTTGGTCTACTAAAATGGCTCCTGCTCGGTCTACTGCAGTAGCCAGGGGTGACCCCTGAGGCACCTTTATGAAATACAGATGTGTTCATGCCACTCCTGAGCTTCCAAATTTCCTGCCCATAGAACTAAGAACCAAGGCCTGGCCCACCCTGCCAGCCCTGCCTAAATATGTGTCTCACTCGCCATGCCCCAGGAACACTGGCCCAACCTCAGCATCTCCATCACACTCACTCTGACCACAGGACATTAGCACCTGCGGTTGGCTCAGCTAGGAGTGCTCTTGGCCTGGGCAGTTCCCAGTTAGTGCCCCCTCCCAGATTAAGCTCAATCACCATCACACTCACAGAAAACTTTTCAGGCACTCTGTTGCACAGACTTCCCATGTACCCTCACAACCAAGACATAGCTCTCTCCCTCTTCCTCACCCCTGTATCCTCACCCCTGACCAAGCGCTGGCACACCGTGGAGCCCAATAAATAGCTGCTGTCAGAGGGCGGGAACACACAGAACCGGACATGCGACAGGGTACAACAGACAACCCACAGATAGAAACGCAGCCTGTTTGGGTATCTCCACTTAAAAGAAAGGAAGAAAGACTGCAGACAAGGAGGGAGAGAGAGATGCAAACGCGAGCATGTATAAGGAATGGGCAGGAGATGAGCAGGGGATCAGCTAGCACACTGAGGATGCAAGCAGCTCTAGCCAGCCACACCCATCTTTCACGTCAGCATCAGTGCGCAGGCAGCAACCGCGGGAAGCCAGCCCTGCCCAAGCAGGGGCCCCCAGGCACCCACCTACATCAGCCGCAAAGGGTCACCTCCATGACATCACTCTGACCACTTCCCTCTCTTCTCCCTGGCAAGCAGTGGCCTATTTATCACACTTCTGAAAAAGCTCAGCTTTGTCCATAGGAGCCTTTGTTTCGCTGTCAGATATCAGTTGATGCATTTGTGTGGGTGTTTCTGTGTGGGTGAGCTCCCTGTCCTGTTCCTCTGATCTAATTATTGTCTGTCTTTTCACCAATATCTCATCGTTGTGATAACTAAGTCTTTACAGGATGTGTGAAGTTGGCGAGCACTCTGGCTTTATTCTTCTTCAATACCGTGCCGGCTACTCGGAGCCTTTTGCCTCGCTATGTGAATGGCAGAATCCGTTTGTCAGTATCCACAGAATAACTAACCAGGATCTGATGACAGGGCCTTAGTTGAATCTAAAGGTCAAGCTGGGCAGAACTGACATACCTAGGGTCTTCCGCTGCATGAACATGGACATCATTTTAAGCACTAGCCAGATATTCTGCTGCGTATACTTGGTCTTGGCCCTCAAGGGTCTACAGACATGAGCCTCATCCACGGGGACAAAAAGAAAGGTTCTAGCAGTCACCCAAAACTCTTCCAGAACAGACGCCATATGCCAGGCACAACGCTTTGCACACTGTCTTAAAGTCATGGTCCTGGAAGCCAAGCCCTCACGAGGCAGGATTCTTATTCAGCTGCTTTATTGGGGAAGGCAAGAGGAGAGGATTATTCGAAGAGGAAAAGATGGGAGCAAGACAGGACAGAAGAAGGAAGCCTAGATGAGGTCCCCAAAGGGGTGGGATTCACTCTGGTCACATGTGGGGTGTGGAACATGTATCCCTCCAGGGAAGTGGGTCCCCCTTGGAGGCAAGGAGGCTGGTCTCTGGTTACTGCTTGGGAGATTTCATACCCTCAGAGGTATCTGGGATCTGCTAGTGGTTTCAACTGTCTGTCTGTCTCTGTCTCTCTCTCAGTATAACAGCTTTAGTAAGCTGCAATTCACATGCCAGACAATCTGTCCATTTCAAATGTAGCATTCCATGCCTTTTAGTCCATTCACAAAGTCCTGCCAGCACCATCATAGTCAGTTGCAGAATTTCTATTTCTACCACCACACAGACTCCTGGACCCTCATTAGTCACTTCCCATTGCCTTCTCATCCCCTACCCAGGACCCCAGCACCACCTTGCTACTTTCAGTCTCTATAAATTTGCCTCTTCTGGACATCACCAGCGGAATCATACAAGATAAGCCTTTTGTGTCTGGCTTCTTTCAATTGGCAACACCTGCATTTTCCAGGTTCTTCTGCATTACACCTGTGTAGCTTCATTTATTTTCATGGGTGAGTAATATTTCACGATAAGGTCAGACCATATTTACTTATCCTTTCACACCCCCCCCCCTTTCTGGCTGTTGTGACCAGCACGGCTTTCAACATTCAAGAACAGGTTTCTGCTTGAACACCTCTTTTCCATTCTCTAGGCATGCCTAAGAGGCTGAACCACACCCACAAGGCTGCAGGCACAATGGCCAATGCCCCCTGCATAACATGGGGCTGCCTGGCTGTCAACCAGGGGGGCACTGGTAGATGGTTAAAGTCCCTTGCTATGCATCAGGGCCTTGGAAAGAAGACAGTGGCAGAGCCACTTTGCAACAATAAACTGCAACAGTCACTACACTTCCCAGGCCTCTGGGCAAGCAGGAAGCACAGGGTTACCTACCCCTCCATTACCAGGAGCCCCAAGGGGCCAGGAAGGAAATCCCTTGCATTTGATCATCATTTGATCATCAGCAGAGACTGAAGGCCCATTGGGCATCTCTGGCCAGGTGCCCACACTTGATCTTACATCACACAGGATGCACCCACAACCAGGATGGGATCAGTAAGGGAGCAAGGTCCGCAGCACTCAATGATGTTCATTCCAAACCACCTCCTGGCCTGGGGCTGGGGTAGTATAGACATGAATATCCAAGGCCCCCTGAGTCCTAAGTCCAGTCATCTGGGGTTCAAATCCCAGCTTGGACAGTCACTTCACCATGCCACATTTCCACATGGTGCTCTTGTGAGGACTGTGTGTGTGAGTTTGTGTATGTGCATGCGAGTGCATACCCGATGTATGTCACTTAAAATAGAGCCTGGTAACTTTAACAAAGCTGTAGTTAACTTCTAAATACTTGTTAGCTATTTTATTATTATTAATGCAATTGAATAAAACGAGGTGCAAATAAAACACAATCAAAACACAGTGTCTCCATGTGTCTGCCCTGAAAATTAGAGACAGATCCCTATGTACTGACACAGGGAAAACTCCACAACAGCTTATGGAAATGGAAGACTGTGCATGTGTGTGTGTGCACACATGCATGTATATCTGTGTGCATGCACATATAGCATGTATTTGCCCACTGCTTTTCAAATTCTCACTGTCTCCACATCCACAATAATTCCAAACACGTTTAATGCAAAACGCACCACTTACATCACAAACTGGTGCAGGAGGCTCCCGGGCAGCTGCCAGTGCCACAGGAGAGGGGCTCATCTGGCACTCCTGCCGTTGAAATCACTGTGCATGCCAGCCCATGTCCTGCCCGCCTCACTAAGCCCTTCCCACATCTCAGCGTTTGCTTTTGGGAAGCAAACAACCAGCCAGAGTCCAAGTTAGATGGCATCTTTACTATCTTTAATAGATGGTTTTCTTGTCATTTCCATGAAATTACAAGATAGTTATCGGACAAAAAAAAAACCACACACACACACATATAATTCAGAGCTGGTACCTATAGTAACCTACAGTGCTTTTTTCAAACATGCTCAATAATAAGTTCATTAAAGCAGCAAATAATTAGACAGGCTTGTAGTCAATGCTCCAGGTTCATGTAGAAATATACGGTGGGTCGGTTTCTAGCTGTTCAGGCCTATTAAGCAACACTAGGGCCAAGTGGTTGCAGTTTTTCGCATCTGGCAATGCATTACCGTTTGTATCCACATAATATAATGTAACAGCCATAAAAGATACACTCCAATTCCTACTCAGCTAAGAAAGGATGCCGGTTTTTGTATGTGTGCACACAGGTATGCAAAAGCGTGAAAAAGGTTGAGAAAGATTCCCAGCAATCTGCTGACAATAGGGATTACTGGGGGCCAGGGGGGTGGGCTTGGTGGTCGAGCAGGACTTGGCAGGCACTGGCCAGCATTTTTGCCAAAGACACACAGTCACTGGGGTGCCCGGCTTTAATTTCAGAGACTGCTGGGGCACCAGAGCTCAGACCATGCATACTTGTGCAGTGGGCTCTACAGCACATTTCCTGCTTGAAGAAGTGAGATAAAACAGCCACAGAGGCGACGACTCGCCTCTACACAATACCCATCCTCTTCCCACCACCTCAGTCTTCCCCAGTCTGCTCTCCCTCCCCACTAGTCACTTCGGTTTCCAATGCCCCCTTACCCCTGCCTTGCCCTATCACCCACTTTCTGGCTGACCCCAGGACTCGGTTCTTCAAACTGGTCTCTCCTTCCTCCTCCCACTCTTGGTTCCAGGTGGCTCTCTGGCTGCCCCCCATTCCTGGGCCACTCCCCTAAATGGCACATGGCCCTTTCTCCAGTGCCCACACCCGACCTCAAGCAGTGCCACCTGCCAAGAAGGTTAACAAAGCATCTTCAAGGAAGCTCAAGACATGCTCATACCCAAGGGGAAAAGGCAGAGGTTGGACTCCCACCCTTCCTCCCTGCTTTCAGTCACTCCCCCAACCAGGCAGGCCCCGAGCATCATGGGAACGAGGGGGAGGAAGCAGACAGAACCTGCCTCTGTCCCCGGAAGTTCCGAAACTGAAGGGGGGGCAGACCCCATGTAAATCAGCCCAGGACATGTGAGTCCATGACTGTGCTCAAAACCTCAAAGGAGTCGTGTCTACCCCGGGACCTCAAGGTCACGTGGGAGCTGGCCCAGTCCCCTCGCTGCTTTTTGTTCATCTGTGCAAACCATGATGACAACAGCTCCTTCGCTGAGCTGTTCTGCAAACAAGATGAAATTATAATAAAGACGGCTTGGCCCCGGGATGTCTCAAGTTAGCTCTTGGGATGAGGGCCCTTTCATACCACTCTCAGCGACACCCTCACCACTGCGAGTGGTTTCACTCTGTCTCAGTGTTGCTGTCTCTGGGAGGGACCCTGCTTGAGAAAGCCAGGGGGGTTGGGTGACCTCACAGTCACAGCAGCATCTGGCTTAAAGCTTGACACACAGCCAAGAGCCACTACAGGACACACAGCTATTGCAGCAAAACGTGGGCAAGCAGAAAGATCCCACCACTAAGCATGCATCTGCTAGATTCTTCTAAAGAATCGTCCCATCTCGGTTATGCAACTTGGTATGCACCTACTTTATTCTGGCTCCACCTCCACTTTCTCATCTGTAAAATGGAGAAATAATACCCACTCCAAAAGTAGGCATATCTGAAAGTACTTGGTAAAATGTAAACCATTCTGTGACTATTAAATATTAAAGTTCTTTGAAAGTCTGGATAGGGAGGAGGGGGTCTGCCCTCATCTTCTTTATAAAAATGAACAAGTGTGGAGACCTGCCCGTAGCAGTAGAGACTATCCCAGTCCTATGCCTCCCCAGGAAGAGGCTCTTCCAGAATAATAACATCTAAATAATTAGACAGCTATCACTGCAAGCCGTTATGTTATATTCACACAGAAATGTCTGACGGACTCCTCTAGAGGTGTTTCAGAATTTTAAGAGACACTGGAGGAATGGACTGTGGCTTCACTTTCCTCTGGGACTCTCTCTCCCCAGAGAAGTGGGGAGCTCTCAGATAGGGGAGTCTGAAAGGAAGAACTGGGCATGTACAGCCCAGCCTCCAGCTCCCAGCCAGTCCCATCTGGCCCCAACCCACCCCACTCCTAGGGGACCGTGCCCTGCCCTACCCCCTGCTGCTCGGGGGGACCTGTAGCAGGGTGCTGGAACAGTAGGAGCAAGTCAGGGGTCAGTTCTAAGTCGCTCTCACTGGCAGCTCAAGCAGAGTGGACCTTATCACATCAGTTCATCAGTTGCCTCTATCTCCGGTCTCAGTGGATTGAGATGTCTCAAACTGGGCAGATGAGAAGAAAACCTATAGGAAATGGCCCACTAAAGGTCACTTATTGTCAACTAATTTTTAAATATTTGTTGTAATGTTGCTTAAATTGGATGCTTCCTCCCTCCTGTTGGAGACTAAATAAGGATAACTCCTAGATATGGGACATGGGGGATGCCTCTTGAATGGTGCTCAGATGTTGTTATGTCTTAATTGTGATGTGGTTTACAACAATGTCAAATACTGGCGAGGATGTGGAGAAAAAGGAACCCTGGTACACTGCTGGTGGGAATGCAAGCTAATCCAACCATTATGGAAGGCCGTATG
>JAGFMF010012167.1:3020118-3043645 GCA_019455555.1 Galemys pyrenaicus | reverse complement strand
CAAGGGACTGAGGTGATGGTGCACGGGTGAAATGGTGGTGGGTACTCCCTGGGGACTACAAATGATGTCAAATATAACTAATAATAAAAAAAAAAATTGTGATGTGGTTTAATATGTTTTAGGGAAACATACACCTAGCACTTCTAACCTGTGACATCAAAGTTCCTTCCATAGAAATTTAAGTTTAAAACAGTGAGTCTGCTACCAGGCTGCAGCAGGCAGGAGGAGGGTCTCTGGCTCCCCTGCAAGTTAGTGTAGCAGTCCCTCCTCAGAAACCTTTTATGTAGCAGTGTGCTGCCTGGATCATGGAATGAACCAATTGGGTGTGAGCTGTGGGTTGATTGACACCAGGACTCCGCCTCTCAGCACAAGTCAGTGATAGCAGAGCTCCTCTTGTAAATTACACTTCCTGAATTCTGGAGCAGGCCAAAATGGATCAATCAGGTGCAGGAAAAATGGACCAATCAGACTGTGGGGGGCACCTTGAAAGTGAATATAAGACCGGGTTGAAGGGAGCTTAGGCAATCATTTGGGATAGATTGCTGACGGGGATTCAGAGAGACCTGGAGGAGTAGACAGAGAAGCAGCAGCCCAGAGGAAGAAGGGATCCGAAGAAGCAGCAGAGGAAGAAGAGCTCCTGCAGAGGAAGAGGAGAAGATGGTTCCAGCCTTCAAAGAAAGGAGGGAAGCCTCCAGCAGCCGCCCTCTGAGGAGGGAGAGAGACTGGGACTCAGTCCTGGCTGTGACACTGACTGGAAGGAGCACCAAAGGCCCTGGGCCTGGTGTCTCAAAGTGGTGTTTGTTGGTAGCATAAACCAACAACTCACAAGAGCTGTAACACTGGGTGTTCCTGAACACCGCCTCTGTAGGCCCATAGTGGTCATTGTTACTGGACAGTGCTGCCCAGCACTGGTGACTGGTGACTGCCAACACTGATGCTGTCCGGATGAAGCAGCCAGCCTCTTGTGGATACATAAGCGTTCTTGTTTCCCCCATTTGTAAATAAACCCCATGACTGTTGTTCCTGTAGCCTGTGGTCCCTTGCAATTGTGCACACGGGTAAGAACCCATAGACAGTGACCTGTATCAGGCACTGTCCTCTGATAGGCTATAGCCCCTGTTGCTATAGACCTTGATTCTGGTTTGTGGTCTTTTGGACTTTAGGGGCTTTTTGGGGGCTCTCTGGCCTGGTAGTGTCCTCTGACCCCTGTCTCAGTTAGCGCCTCCTCCCCTGCCCCCTGTTTCAAGTCCATTTTGAAATATGTGTTAAGAGGCGGTATGCAACTACGACAAAAGTTACTATGGCATTCAAGGAAGGATTTACTTTATGCATGGGCTACTGAAGCTAAAGGTTTTTGTGGGTTTTTTGTTGTTGTTGTTTGCTTTGCTTTAATTTGATTTTGTGTACAAAATCACACAAAAGGCCCTCCCTGGTCACAAACCACAGGAGAAGTCTCTTTCCCATTGGCTTAGGCAATTTTCACTTGGGGACTTTTAGGGAGCCACATGCACTTTTGATGCTATTTCTCAAGCTGCAGTCATTTGACCACCAATTTCTGGGGAGACTGCCCTGTGTGCATGAAGCTGGTGCTCCCTGTTTCATCACTGTCTTTAGATGAACTCTCCTTTCCACTTGATGAGGCCCATCTTAAGAATAAGTTTGTGTCTTTTCTAAAAAGACAACCAGTGCTACCCGTCAAATGTAATAGGGTTGTATAAGAAACACTGAAAGGAAGCAGGACATTATTAAATTCAGCCTGGACACAGCTACTGCCGGCAACAAAGCCCTCAGTTTGGGTCTCTGATCCACAAAAGGAGAGAAGTTGTTAGAGGGGGTGATCTGAATTAGAGGTACAAGACCTGCCAATGGAGATACCACCTGAGCAGAGGCTCCCCTGGGGGGCTGTGAGCTTGGGGAAGGGCAGGGTGTACACAAAGTGCCTTTGAGCCTAGACTCACCCTTGGTGCATCTCACATACCTTTAGGAAGGTACACCTTATCTTTTTTGTAAAAAAAAAATTTTTTTTTTTGCATAGAAGAACTGGGGTGTAGGATAGAGGTTTCATGTTGGGGGGGGGAGTGAGAGGATTCACCATTGACAGAGTGGGGAGCAGAACAGGCAGACTGACTGGAATACACTGCTGAGGGGAGCAGTGGGCGAGACAGGAGAGGTCTGCTGTGCCATGAGGGTCCCCTCCCTGGCCGGGGATCAAACTCGTGCTGCAGTGGCTGGCGATAACCTGATAGCTTGCTAGCACTGTGTCTTTAACCCCTGTGCCACCAGGGAGACACCAAGGCACACCTTATCTTACTAAAGAAAACTTAGGTCTGAAGAAACAGGGTAGGACTTCAGCCAGGGAGCTGGGTGTCATTATTAACAGGGATCCTGGGAGTGACCCCAGAACTGCTCAATGCACTGATGGCAATGGCGGCTGCAGGAGCCCACACATGAGATAAAACTGCAAAGAACTGAAAACAGACACACACAGAGAGGACAAGTAAAATGGGGAATCTGAGCAGGTAGGCAAGTGAGTAGTGGGCTGAATCCATTTCCCCAGATGGACTCCCACATCCCATGAAGTTTTGCAAAGTGTTACCACCGGGTGAACAGAACTACTGAAACAATACCACCTCAATAAAGTTCTCAAGTAGGAAATACAAAGTATCAAAAGAGGAAAACAACAATAAGACAAACTAGACCCAAATGGGTTCTCAGCCAGAGGATCAGAAAGACTAGAAAGGCCCAGGAAGGGGCCCACACCCTGCTGACATTCCCTGGGTCTCCCTGAAATCCAGCTGTTGCCATGGCCCCTAAGCCTGGTCTCCCCTGGGGACAGGAGAGAGAACATTCCTTAGCCCCTCCTGGGGGCCACTTCTTCACGCAGAGAGCCAACTCGGGGTTCCACCTTCCGCCGGGATCCACGCTATCTCTGGCCAGGCCAGAAATAGATGTTCATGCAGCCTTCTGATAAGCTGGTCACTGACATGCAGAGGAAGCAGCCCGCAGGGGCCCGGAGCTGGGCCTGCTTCAGGGGTCACATATCCCAAAGGGGAAAAGCCAGCAAGACACTCTGAGTGTCCCCGCGGAGGTGGGTGCTCTCAACAACCACAGACCCTCTGATCATACCCTGCTTGGCCTCAATGCAATGAGCATAAAAACACACTGGTTCTTTGAGTCTGGCGGCTTGGGTCTTGCCTGGGGGGTTATAAACACGCATAGGGAGCAGCCCCGTGTTGAGAGATGATCTTCTGTCCCTACACGCAAGACGTTGGTCCTCATCGTCTGTAGGGTCAGAGAACTATCAGTCTTTCCACCCTCCCGCCACTGGTATAATGATGGACACCTGCGGTGCTGCGCGCATGCCTAGGTGGGCACGCGCAAGTGGGCGCACCTGGGTTTAGACACGGGCTTATATGAGCGGCATCATGAGGATGCCAGGACCAAACCCACCAACAAGACGAACCAACAGTGAGCGAAAGCAGCAGCGGGAGAACAGAAGACCAGCAAAGCAGCCGAGAGGGTGAGATGCGCCGGGGGCTGGGGGGCCTACCAGCCTCCTGGCCCCCTGGCCCCCATGCCTGCCATGTACCTGGCCACCTCTGTAATAAAAGCACAAAAAGCCACCGGGGTTTCCAGGACTCTTCCTTTACCCCGTCTGCTAGAACCATCCCGAACTTGCCCTGTGCTGCCTTCCTGCCGCTACATCGTCCCACTCAGGACATTTCAGCTTTAGAGGAAACCAAAGAAGGGAAGACGGAAGGGAACCTCCAGGACGCAGCCAGTTAGACACCAGGGGTCCTGACATATGGGTGCTCATGTGAGGTTGAAACTGTCATCTACGTTCCACAGATGGGGAAACTGAGGCAGAGTGTCAATGACTTGGCCTCTGGGGTCCACCCAGGATATGGACCCTCCCATCTGGCTCCTACACCTGCACACTCATCCATGACATGGGGAAGGAGGAAACTGGCCAGTACTCAATGTACAAGCCTGTCATCCGTCACTGAGCACGAGGCAGCCTGCAGGCCCAGACGGAGGTAGAGCGGCCACAGCCTGGGCCGGCGTGCAGCATGCGACTCGGCAGCACTGGGACAGCTCTGGCCTGGGAGCTCTGGGAACTGGTCCCATCTGCCATTAACCTTGGAAAAGTCATTCTGTCCTCTAGACCTCAGTCTCCCCAACCTAGCACAGGAGCTGGGGCGACACCTGCATCTTCAGAGTTCTCAGTCATGAAAACACTGTGGAAATTAATTCAGGCTCAAAAGTGCTCTGGTCCTAACCCAGGTGGCCCTGGAGAGAAACTGGAAATGGATAGTGTGGAGGGCTGAACTGTGTTCCTACCCTCCTGCAGGGTAAAGGTTGATCAGGTCTTTCCACCCTCCCACCACTGTGATGATGGACCCCTGCGGTGCTGCGAGCATTCCAGGGTGGGCATGCGCAAGTGGGCGCACCTGAGTTGGACACAGGCATAAATGGGCGGCGTCATGAGGACACCAGAACTGTGAGGACCAACCGACAGAACCGACAGGATGAGCAGCAGTAGCAGCAGCAGCAGAGAGCACCGACGAGCAGCAGCAGTAGAAAGCAGCCGAGAGGGTGAGATGCGCCGGGGGCTGGGCGGCCTGCCAGCCTCCTGGCCCCCCGGCACCCCTGCCTGCCATGTACCTGGCCACCTCTACTAAATAAAGCATAAAAGCCACCAAGGGCTCCAAGACTCTCCTTCCTTGACCCGTCTGCCCAGAACCATCACGAACTTGTCCTGTGCCACCTCCTTTCCTGCTGCTACAGCTCCTCACCCCCCAAAATTTGTTACAGTCCTACTCCTGGTTCCTGTGAGTGGGACCGTACTTGGGAGGGGGGCTTTGCAGGTGTATTCAAATTAAGATGAGCTCGTGCTGAATTAAGGGGACCTTAATCCGATGAGCAGTGCCCCTGTAGGAAGGAGGAAATTTGGGCACAGATGGACACACAGAGGCTGGGCCACATGAAGGTAGAAACGGAGGGAAGTGTCACATCTATGAGCCAGGGTGGCAAGGATTCCCCCAGCAGACCGAGACGAGGAAGGATGCTGCCCAGCGCCCTCGAGGGTGCCCGCATCCGCTTGACTTCGGACTTCTGGCTTTCAGCCTGGGAGAGTAAACTTCTGTTTCAAAGTCCTCGAGTTCATCGTACTTCGATTATGGTAATGTGGGAGGCACAGGTGATAGCTGTTCCCTCTATTTTCATGACTAGTAGGAACAGCTGTCGCTTGTTGCACATTCACTGTGCACAACTCTTGGTTGTTTTCCCTGATCTACTCACTCCGAGCTCTCCTGCAGCCCGAGGACAGTCATTGGACCCATCCTGCAGATGTGAAAATGAAGGACCAGGGCAGACAAAGAGCTCTTCCTAGGTCACACAGGAGACAAAAGGCAGCAGGGACACGTACTCCCCCAGAGGGCACCCACAGAGACCTGGCCAGCCCCACTGGGTGCCTCCGCCTCCTCCACTGGGACACACCCATGAACCCAGGCAGGGCTTCAGCCCAGGCTGCACCACTTCAGCAGCAGCATCCATCTCCGCAGTAGACCCAAGAGGAGCCGCAACTAGCTAGTGAAGTCAGATACAACAAGTGTCAAACTTCAGCTGACAATCCGTCACTCCGGGATGATTAGGAATTTCCTTCAAGGACAAACCCCAGCCACCTGTTGTGGGTCCAGGCTGCCTTTGGACAGGGGAGCCATGCCTTCACCCCCAGGCAGCCCTTTCCAAGGAAGAGCTCCCCCTCTGCTCAGCCCTCACCCTAGACCTGCTGGCCAGATTCTCACCCTCGGGAGCCTCCCTGCAGGAAGCTAAGACCCCACAGCCAAGGCAGTGTGCTGAGTGCTGAGCTTCATTTTGTATCATCTCAGCAGGACCTCCTGTGGCCCCAGGAGGTGAGCGGTCACTGTCAATCACTGCTCTTTCACAAAAGAGGAAACTGAGGCTCCTGCATGTAAGGGGAGCTGGGGTCTGAGTCCTGGGGTCCACTCACAGAGCAGACACCTCTGACAGTGCCAACAGGCTCCAGACTGAGATATGCCCACGCAGACTGAGCCAATCCATCCTGCCAGCGGAGGATGAAGCCCAGCCAAGGTCAAGCTCAGGGCAGAAACACCTGACTTGGATAGAAAACAGACTGGACACTCCTTCCAAAATATTTATTAGGTGTCAGAGTTGACTTCACCGTCTCCTTAATCCTCCCACCAGCCTGGGAGCAAGCCCCATTTTCCAGCATCAGCTCCAGCAGGTGAAGTCATTCGTTCAGGAACACCTGGTTGGGCCTTGATGCCAGACACCGTGGAAAGAGCCGGCTTGCTCTTTCTCCTCCACGTTTCCATTTCCACCAGGGTTGTTCCCATAGTGGTATCTCAAAAACCCTGGAGTGAATGGATTTGATTCTGGCTAAAGAATCAGGTCCCTGCCAGGTCCCTGCAGGCAGAAACAGATGCCAAAGCCAGGCACTGGATAAGATGGGCAGGAATGCCTGTCACCTTGCTGGGGGCAACAGGACAGAAGGGGGTTTCCAGTCACCTCCCCACAGCGGGAGGCCCTCAGGGTTCACCTTCAGATATGAGGACCTGCCAGAACAGGGAAAGGGCTCAAGGGGATGGGGACAGACTGCCAGCAAAGGCCCTGGTCTTCCAGAAGTCCGTCCAGGAGCCAAATCCACCACATACCCGGGGGCTGGGGAGCACCCAGACCTCTTGGCCTAGAAAGCCTTCCTGGCAGATAAAGCCCTGGCTTTTTAAAGGGGCACTTTCACCCAGGGGCCCATGAGCCTTCAAGGAGCCTGAATCCCTGGCAAGCAGCGTGCTTTCCTTCCACAGAGGAAGAACGGGTTCGACCAAGAGTCCCAGACCGGGAAGGAGCTCTTGTGCTCTCATGGGGGCTCCAGGCCAGCATGGTTGCCCCCTGTGTGAGGGCTTCCCTTCCTCTTCTTGACTTCCCCTTTCCGGCTTCTCGTCACATCTCCAGCCACTGCTCGTTTTCCTTTTTCAGCGCTCCGGCCCCAGCACCATGTTGGGCACACAGAAAACCTTGAAGTCGTTGCCCCCTCCTCCCCGCTGCAGGCATGTCTGCACCTCCAGCACAGGGGGCCTTTCTATTCTAGCCCTGACCTTGCTTCCCACCAGTCAAGGGCACCCGTGGTCTCCCCCACCTGCCCAAGGTCAAGACTACAACAGGGTCTGGCCCTCAGTAAGCCCTCCCTCCGTCAACTGAATGCCATGACACTCACAGAAGTTTAACTAAAATGGCAAGTTCCGGCAGAAAGGCAGGCGCATTGCTAGGAGATATTTCCCTAACTCCTGAAGATTACCACGAAAAAGCCTTTACCCAGGAGCAGGAGCTGGGACTCCACCCCTCCACCTTAGAATCAACAGCCGGGAGGAGGGTTAGGTGTCCCACTCTAGACACAGACACTGTTATCATCGCCTCCAGCTACAGGAGACTAAGGCTAGGAGACTGCACAGCTGCTCAGGAGCTGTCCTCCAGCTCCGAGGCCAGCAGTGGGTGTAACTGGTTCCAGCAAGCTGCCCCGCACACCAGGGGTAGAGAAGGGCTGGTGGCCCCTGCTTTGCCTTTGCAAATGAGTCTTCACTGTGGTTAGTGAGCCAGCTCTTCATTTCCCCACCAGGCTCAGAGTTTTGCAAACCAAGGTTGGAGGGTGGGGGCAGCCAGTGCAGCCCAGGGCAGTTCCTGTTACAGCCAGCTAGAAGGTGAGAGAGTTCCTTCCCTTTCAGAGAAGACAGGATTGGGGCAAGAGAGTCCCCTCCCTCCTTGCCCCTCCCCTTTCCCCCTCCCCCCCACAAACACAAAGATCTGAGTCCAGTATGGGTAAGAATACTTGTCTCACTCTGCAGCCTGGAGCTGAAAGCCACAACCTGCCTCTCTTTTTCCCAAAATCAGCCAGGGACCCAGCCTGGGGTCCCCGCTGGAGCCTGGTATCAGGCAGAGGTTCAAATTCCATGCCCACCCAACACAACCACCTACGTCCCTTCAAGAGGCATGATGGGGGTACAGGGCCAGGGAAAAGCTCTGGTAGCAGGTCTGATCAGGGGGGCTTCCCCAATGGAGGTGTCCTCTTAGCTTTGGCTTAAAGGAAGTAAGGACAGATACATGCAAATGTCCGAGGGGAAACACTCCAAGCAGAGCAAACTAGTGCATAGGTCCCAAGAGGGACATGTGCATGATATGTTCTAGAAAAAGCAAGTCACAGGGTGGGTCACAAAGTGTGTGCTCTCTGGAGCCGCAAAACCCTGGGGCCCACCTACCTCACCTCTCCTGCCTGCCTGCCCTTGTCTATCATACCAGCCTGCCCTTAGTCATCCTCCCCTCCTGAGCCCCCACCTGTCCAGGCTCTGCCCTGACCTGGAGCCCCATCTCTCCTCCTTTCTCCTCCCTCCCCACTATCACCTGTATTCATCTAGCCCCCTCTGCAGTTCCTTGGAGGATGCTGTGGCTCTGGGGAAGGGGGGGTGTTGATTTTGTCATCGTTTATTTAGCCCCATCTACCTGTTCCTTGTCCTCTGTACCCAGACCAGGAGAGAGCCTGGCGCCAGGAGCCACTAGTCCGGGAGACAGAGCAAGACCCCTGCAAAGCTACTGAGCAGCTCTGAATTATACGGGAAATGCACAGCCTTTCCCACCAGGCAATCCCATTTTTCAGTCTACACCAGCAAGAAACTCCCACCCTCTGACTACAGTGCTGTTTGCACCAGCAAAGGAGACAGGGACCCAACAGGAAGGTCCCACATTGAAAGGGCAGAGAAATTGGCTCTTGGCACCCATGGATCACTCTCCAGGCAGTGAAAAGAAACAGGCCTGTGTGCACTGACAGACACATCACAATTCCATGTACTAGGGTACGTGGGATGATTCTGGAGTGGGAAAACATCAGGTAAAATCCAGATGAAGTCTGAAGGTGAATCAATAGTCTCGTGTGAATGTTAACATCCTGATTTGGGTGAATTACCATGCAACTTCAGGGGGGAAATCTGGGGACGGGGTCCTGGGGAACTCTGTACTGTATTTAAATTCTGTAAATCCAATTTATTCCAAACCCAGAAGTTTATTTCCAAAAAAGCTGAATGTGGGAGGGAGGAGGAAAGGAGGCAGTTGCAAAACATTTATAAATGTGGACAAATGGTAACTAGTTTAAAAGACAAAATCACACGCCAACTTCACAAAATGACAGAAGGCTTGTGTTTTATAGTCAGAGCTCTGACATTAAATGTTAATGTAATTAAATGTAAACAGATCTCAAGCAGAGATGGAAGAACTGTTAGGACCTGGTAAAATGGGTGGGGTATGTGAGTACTGTTACAGGGTAACTTTATTTTGGATTTTGTAGGTTTAAAATGGGGGTTAAAGTTTATAACTTATTTGTGTAATTTATTTAGGAGGGTCTTTCCCCTTAACAGTATCACTCTTATTATGTTCTATGTACTGCTATGTATATTTGAAATATTTCATAATTTTAAAACTCAAATTGTTGTTGAATGAACATAACTGAAATTAAACAGAAGCCCGTGAAGGCACAGCCCTGGTCTGCATTAAAACCCAGCTTCTCTGTGGTATATATACATGATGGAATACTATTCAGAAATCAGAAATGAAAAACTAGACACATTCATAGGAACATGGATGGAACTGGAAGGGATTATGCTCAGCGAAGTAAGTCAGAAGGCAAAAGAAAAATACCAGATGGTTCCTCCCCTAGGAGGAATATAAGGGAGCCAAATAAGGATCAAGGAAAGGAATATGAACAACAATAATAACAATAAGAAAGAAACAAAAACCAAAAATGAAAAGAACTGGGGACACTTGGTGGGGAGGGAAGTTGGAAAGGGTGGAGGGCAGACAGGAGCACGGGGGACTGAGGTGATGGTGCACTGGTGTTACGGTGATGGGGAATACATGGGGATACAATTGATGTCAAATATATGTAAATTTTTAAAAATTATATTAAAAAATAAGGATAAAAAAATAAAAGTACAAATTAAAAAAAAAAACAAAAAAAAAACCCCAGCTTCTATGATGTTCTGACGACTCCTGTTCTAGACCTATTTGAGGGTTTTGATATTCAAGACAGAGAATTCACTGGATGAGCCCCCTAAAAGAAGGTGCAGCTGGTGAGATGCAGCCCCTCCAGGGTCTGGTGCATGACAAGCTGTTACGTGCCAGCCATGCACCACCAGGAAGCCATTCTCCCAGGAGTCCATCTGCAGCCAGCAGGAGCTGCAGGTACAGGGGTATTGTAAACTGGAGGCCTGGCAACGACCACCCATGCAACCCTAAAAGTCCCCCGGCACAGGCCACCTCCAGATATTGGACAGCCATCAGAAAAGTATGGAACTGACCCAGAAAGCTGCCAAGAGGACAAAGTCAGTTGGAGCACTATATGCATCATACACTTCTACTTTTCTTTTAAAATCGGTACGGGGGCCTCCCTGGTGGTGCAGTGGGTTGAGCGCTGCACTATGAAGCACCCATAGCACAGCAGCATGAGTTCAATCCCCAGCCAGGGAGGGGACCCACATGGCGCAGCAGAAACTCTCCTGCCTCACCTGCTGTGTACTTCTATCTGCCTGTTCTGTTCCCTACTCTATCTCTAATGAATCCTCTCACCTCCTATGCCTCTGGCCTGTACCCCAGTTCTTGTGTGTATAAATACTCTTTTAAAAAATTAATTAAAAAAATATCTGGGGCCTCCCTAGTGGCGCAGCAGCTCGAGCTCCATACTGTGAAGCATCCGCTGCACGACAGCGTAGCAGACCTCTCCTGCCTCCCCGCTGCTCCCCTCAGCAGTGTATTTCAGTAGATCTGCCTGTTCTGCTCCCCACTCTGTCTCTGGTGAATCCTCTCACCTCCCGCAACTTTGGCCTGTACCCCAGCTCCTGTATGCATAAATAAATCTTTTAAAATATATATATATCTGTACATGAAATAATGACCATAAATGTGTGTGTGTGTGTGTGCGCGCGCTGTGTCTGTGTGTATGTAAAAGCAAGATGTGAAAGAATACACATGAAATGGTAAAAGACTGGATACCTCCAGGATGCGGGAGAGGAAGAAGAGAGCATTTTCTTTCATTCTCACCGTCTGAGTTTGCTGCCATAAGCAGGTGTTGTTTTTGTAATAACAGGGCACAATCTGACCCCTTTATCTCAATGTCTTCAGTGGTTAAATACAAACCTGGAGCACAGGCCGCTGACCAGCTGATGGACTGTGGCTCAGCCACACTGTGGGTTATCACTCAGCCAGTGGAAAGGGTACTAGAAAAGAAATGGACCCAAGCTATGACTCGGGGACAAAAGCAAATAGAGATGGTCAAGCTATAAAAAGAAGCAAAGGAGGGAAGAGAAGAACCTGGAAAGGTCTGGATTTGAGTAATGGTTACATGGTCATTTCTTGTAATTATTCATGCTACTGAATAGTTGACGTGGATGCTGCAAATTCAAAAAATAAAAGAGTTTAAAAACACAAGACAACGTGGATGCAGCAATCTCCAGAACTGTATGCTCCCAGCTCACTGCCTGTTTCCACCCACTCTGCTTCCCAAGTCCTGCCCTCTTTGCCTCCTCTTTCAAAATGCAGCAAACGTTCCAACCACAGGGCCTTGGTACCAGCGGGGTTCAGAACTCACTCGCCTGCAGCACTCACTCTACCCTCTGCACCAAATAGCCCTGGGGAATCTCAGACCTAAGACACAAACAAAAAGCCACAAAAGGAGGCTGGATGGCAGGATATGCAGGTAACCAGGCAGCATGCAAGGTCCCCCTCAAATGATAAACTCTCCAGGGCTCTGTTTCCCAGTTCCTGGTTTTTTTAATCCGAAATTTGGAAAAGAAAAAGAATGCAAGTTAAGAGGAAGGAAATCACAGGTACTGAAAGTCTGTGTAACACACCCTACCCACAAGGTGTGGGCCCCCAGGGTGCCCCCAAGCACCCTGCAAATGCTGTGCTGATCCATCCACCTCAGGCAGCACAAATCCCAGACAAGTTCTACAACTTACACTGGGCCACACAGGCAGGCGGCCCCCTGGGATCCTCTAGCATCCCCAAGGACCCCCTGGGATCCTCTAGCATCCCCAAGGACGCATGGAACAAAACTGTGGCTGACACCATGAAGGTGCCACCCCACGCCACACAACCAAGCAAAAAACAGAGAAAGTCATTACAGCCTACAACAGACCGGACAAACTGTTGGCCTGGAAATTGTACCTCTGGTTGTTCACTGACATGTATTGGTTTCAAAGAGTCAGCACTCTCGTTGAAGAGGTTTCATCACAACGACCTAGATTTGCAGCCACAAACCGACCAGTGGAGCCTGAGCCCTGGGAGCAGGGGCTGACCGGCCCACATGGCCCCAGGCCCGCACAGGCTCCCCCTAAGGAACCCTGTTCCCTCCTGCCCAGCCTATCACGACTCTTGTGTGGTCAGCTGTCCCTCTACCCAGGCCCATCCTCTTACTTAAGCACCTGCACGGCCTCCAGAGGCTCCAACCCTCCTCTACAGAACGAGGCAGTGGGGTTTTTTAAGGAATCAAGGCCACATCTTCTTGAATCTGACAATCAATTTGCATCTGTATGGAAGCAGCCAGAGTTCCAGAACAGTCCCTCTCTCCTTGCATTAGGCCTTAATTTATGAGACAACATCTGTTGGGGGCCCATGACAAGTCCAGTGGGTCTTGTTTCACACGAACTCATCTGAAGGCCCCAAGAGCACGGTTAAGAGTCCCCCAGAGCACAAGGAAATCTCTGGTGGAAACCAGAGACCAATTCAGGGTCAGGGTTCTGGCTTCAGCTACCTGCCCAATTGTCCCAGAGAAGCAGAAGGCTAATTCTACAGCTCTGCAGCCATAGGAACCAAGACTTCAAATAGAGACAGAAAAACCCTCAAAAGTTGTTCAAAATTGTCTCCAGCTATCTCGAGAGAAAAACTGGAAAATATCTTGGCAGAGCTATGCCAGCTGAGTGGGTCCATGAAAGTCATGCTAGCTTTGAGACTCAGTTTCCCCATGTGAAATGGGTGGATGGGTTTATAAAGCACCCAGCCCAGAGGTGAATCAGAAGCTCCAGAGGACCCTGCTGGGACGTGGCTGCTGCTGTGCTCTTTCTCCGTGACTTCCCATCAGCCATCAGTGTCATTTATTGAGCTGTTATTCTAAGCGCTGTTTATATATTAACATGTTTAATTCTAAACATCCCTATGGCACAGAGTCTACTGCTGTTTCCATTTCATCCATGAGGGCATCGGGCCACTCAAAGTGAAGCTGAGGTGGAGCTCAAGGTCGCACAGGAAAGGATGTGAAGCTGGGACATGCCCCCTCACAGTCCTCCCATTGCCCACGACACCTAACTGTCCCCTCCCACTGTACGAGGAAACAGGCTGTGCTGGAAGGTTCTCTCAGTCCCCTCCACCGCTGAGAGTGGTCTTGGAGGGAACAAAGGAAGAAGGAAACATTCCCAAATGGGGACAAGATCCACAGACCCTGCACAGTCCTTGGGGGTGGGTTCAACATAGAAGGTAAAGGCAAGGAGACACAGGAGGACTTGATTCCTGGCATGGACACCGGGGGGAGGTAGTTTACCTCTCCCAGACATGCGGGAGATAAAGGGTTGGCTTTAAAGGGTGACTCCTTAACTTTGAGGGTGACAAGGTCCATTTTGGACAGGTTGAATTTGAAGGACTTACTAGATGTCTGGAGATGACAGGACATGACAAGTCCTTCTGCTCCAAGTTCAACGTCCTCTCGATGGCCTTCTGAGAAGGCGTCCATGCCCCCAATCTGACCTCCATGGCCTTCTCCATGCTCCCAGGGCAGCCTACAAGAACCCCTATCACAGCGTCTCTCCCTGCCCATCTCCTCTGTAGGCTGAGAGCCCCCCAGGGACTGACCTCGCCTCACCATTGCCCAGCACGATGTCCAGTATGTGGTCAAGGCTCTATGAACATTGACAGGTGGCCAACAAGAGGCGTCCTGAAGGAAACATGCACTTGGGAGTGTATTACTTGCCTGTGACCTAGATGACCAGAAATGGGGTGATTTGAAACAGCATAAATTCATTCCCTTTCTGCTCCTTCGGTCTGAAGTATAAAAGTATAAAAAGTATAAAAATGCTCCACTTCCCAGCCCTGATGCTGTTCTTAATCATAGTAATGACCCTTGTGATCCAGACGGCATTCAATCAGGCATCAAGGCACACCTGGGGTCTCAGCAGAGGCTGGATTCTGCCCCTGGGATTGGTCTCTGATACACACATCTCCACAGGCCACATGCCACTTGTTTAAGAAAAATTATACCTGCAGCTTACAAGGAGCTGGCCACAGACAACACCAGGACAGCAGAGGCCCAGTACCAGGCCCTAGACCTCAAGGCAGCATCAGGCAGCTGGGGGCACACACAGGAAGCCAGCCCTCTGTGACCCCTAGGAGAAGTTCACTTCTCTTCCTGCTAGAGAGAGGAAGGAGACGAAGCCTCAGCAGCAGCTCCCCTGGCCACAGGGGCTCACCGGCTGCTGACCACAGAGACTGCCCCAAGGTCAGGCCCCATTCCTGGGAAGCCAGGGAAGCCAGCATTCCCCCAGTTCCAGAGCAGGCTAAAATAACCTGTCCAAGGACAAAAAAAGAAAAGGACACAAAATGGCCACAGTCTTGGAGAGCAGCTTCCTTTGAAACCTTCGCAACATAAGCCCAGCAAGCTGTATGTGTTTCTGACGGCTGCTGTAACAAATGACCATAGATTCTGTGGCTTGAAGTAATAAAAAGGTGTTCTCTTTTCAGTTCCAAAGTCAGAATCAGCCTTGCTGGGACTGACCAGTGGACTGGTCATCTTGGTTCCTGGGCCCCTCTGCTTCTGTTCTCATGTCACTGGCTATTCAGTCTGGCCCTCCAGCCTCTCTTCTGTGGACCCTGGGTGAACACTGGGCCCACCTGGACAAGCTAGGATCATCTCCCACCTGAGAGCCATAACACGATCACATCTGCAAAGCTCCTTTGCCTTGTTGGCTGACATGTTCCCAGTTCCAGGGGCTAGGAGACGCCTTTAGAGGCATTATTCAAGCCCTGCACATCTGTGCCTTTCAATCCCTTGTCAGCGACCCACAGAGGACGAGATACTCGTGGTAGCTGTTAGTACTTCGTAGATGGTTTTGGAAGCACTTCCCCAGGACAGCTGAAGCTAACCCTCCCTCTTGCCATCCTAACTTAGAAAGTTCTAGAAACAGAGGTTGGAACAAGGAGAAAGCAGAAAATGGAAGAAGAAACAAGACAGTGCACACTAGCACCACCAGGAGCTCTGCGTATGCGCTGGAGGCCTGGCCCAGTCTTTGCCAGTGAACACACAGAAAGACTGAGTGCGGAGGCATTAGGAACTGGCCCACATCACAGAGCTGGAGGAGAGGTCTGGGATTCAAACCCAGCTGTCTGGTTCTTACTCTTTGCTGCTCTGAAAAGGCTTGAATCTTTTTCAGATATTTTTCCCTTTTAGTTCCAAAAAGTTGCCACCTTCAAACCTATCCTTTTGAGTAGGAAATTATGCAAAGCATTTGCCGCTGCCCTGACTCGCTCAGCGCTCAGCGATGTAGCTGACAGATACCTATTTTGGAGTGTCATGCTCCAGTGATCTGCTCCCTTGCCCCGCAGCTCACCGGCCGCTGCTTGTACGTTTTTTTCTACAGAGGCCACTTCCTGCAGCTCATGTGAGGCAAGAGGCAGGTCTGCCCAGCAAAACCAGAGCAAGGCACAGGGCACAAGAGAGGGCCAGTGCTGAGCAGACCGGAGACCCGCACGCTCCTCAAATCTGCCCATCTTAAAAGAGGCAGCCACTGCTGGTCAGCATTTCACCAAGATACAATGCCCCAGCCCTCCTAGGGGGCTTTGGCCATCAGGGCTGCCCTGTGTGTTGTTTTAGTCACATGTGCAGAATGAGCCCCAAACCGGAACCACCGCCAGTGCCCACCTCTAAGTTTCAGGGGTAATTTGTTACCCAGCAACAGGCAGCGGAAGCCATCACATTCACCATCAACAACACACACCCTGTGGTTAGCCTAGTCAATGATGCTGAATGTGCCAGGCAGCCTCCCGGCCACTCAAAGGAACTCAGTTAAGCCTCACGCCAATTCAGTCAGGAAGTCACAGTTTCTCCTATGACAGCGGGGGAGCCGAGGTGCCCAAGGCCACCCACCAGGAGGACCGGTCAACAACAGAACTGAAACGGCACTCGGTACGGACAAGTGTAGACCAGAGGAAGCCTGCAAGGGCAGAGGCAGCTCAGGGCGCTGCCCTGAAACGCCAACCACAGGAGAGTATGGAACCGGAGCCCAGTTACAGGAAACCCTACAACAGACAAGCCCACCAGGGGCGAGGGCAGGTGGCTGCCTGGGGACCCAGGGGGTTCCTGGGGTCACGAACTGTTCTGTGTCATCAACAGGAGTGTTCAGACGTGTCAAATTGTACTAAACTATATACTTATAATGGGCGCATTTCACTGCATGTAAATTGTCCTTCAATAAACATTATTTGAAAAGTTAAAAATCCCAGATGGCTCTTCCACCTCCCAGAAGATCGCAACCCTAAAAGATGCCATCTTCACAGGAAAGGTACCAAAGGCAAGGCTTGTGTGCGGTGGCCCCTGAGTTAGGTAGCAACGAGGGATATTTTCCCATGTTCATTTATATTTTCCAAAGGTTCTACAATGGATCTGTAAATGCTCGTGTAATGGAAAATAAAATCTTAATCAGTGTCATCTGTAAAATTGAAAATGGGCCACAGTCCACTCTTCCTGAAATGACCTGGATGACCGCTTCCCCCAACGAGGGGTGGTGAGTCAGGAGATGCTCCTGGACCGTTAACCCTCTGAGCCTGGCTGTGCAGGGGACTCACAGGAAGGTTCTAGCTCCCGCCAACTGTATCCAGCCTCCCCGACCCATGCATTCCCAGAAGCTTCCATGCACCCAAGGGTGTCTTGTGCTCCGCATCCAGGCCTCCAAACCCCAGAGACAGGCAGACTGGGATGTGGCTCCCAATCCTTCCACTCCCAGGCTGTGTGGCTTGGGTCAATCACTAGACCTCTCTGGCCTCAGCTTCCTCATCTGTGAATCAGGAGTTACACCTGCCTACGGGGGAGAGAGAGGGGTAGAGCACAAAATGACAGTATTGTGTACACCCCGAAGTTCTACTTGATTCAGAGTCCCCCACCAAAAAAATATAAAATCCCACAACTCCCCACTATTTCATGGACAAGGAAGTGTTACAGGGCAACCCTAATATAAAATGGGTTTGCCTGATTGGGTTTTTACTTGCGTGCTTGAATGGTATTTATAATGTTTTAATTGCAGGTACATATAATAAAGGTTAATAAAGGGTTTTATTTATAAGGGAAGGGAAAATAGTGTAGTGAATAATATAAGGGGAAGAGAGGGTTATATTTGTAAACATTTTATTAGATTTTTGGAGTTGGAGTGCTAAGAGTTGTTTTTTTAGGAAAAAGTTATTTTTTAAGGTTTATGTGTTTGTTTTTATATTTAGTTTGGTTGTTTAATTTTATTTTTAGGATTTAGTGATTTGCTTTTTGATAATGACCTTATGGGATTTGTAGTTTTTGGATCTTGTAGGTCTGGAATGGGGGGTCGAAGTCCATAACCTATTTGTGTAATCCATTTAGGAGGGTCTTTCCCCCTAACAGAAGCAACCCCCCCGTTCTTGCTCCATCTCAACCTCAACTGCTGTCCATCTCATCATCATGTTCCTCTCTGCGCCCTCCCTTAGGGCAGGGGATGGGCTGGGCAGCCCTCAGTGTCAGTGGAAATGTGTGGCCGGGGCATCGTCATGAAAGCTGTTCCACCCAGTTTCCCCGTCAGTGGTGACCACCCTTCGGTCACAGCTGATGAAGGCCATGCTGGCTGGGTGGTGCCTGTTTGGCTGTTGTCCAGGCTGCCAAGGTCTCTGGCAACACAGCCTCTGGCAGACTGTTGGCTCCTACAGCTGGAACCCCCAGAGCTTCATTTCGCTGCAGCCAAAGGGTATCGCCAAGGCCAGGCAGAGGAAGCATAGATTCACCCACTCAGACAGTGCCCACGACTCAGGGCAGTCATCGTGCAGGGCACTGGCTTGCTGAAGATAACCAGGACAGCCCCCTGCAAAGGCTAACAGAAAGGGAGAGGGCACCAAATGCCCACAGAAATGGTGAAGAACCCACAGATTCCTCACCGATGCGTTAGAAAGGCTCTCGCCAACGAGGACACCAAGGCACAGAGACGGAAGAGACAGGACAACTGTAGAGCTTGACACACCAGCCACAGGGTCCCTGCCACCCAGTGGAGTGAGTCTTTTAAACCTCGCTTCATGGATCACGGACTTGGGTCTCAGAGAGGAAGTGACTGGGCCCAGGTCACATGTCAGGAAGGAACAGAGTCGACGCCAACCAGGTCTCTGTGTCTTGTCCCCTCCCTTGCAGAATCTGACTTCTCTGAGATCTTACTATGAGCATCAAAGGTTAACTCAGTCCCTGTGTTTTCACCCCAGGAAGAAGGGACACTGGACTACATCTCTCATGAGGGCAGAAGCAGGTCTCGTTTGCGCACAGCTGGCCTGAGCCAGAGGTGCCTGCACACTAGACCAACGGGTGAGGTGACGGACCACCACTCAGCCTCAGAGGGCCTGCGGTCACAGAGGGTCTTCGGAGTCTTCTCAAAGAGCAGGAGCAATGTGAGAACTTCTCTTTTGCTAACTGCATTGGCTGAAGCCACGGTCACATTAAACTCAGTCGATCACGGGCATTCAAAACCACACCGGCGCCCTGCACCAGGGGCAGGCAGTGACCCTCGGGACGACGGCGAATGAAGCAGATTCATTCTGCCTGCTGAAAGCACGGCCTCCCACAGAGAAGAGCACTCTATCCCCCTCCCCAAATCATCCGCTCTGACCCACAGCATCAGACATAAGCGAGGCCGTCAAGCTCCAGAGCCCTGACCTCAAGCAACTTCCCAGCAGCTGCCACTGCCCTCCCAGACAGTCTCTGTGAGGCCGCCACCTCAGGAACCACGCTGGTGGGTGATCGAGGTGCCTGGAAACCAGAGGCTCTCCTGCCAGCAGCCAGCACCACAGGCAGCCATCTCTGTGGGCACGGAAGCACCTCCGTCCGTCGCCAGCTTCAGCGCAGCTGGCTGCAGCATGCAAGGCTGGCACAGCTTGCTTACAGTAATCCTTCTAATTCCCAGACTGTCGGTGAGGGCCACCCTCTCTTTCTATAACTAGGGGGAAAGAACGCTTGCAGCGAGCCTCAGCAAAGGCTGGGACAAGTGCAGATACAAGCACTCCTGACCAAAGAGTAACCAAGCTGGCATTATCCCCGCTGCTGACCTGACTGAACGCTTCCTGGCCAAGCCCTGTGCTCCAAAGTTCACTTGATCCCACTCCAAGCTGATGGCGTGCAGGACCATGGCGGGCCTATGGTTCAGAGAAAGAAACTGAGCTCAGCAAAGTTAAGGCACTTCCCACAGACAGCAAGGGGAGCAGTGGGCTCAGGAGCCTGGGTCTTCACGCTCCACTCTGGGTATCTTTGGTGCTACACCCCCACCTCAATGAACCCCCAGGGAGGGCCTCTAGCCCTCAGTGTTCTACCCCTGCCCCTTGTCTCAGCTAAAAATAGGCAAAGATTTTACTCCCTACTGAGGGCAACAGAGAACAGCAGAAAGACGCTCTGATGCTCCGCCCCTTGGATCCGACCCACTCCTCCCGCTGCCCAAGCCCCCCCCAGGTGTCACGAGCACAAAGAGCCTGCCCGTCACTCCTCCTGGAGGGGACCCTCTTTAGACACTTGCCAGAGCTGCCGTCTAGAGGTCAGGACAAGTCAAGGTCAGGCCCTAGAGTGGCTGAGAGATGCCCCTGCCTCAGCGGTCTCTGATGCTGGTAAATTAAAGACAGTCATGAATTCTAGGCCGCTCTTCCCACTAGGAGGGGGAATCTATTCTCCTTCTCTTGAGTCCAGGCTGGGCTTGGGACTCGGGACTTTGACCAAATGAATGCATTCACAGTGACATGGCCAGCTGCAGCCCTAGACCCTAAGACAGCCCGCTGTCGCCCATCTCTGCTAGAAGCCAGCCACCAGGCGACAAGCCCCACCACCATGAGGTCAGCTTGCTGGAAGGAAGCCCCAGGCAGCCATACAGAGGGAGATAAGGAGGAGGAAGAGAGACAGACAGACAGGCAGACAGACAGACAGACAGATGCTGGCTGCATGAAGGAGCAGAGTGGGGCCAGACATGGGAGGCAAGCGCCTTTGTGCCTTGGGACCTCAATTCCAGACACCAGCTGAACACAGCTGGCGAGGTCCCCCCCTAGCCAATACCAGACAGAACCACCACCAGCTGGGTCCTGACCTACAGCATTGTTCTGCAGTCCCGCGTTGACATGCTTCGTTATACAGCAAGAGAATAGAAACACCATCCCAAAGCTGACTTCAGGCCAGAGCAGGGCCAGGGTTAGGGTGAGAGGGCAGCTCCTTCTCAAAAGATAACACTGGCAAAGGCCTTTCCCTTTGCGGCCCAACCTGTGTAAGCAAAGCCATCCCTGCCTCTGACACCACCAACACAGCCGAGGCTGAACTGAAGGACGCGAGCAACAGGTCACATCTGCACACCGACCCATAAGGCAGGTACCAGCACTGTATTTTCAGACACAGATGCTGAAGGGCTGGCGCAATGTCAGCACCAGGAGTCACGTCCACAGTTGCTGGGCTGCATGAGTCACATGACCTCCTGCAGCACCCAACTGCCCTGGGGAGCCCCAGGAAGTGCACACTCACGCATCTGAAACACAGGTCCGATGTGGCGTCAGCCACAAAGCCTGCTCCTGGAACCAGACCAGAAAGGTCACCGTCTGACCAGCATGGCTGCTGCTTCCTGAGCTCCCAGTGGGCACAAAGCTCCCACGGTCACCAGCAGAAAGCAGCCAAACTTCCCTCCTTACAAATGCAGTAAACGCATTCATGAGGAGATCTGGCCAATGTCTGCCTGCTTCCCCCAACAATAATATCCATGAAACTAAGGACCACGTCTGGGCCTCCCTGGCAGCTTAGGGGTTAAGTCTTAACACTACCACTGCTGAGGGCTGAGTTTGATCAGCCAGCCAGGAAGGGGACCCACATGGCACAGCAGACCTCTCCTGTCTCCCCCGCTGCTCCCCTCAGCAGTGTACTGTCGATCCGCATGTTCTGCTCCCCACTCTGTCTCTGGTGAATCCTCTCACCTCCCTCTGGCCTGTACCCCAGCTCTTGTATGCATAAATAAATAAATCTTTTTAAAAAGTATGACATTAACATTTAAATTTTTAAAAAATAAAAATTAAAAATAAAGGTCCATGTTTAATACATATTGTCGCCACGTTAACACTAAGCTCACGACCCACAGCACTGTGGCTTGGGCCTGAACAAAGCTCACCTGAAACATGTGTTTTCTCATAGCTGCCTTGTGCCCAGCAACACTGGATAGCACTTGGGGACTTTTTCAATAGTAAAATTACAAACGAAAAGCACAGAAAAGAGAAAGACGTGGCACTGTGTAATCTGCCAAAGCAAAGGACACCTGTCTTCAGCAAGAGAGCATGAAATGAGAAGGCAGTTGGCTGGAAACCTGCATGCAGGTGACTAAGTTTTTCACCCCCATAACTAACTGCAGATGCAAGTATGCACCTCTGGAAACGGACTCCACCAGCAAGGACCAGCGTGCACTCCGAGCGGAGGAAGCACAGGGCTGCAGGGTCGAAGTGCTCACAGCCACAGGACCTGCTCCCTGAGGCCTGCTGGAGAAAGGACAACAGGGGTGGAAAGCAAAACTGGCAGAAACACCAACAGAGAAGGAAAGGGATTCCCAGTCTTGCTCCACAGGTGCCAGTCAATTCTCTTTTTTTTTTTTCTGGCTGAAGCACTTTCTGGCCTACCAGCCAAAACAGACCAATGTGCGCAGAAGACAGAGGTCACTGAGCCATCAGACACACTGTCTCTCTAGAATAGGGACAAATGGCACAGAGGAGACTGGCGATCAACGGTCAGAGGTGAAAGGCGTGCGCGCGTGCACACACACACACACACACACAAAACCCCAAGTCAGAGAAACAGGGAGTCCCAGAGCCACCCCATTTCGGCCCATGTGCTTCCTGGCACCACTTCTGTTCCATTTAGGTTCCCCTAAGAAACAGACCCTCTATCCAGAAGGCACGTTCAAGTTATGTACCCAGGAGAGGCTCCCAGGCCGTGGGACAGGGAAGGGAGGGCAGCCAGGATAGATGTGCCCAAGCTCCTTCCTCCTCTGGGCAAAGGTTGCTTAAAGCACTGGGACTCCAGGAGGCCGGCAGGAAAAAGCATCAGAGTTGTTCTGACCGAGGGTGAAGGAGCTGGAGTATTGATCCACCAACTCGCCATCTGTCCTTGGTCTTTGGCCACTTCCAAAGGCCTTAAACTCTCCGGGACTTGCCTGCACCAGAGGTCAGCGGGTGCCCCCAGGCTAGTCACAGGCATGGCAGAAGTCGCGCCAATGCAACAAGGGCATGCACCAGCAGTGTTTCTTTTCTGTCCGTGACACAAAACCAACCAGTCCGAGTCAGCAGTAGGAGCTGGGAGATCCAAACTGGCTCAGTCAAGACCCAGATCAGCTTCTCAATCACCCACGTGACTCAAGCCCTCGCCTTTTCCAAGTCTTTGCTCAAATGTTACCCTCTCAGTGAGGTTTTCTGCACCCCCCAATCCCAACCCTGACCCTCACCCTTGCCCCAAATGTTCGATTTCCAGAGGCAAGTAATTTTACCAATGACAACATACAAGATCAGTCGCCCACCTGCGGTCCATGCAGGCAGCCAGTGTGACCCTGAGAGCAAAGGCTCCCATGTCCCAGTCTGCAAGCTGAATGGTGCCCCCTGGGATGCAGCCCCCCCAGAAGAAGGTTCTACTGCAATCCCTCAAGATGGGCAGAAGCACAGCTGGAATTGGATGCTCAAACTTGCCAACTGGGTGTCACCTCTGCATCCAGGAGACTCCCCAGCAGACACAGAGTCAGAACATATGCACGATTCCACATTTCAGTCTTTGCCGGAAAACAAAGCCACCTGCCCACATGAAGCACAGATGCAGACCCACTACTGTGGTCATTGGAGCAGCTGCCCACAGAGAACACACCGGCTGCCGGGGAAGAAGATGGGGCCCACGAAGAAGTGGGCAGTGCAAAGAAGGAAACGGATTCTGGAAGGGCGTCGTGTCCAACAGAGGAGTTCCGGGCCAGGGGTGACTACTGAGCCCTGGAAACCGAACTGGTTCCAAGTGAGACATGCTATAGGTATAAAACACACACTGGAATTTGATGACTTAGGCCAAAAACATGAATGCAAAGTTTCATTAATAATTATAGTGTGTAACATTACTGACAAGGGACTTATCACACAGATCCACAAAGAACTAACCAGACTAAACAGAAACAAAGTGAACAACCCAGTCCAAAAATGGGCAAAAGAG